>SJYT01011592.1:185538-236153 GCA_006410635.1 Cephalophus harveyi
AAACTGTATATGGATAGATAAAATTGCTTTGGTAAAAAATATTCCCATTAAAAGAGCAACATAGCTTTTAGTTTAAAAGGCCAGTGTTCCCAATGTTCTGTTTTATTTTAAAAGGCCAATGTTCTCTTATCTTCTGAACTTTTAAAAAACTTTTGATGTTCAATATAATACAGTAATTTAAAAATATTTGAAAAGATAAGGTACAGCATGGTGATTATAGTTAATAATACTGTCTTGTATATTTGAAAGTAGCTAAGACAGTAGATCTCAAAAGTTCTTGTCACAAGAAAAAAAATCATGACAGTGTGTGTTAATGGATATTAACTAGACTTACTGTGATGATTATTTCACCATATATGAAAATATTGAATCATTATGTTGTACACCCAAAACTATAACGCTGGATGCCATTTTTTTATCTCAACAAAAAAAATGAAAATAAAAATAAAGCAGAAGTAAAATTGAAGAAAAAGAGAGGCAGGAGAAAATGTTTGGGGGTGATGGAAACATTCACTCTTCTGATACTGTTTATGGTTTTTTAGCAGGATATGCTAAATTGGAGAAGGCAATGGCACCTCACTCCAGTACTCTTGCCGGGAAAATCCCATGGATGGATGAGACTGGTAGGCTGCAGTCCATGGGGTCGTGAAGAGTCGGACACAACTGAGCGACTTCACTTTCACTTTTCACTTTCTTGCATTGGAGAAGGAAATGGCAACCCACTCCAGTGTTCTTGCCTGGAGAATCCCAGGGACGGGGGAGCCTGGTGGGCTGCCATCTATGGGGTCGCACAGAGTCGGACACGACTGAAGCGACTTAGCAGCAGCAGCAGCAGGATATGCACATGGGAAAACATAAAAATGGATAATTTAAGCACATGCAATTTATTGTATTCAATTGTATCTCCATAAAAGATGCTAAAAAGAAAACTGAATAAAAACTTACTGACTAAATAAATATATATATTTGAAAGGATAAAAATATTTTCAAAATTGGTTAAGAAAGTCCATGAGCAAAAACTGAATTTCCTGGACTAAAGGATGCCTCCTGACACGGTCCCTGCTTAACCTGGAGAAAGTTAAGCGTTTCAGGTACTGAAACTAGATGCTATATACAGTCCTCACCTTTTTAACATCTGAAAACTCTTTCATGAATAAGATAAAGTGTTTCGGCCTGTCTTTATACTGAATATCAGCTCCTGGAGGAAACAGACAGGAAGGTCAAGGGAACTGTTTTTTTAAGAAAGTTGAACTCAAATACAGCTTACAGTATGTGTTTATTTCTGTGGCTCAGAAACAAAAAGATGGTCAATACATTCTTTAAATCTACTCCATTATTCTGGGCTGAAAACATTTAATGCTACAAATATGTCCACTCTTTAAATTACTCTTAGTGGTAACGCAGATAAGACCTCACACATATCAGTATTTAAGGGAAATGGAAATTAAAAATATACTAAAGGCCTATTTGTAGAAATGTCTATTTAGGTCTTCTGTCCATTTTAGATTGGGTTGTTCAGTTTTCTGTTACTGAGTATAATAACTCATTTTTATTGTATTTCCTCAAAGTATTAGCCCATGACTTTTTAGGGGGAATAAAAAGCTCCTTCGCCACATATGATTTGAGAATCACTGAAGTAGGAGAGTTTTCTGAGTCTCAGTCTCCTCTGTATGAAATAAGAACCTCAATACTTTAGAAATTTATTGTACAACTAAATAAAATCATAAGTAAAATGACCTAGACTATAGTAGTCATTTAATAGATGAAAGCTCTTTTTGTACATATAGACTATTTTAATAATGATATCTAACCAATGTGATGCAATATACTGTTGTATATTCTTTATCTTAACTTATCCCTCAAGCCCTATGAGAAGGGTAAAATTATTAGCTTCATTTTTTAGGTAAAGAGACTGAGGCCCAAGGTCATTGTAATTTTCAGTTTTCACTAGGTATTGTTGTAATAACAAATAACCTCAAATTTTCAGTAGCTTAAATAGTACATGCTTATTTCTCAACGAAGTTATATTCTGGTAGCTGCTTGCCATTTTCCTCAGCTCTTTTTATGGGTCTTCTCAATGCAGACCCCAGGCTGAAAGAGTAGCCAGTTCTAACTGAGGGCACATCATTTTCTTGGTAGAGGGGAAGATCAAGAGAAATGGTGGAAACATGCAATAGCTCTTAAAGCTGCTTGGAAATATAGTATACATCATGTTTCTTCACATACCACTGGCCGGGGAACATACATGATCAAGCCCAAGATCAATAGTGTGAGGAATGTATTATCAGCTTATAAGAAGGGGAAATTATTATTTGGGAAGAATAATGCAGTCTATCACAATTACACAACTTGTATGTAACTGCGTTAATATCCAAATCTGGCAGTCTAGCACCAGAGTCTGCATTCTTCACCATAACATCATATTTCTTATTTCCAGAGGGATGAATCAAATGGAGAAGTAAAATCCCAGCAGCACTCTTCTCCTATATTCAACATGCTATAAAAATTGATAACCAAATAGAATACATGAAGCCAGACAAAAAGCCCTAGGACAAATTCAAGGTCACTCAGGGCTACAGTATTTTATCATCGATGTAGCTCCAATCATAGAGTGATACCTTACTTGAAAGCACAGATGAGATCGAACATAACAATATATGTCCATATTCCAGTTCCACGGTAATGACAAATGTTTGATTTTAAGGCCAAATATCTGCTATCCTCATTGTTAAAAAAAAAAAATTCATTTAAGACAAAATAAAACTCAATTTCTCACCAAGTCCATTTGTCACTCTTTGTACCATTAGGCTTACATTCCTTAATCCACAGATGATATTGTATTAACCAGATATTTTGCACTGTCCTATATGCATATATGATAGTATCTTTATAATTTTTTCTTTTGTATAATTCTATGTGTAGATTGTTTGCCACCTAGTGGCAGTTGTTTTCAATTCAAACATTAATATTCATGACCAATTTTAATTAGTTTTTTTAAGGAAAGATCCCAAAGTCATAAAAGTGTTGACAATGACATTATTCTGCTCTAGCAATCTTTAAAAAAAATACCTTGCGAATTTGGTTTATATTTAATCCTTGACAATGACAGATGAGGCAGTGTATTCAGAAGTCATTTCCTGTTGCAAGAAGAATGTAGAGAATGATAAAATGAACATTTTAATTTTTAGTAAATAATACTAAGATGTTCTTTGGATGTGGTGGTTTTCTGTTTTGCTTTCAATATTGCCTAGCAAAATACACATACAGAGTTGCAAAACTCACTGATTTATCACAAGCACTCTTTGGCCTATGTGACTCTGAGGATTTAGGCAGTCTTCCTGGTGGTCATGTTTACACTTTTAATATCTTATTAAAAGTTATTATGGAGTCAAAATATAAAATACTAGGCAGCAAGTTTAGAAGAAAACTCTAAAATATTGCAAATAAAAATAAGATAGTAATTCACATCAATCAAACTAGCAAAAATTAGAATCTGGCTAGTGAAAAATTTGTGCAATGCTGGTAGAAATATAGGCCAGTGCTGCCATGCAAGCCAGCAATATGACAACACTTAAGTATATGCTTATTTTAGCTTTTGCACAGCAAAAGAAATTATAAACAAAATGAAAAGAAAACCTACAAACTGGGAGAAAATATTTGTAAATGATGTGACTGACAAGGGATTTCCAAAATATACAAACGGCTCATACAACTCAATAACAAAGAGAAAACAACTCACTCACAAAATGGGCAGAAGACCCAAATAGACGTTTCTCCAAAGAAGACATCCAGATGGCCAATAAGCACAAGAAAAGATGCTCAACATTACTAATTATTTAGTTCAGTTCAGTTGCTCAGTTGTGTCTAACTCTTTGCGACCCCATGAACCGCAGCATGCCAGGCCTCCCTGTCCATTACCAACTCCCGGAGTTCACCCAAACCCATGTCCATTGAGTCGGTGATGCCATCCAACCATCTCATCCTCTGTCATCCCCTTCTCCTCCTGCCCTCAATCTTTCCCAGTATCAGGGTCTTTTCAAATGAGTCATCTCTTCACATCAGGTGGCCAAAGATTGGAGTTTCAGCTTCAACATCAGTCCTTCCAATGAACACCCAGGACTGATCTCCTTTAGGATGGACTGGTTGGATCTGCTTGCAGTCCAAGGGACTCTCAAGATCTTCTCCAACACCACAGTTCAAGAGCATCAATTCTTCAGTGCTCAGCTTTCTTTATAGTCCAACTCTCACATCCATACATGACCACTGGAAAAACCATAGCCTTGACTAGACGGACCTTTGTTGGCAAAGTAATGTCTCTGCTTTGGAATATGCTATCTAGGTTGGTCATAATTTTCCTTCCAAGGAGTAAGCATCTTTTAATTTCATGGCTGCAGTCACCATCTGCAGTGATTTTGGAGCCCAGAAAAACAAAAGTCAGCCACTGTTTCCCCATCTATTTGCCATGAAGTGATGGGACTGGATGCCATGATCTTAGTTTTATGAATGTTGAACTTTAAGCCAACTTTTTCACTCTCCTCTTTCACTTTCATCAAGAGGCTTTTTAGTCCTTCTTCACTTTCTGCCATAAGGATGGTGTCATCTGCATATCTGAGGTTATTGATATTTCTCCCGGCAATCTTGATTCCCACTTGTGCTTCATCCAGCCCAGTGTTTCTCATGATGTACTCTGCATAGAAGTTAAATAAGCAGGGTGACAATATACAGCCTTGACGTACTCCTTTTCCTATTTGGAACCAGTCTGTTGTTCCATGTCCAGTTCTAACCATTGCTTCCTGACTTGCATACAGGTTTCTCACAAGGCAGGTCAGGTGGTCTGGTATTCCAATCTCTTTCAGAAATTTCCACAGTTTATTGTGATCCACACAGTCAAAGGCTTTGGCATAGTCAATAAAGTAGAAATAAATGTTTTTCTGGAATGCTCATGCTTTTTCAAAGATCCAGTGGATGCTGACAATTTGATCTCTGGTTCCTCTGCCTTTTCTAAAACCAGCTTGAACATCTAGAAGTTCACGGTTCACGTGTTGCTGAAGCCTGGCTTGGAGAATTTTAAGCATTACTTTCTTAGCGAGTGAGATGAGTGAAATTGTGCGGTAGTTTGAGCATTCTTTGGCATTGCCTTTCTTTGGGATGAATGAAAGGAATGAAAACTGACCTTTTCCAGTCCTGTGGCCACTGCTAATTATTAGAGAAAAGCAAATCAAAATGACAATGAAGTGTCACCTCATACTGGTCAAAACGGCCGTTATTAAAAAGTTTACAAACAATAGATGGTGGACAGGATGTGGATCAAAGGGAACCCTCCTACACTATTGGTGGACATGTAAATTGATGTAGCCACTGTGAAAAAAAGGGCTTCCCAAGTGGTGGTAGTGGTAAAGAACCCACATGCCAATACAGGAGTCATGGAGACATGGGTTCGATCTCTGGGTCAGAAAGATCCCCTGGGAGAAGGCATGGCAATCCACTCCAGTATTCTTGCCTGGAGAATCCCATGGTCAGAGAAGCATGGTGGGCTATAGTCTATAGGGTCACATAGACTCAGATAGGACTCAAAGGACTTAGTACACACTATGAAAAAAAGTATGGAGGTTCCTTGCGTTGTGTATGTGTGTGTGCTCAGTAGCTTCAGTCGTGTCCAACTCTTTTTGATCCTGTGGACTGTAGCCCGCCAGGCTCCTCTGTCCATGGGATTTTTCCAGCAAGAATACTGGAATGGGTTGCCATGTCCTCCTCCAGGAGATCTTCCCAACCCAGGAATCAAAGCTGAATCTCCTGCGTCTACATTGCTGGTGGAATTCTTTACCACTGGGCCACCACGGAGGTTCCTTAAAAACCTAAAAATAGAGTTACCATGTGATACAGCAGTACCACTCCCGGGCATATATCTGGAGAAAACTCTAATTCAAAATGATACATATGCCCCAATGTTCATAGCAGCAATATTTACAATAGTCAAGATATGCTGCTGCTGCTGCTAAGTCGCTTCAGTTGTGTCCGACTCTGTGCGACCCCATAGACGGCAGCCCACCAGGCTCTCCGGTCCCTGAGATTCTCCAGGCAAGAACACTGGAGTGGGTTGCCATTTCCTTCTCCAATAGACTACTATATATATAATAGACAAACAAGATCCTACTGTATAGCACATATTTATTCTAATCTATTTAATTCTAATAATTTAAGCAGATTAGAATATTTGGAAAAGGACATGGAATTGGGAAATGGATATAAAAAGGAACAAGTGAAGGGATGAATAACTCAGCTAATATGAAAGGACCTCACAGGGGTCGATGGGCCTTAAACTGAGAAATTCTGGTTTCCTCGGTGTGTATGCCCAGCAGTGGGATTGCTGGGTCATAAGGCAGTTCTATTTGCAGTTTTTTAAGGAATCTCCACACTGTTCTCCATAGTGGCTGTACTAGTTTGCATTCCCACCAACAGTGTAAGAGGGTTCCCTTTTCTCCACACCCTCTCCAGCATTTATTGCTTGTAGACTTTTGGATCGCAGCCATTCTGACTGGTGTGAAATGGTACCTCATTGTGGTCTTGATTTGCATTTCTCTGATAATGAGTGATGTTGAGCATCTTTTCATGTGTTTGTTAGCCATCTGTATGTCTTCTTTGGAGAAATGTCTGTTTAGTTCTTTGGCCCGTTTTTTGATTGGGTCGTTTATTTTTCTGGAGTTGAGCTGCATGAGTTGCTTGTATATTTTTGAGATTAGTTGTTTGTCAGTTGCTTCATTTGCTATTGTTTTCTCCCATTCAGAAGGCTGTCTTTTTACCTTTCTTATAGTTTCCTTTGTTGTGCAGAAGCTTTTAATTTTAATTAGATCCCATTTGTTTATTTTTGCTTTTATTTCCAGTATTCTGGGAGGTGGATCATAGAGGATCCTGCTGTGATTTATGTCAGAAAGTGTTTTGCCTATGTTCTCCTCTAGTAGTTTTATAGTTTCTGGTCTTACACTTAGATCTTTAATCTATTTTGAGTTTATTTTTGTGTGTGGTGTTAGAAATGTGTCAAATTTAAGATCAAATTAAAAAGCAGTTGTTTTAAAAACAAAATTTCCTTTCCTAAGCAAAGGAAATTTTCTCTCAAATTGAAGAGACAATTTTTTTAGCTGGATGATTTTTGTTTGGGGTTAACTGCAGAAGTTATTTATATGTTAAGTGGTCATTGAGATTTTGTTTTGTTTTATTTTATTTATTTATTTATTTTGCTTGCTGCAGTCTTATTACAGAGAAAGAAATGAAAGCCAAGTAAACATCTAGTAACAGAGAAATAGTTCAGCCAATTGGAGTCACTGTAGGGATGTTATGTGACATTTTTTTTTTTATAGTTATTAAATGGACAAAGTTTTTAGCTTAAAGGTAACAGTCTGATACAAACACTTGGTGGAATATAGATGGGAAGTGAATAAAAGGGAACAAGATAAAAGTAGAGATATTTAAGGGGAGAAATAGTTGTGGTCAGCATTTCTCAAAATCTGAGAGTCCTGCCTCAATTGGGAAACCAATGCTAGGCTTGTGTGTTTAGTTGCTTCACTCATGTCCAGATCTGTGTGACCCTAGGGACCACAGTCCTCCAGGCTCCTCTGTCCACGGAATTCTCCATGGGTTGCCATACCCTCCTCCAGGGGATCTTCCCAACCCAAGGATCGAACCCACATCTCTTATGTCTCCTGCATTGGCAGGCAAGTTCTTAACCACTAGCACCACCTGGGAAGCAATGTTGCGCTTTCTCCATAGAGAACGATGGTGTTGTCAGAGCACCTTTTACTCCACTTTTCAGACTCACGGGAACAGGAGCACCTTAAAGCTATAGAGATAACCTGTGTTAAGCAAATGCACCTGTTTACTTCACCTAACTTGGTGCTTCTCAGACTTACTTGATTAAGCCACCTCTGTTTCCACAAAGAAAGCCATTAATATCTGCCAAACATGCCTTTCACAGCCACTTGGGAAAACACTAGCTTTAGTGAACTGCCTACCATTATCCCTTCATTTTAACCTATATTTTCCATTTCACCTGTCTTTACAATGCCTATAACTTATATCAGTTTCCTTAAAATTATACACACACAAAATGGTAAAAATACACGTTTCTTGAAAAATTTTAAACAAGAGTAGATTTTGTCTCAAAAATGAGATCATACCATACATCCAGAGCTGTATTTTCCTTTTTCATTAGTAGATCTTTTTCAGTATAGTTACATCACATATACTGTGCTTTTTTAACAATCACAAAATATTCCAGAATAGGAAAGTAAATGACCAAGGGCAGGTTTTAGTTCCAGGATGGAGGAAGGGGACAAACCCAAAGGACACAGATAGTCCTTTAAGGGATGGACCCAGTGAAGGCTGCTTCAGGCCAAGGAACATTGGCTCTGGACAGCATGAAGGAGTCAAGAGGCACTTTTAAACAGGGGCAGTGGAGGGGGGATAATGCTGTAAAAAAAAACAAAGGCTGTAAAATGAGAAATCATGGAGATTAAGATTAGACTAGGGAGGAAAATGATATATGTATAGAATCAAAACAACATTAAATATAGTTTTAACTATTTGCAATATACCAGGTACTAGACTAGGTGCTTTAGATATATTTTTTTCTTCAATCTTCAGCATTCCTTCCTCAAAATTTTGTAAGACAGGTTTTAATACCTCCATTATAACTGCAAGGAAACCGAGAATTCAAAAATTCAAGCAAGTTGGTGAAGGTGCAATGCTACAAAATGACAGGCTGAGTTGACTCCCCGTCTGTCTGACTTGAATGAGGCAGGACCCCAGTCATCACCTCACAAGTAGCATGTCCTAGGGGAGAAAGGCTGTGACTGTTTGTGCTTGGTGGGGGGGGGGGTGTGCCTGGGGTGTTGGCACCACGTCTCAGGACCAGCCATTTATGCTTGGTGACTTTTTTGATGGCACAGGTGATGGGGGTGGGGTGTCAATATCAAGGTGGGGAAAAAAATGCCTCAAGGCTTCTTTTCCTGAATATAGAAGTTGTTTTCTATCTCTTTCCTTTCAAAATCAGCTGAAGAGTGTTATAAAACCATGTGGCTTGAAACTCTTTAAGCACACATCCTTCTGGGGTCTTCTCTACACTTTCTGATCACACTTTCTCAAAAAATGGTCACTGGCCCTTTACCTTCAGGAGGGGACTTCCCTTCTTCAGCTTCCCATCTCACCGAGCTCTCTCAGCTGCACCCTCAGTATGGCCCCAGGGTATCTTCATGTCATTAAACTGAAGTTTCTGAAGAGGAGAAAGAGTGACCCACATCTGCACATGAGTTTAGTGCTTCACCCTGCTGGGCCTGGCACAGTAAGGGGCACAAAGGCAGGGACTCAGAAATGATTGTTGAATGGATGGGAAGACAACCGGCCACGTTCAACAGGGAAGAGGAGACAAGTGTATAAGATCCACTTCCTTGGTTTCCATGGGAATGACATGAGTGGGAAAGGCAAAATGATATGAATGGACATAAGGCTAAGATGATTCTCTGGGAAAGGAGCTGGAACATGCGCAGCTCACTTGACAAAGAGGAAGAAAAATAATTAACTGTTTGCATTTTCAAATGTTTTACTCAATGTTAACTATCAATAGATCAGGTATATAGTAAAAGTGCAACCATATACCCTTTATATATATGTGAGCTTCCCTGGGGGCTCAAATGGTGAAGAATCTGCCTGCAATGTGGGAGACCCAGGTTCAATCCCTGGGTCTAGAAGATCCCCTGGAAAAGGGAATGGCAATCCACTCCAGTATTCTTACCTGGAGAATTCCATGGACAGAGGAGCCTAGCAGGCTATATACACTACATGGGGTAGCAAAGAGTCAGACACAACTAAGAGACTGACACACATACATAGATGTATTTGCGGGGCTTCCCAGGTGGCTCAGTGGTAAAGACTCTGCCTGCCAATGCAGGATATGTGAGTTTGATTCCCTCATCGGGAAGATCCTCTGGAGAAGGAAATGACAATCAACTCCTGTATTCTTGCCTGGGAAATTCCATGGGTAGAGGAGCCTGACGGGGTACAGTCCATAGGGTCACACAGAGTTAGACATGACTTAGAACAATTTTATCTTACAAATGTAATAACTATACATAAATATCTGTGTGCAAATATCTATATCAAATATACTTTATAGGCCCCTAAGAAGCTTAGTCATCTGTATATAAAAATCCAACTCTTGCTGGTATATGCAGTTATAGTCACTGACATATCATGGTTTTATTTTATGAAACACTTCATCATAAATTAGTCCCTTCCATGTGGAGGGAAGATTCCCGAACAAAAAGTTCTCACAATAGAGATGTTGGTGAGTCACTCTCATTTTGGTGACTCATGCTACTTTGGTTTTATAACCTTTTGAGTAATATGATAATAGTAATGCTTAATTTGTATGGGCCTCTACAGACCTCTGAAAATCACCTAGGCAGTGTGGAGCCACAAATAGAGGCTTTCAAATTTTAATTCCAGCTATACTCCTTCTGAAGTATGTGCATTTGGGTAAGTGCTAAGCTTTCATCTCTCTCTGTGTAAAGAATCTACCTTAAAACAGCCACTTTGAGGATTAAAGGAGGTAATCAAACGTATTTTGCTCCTAAATGTTGAAAGTATTTCTATCCTCCTGCTTCTCCTCTCAATGACAATAAAAGTGTAAGGGAGTGGGTAACGTCTCTGGTGGTCAAGATGTTAAGACTCTGAACTTCCAATGCAGGGGGCACAGGTTTGATCCACCAGGGGGATCATGTCTTGTGGCATGGCCAAAATAAATAAATAAATAAAAATTTTGGAAAAGGATGACTCCAACATTTAAAAAGTGTCAGGAATTAGTCATTGGACATTCAATTAAGTTAACCCATGAATTCATATACTGATTACCAAAGTGAGGCTAAGATCAGTTGCCCACTTAGATGGTCTGTGTTGAATTCTCATTTATTGTCAAGGGCTTTCTGTGTTGTCTAGTCTGACATTCAGTCTTCCCTGCAAGGAAAGCCTGAAATCAAGAAGTGTGTTGAGCCTTGATGTCTCACAGTATCTTTGAGGGTAGACCATATTGTGTAGATGACAAAAGCGAGCACAGAAAAATCCAGTAATCTTGCCCAAGGTTATAACAAAGCTAGAAAGCATGAGTGGACAAAATTGGAAAGCTAGTGCTTTATATTCCAGAACTCTCTGTGACTTCCTGTTATTGTTGTGACTCGTTTGCTTCCTATGGTTTGTATGCTGCAGCGATTTGCAACAATCCAAGGAAAATAAATTGAAGGCCTATCTGTGCCAACCTCCAAATGTTTCAATTCAACCAGCATTTCCTGAGCCTAAATGGCAAATGTTAACTCTCATTGTTTTGTCCATTCTACTCAATCCTCCCTTACTCTTCCTCCTGATGACTGGAAATCTACCACTGAAAATTACACTTTAGATAAATGGTTAGCTCTCCGTTAAAATATAGACTTCTTTTTTTCCAAATTAGTATCTATTTTTTCCCCCACCATATCAGTAATCTGTGCCTTAAGTGAATTAGCTTGGCTGCATTTTTATAATGACGAGCAAGGAATGTCACAGGCCAGTAAAAAATGAAAAGGGAGGCTGTGGAAACACTGTGCAGGGCTTCCTCACACAACACCCTGACTTTATTCTCTGTTCAACTAGGTCTGTTTTATCCCATAAAACAGTCCAGGAAAGGATGTGGGATGCGTACATAGTAGAACATCATGCAGTTGTTAAAATGATATTTTCAAAGAAAATTTAATGAAATGGTAGAATACTCCTAAAGAATCATTAACCGAAAAAAAAAAAAAGAAAACAGTGACAAAAATTAGTGTTTACCACTTGATTGTAATTTTGTACCATATGTATATATGTATGCATATATGTGAGTAAGCATGTGAGTGTACGTGAATGTGTGTGTGTGTGTGTTAGTACTGATATGTTGGCTGAGTCAGAGATGAGATTATGTGAGCTTGGCTTGCGGCATTCAATCCACCACAACCTGGCAGAAGTCTTCTGTGAGTTTGGGGCAAACCAGTCTTCTGCCTGTCATAAAATCTGTCAAAACCAGGAGCTGTTGCTGATGAAATACAAACAAAAGAACTCCAAACTGTAAGAAGGGTGAAGATGAAAGGGCTCTGAGACCATTTACCTCCTTTCCATATCCCAGGGGTAAATGCAACATTTCTTGTGGTGGCTTCCAGAAATGTATTCTCATGCAAGTATGAATCTCACCCTTATCGTTTTTTTTTTTTTTTTTAGATATATGGAATTACAGTCTTCTGCATCATTTTACTTTGTACTTTAACTTTTCATATCAGTATTTGTTTTATTTCATAAAATTTTATGTAATGCTTTCTATGTGTCAAGCCATCATCTAGCACTTTGCAAACACTGAATCCTTTAATCCTCATAAAAACCTATGAGATGGGTACTGTTCTTGTGTCCATTTAACAGACAAGCAAAGTGAGGCACACAGAGATTGTAATACATGCTATAGTGGTGGGGCCAGGTTTTGAATGAAGGTATGGCTCCAGAATCTGCACTGAGGTTTCAAAATCTATTTCTAATCACTAAACTGAGCCTCTGTTTGGTATGTACAGACAGTATATACCAATCTTAGTATATACATGGGATTCCCTGGTAGCTCAGTCAGTAAAGAATCTGCCTGCAGTGCAGGAGACCCAGGTTTGATCCCTGGATCGGGACGATCCCCTGGAGAAGGAAATGGCAATCCACTCCAGTATTCTTGCCTAGAAAATCCTATAGACAGAGGAGCCTGGCAGGCTGCAGTCCATGGGGTCGTAAGAGTTGGACACAACTTAGCAGTCAACTAAACCACCACCAGTGTATACATAGACATCATCTTTCTTAACAACTGAGTGTTATTTCATTTCATGAACAACCATGATCCAATAAATCTATAAATCTAATCTACTATTTATAAGTACTTTGGTTGTTTTCAGTTTGATATTATAAAAAAGTTACAAAAAATTGCATTTATCATCTATCTTTGTATAAACACACAAGATAGCCTCAGGATAAATGCTTGGCAGTGATGTTGCAAAATCAAAAGGCCAATTCTTTAAACATTTGATAAATAATGCCAAATTATCTCAGAAAAATTTGCTATCAACCTTTCTCTTATTAACAGTTTATGAGAATGCTTATTTTCTTCACACCCAAATGCTCTGGCTTGCCAATTTATCAACAAGGAAGGGAGGAAGCTGTGATTGGTTTCTATTTGTACTTGCATTTTAAAAATTAAAAATGAGATTGAACACATTTTTATATGTTTATTGAACAGATAATATTTTTCCTTTTGTGAACTTCCTTTTATGCATTTTATCCTTTGTGGTTTCTCCAGTGAGTCTTTTTCTTTTTGATTATCAAGTGCTTTTTGTTTTTGAAGGCTATTAGCCTTTTTCTGTCATATGTAATACATATGTATTTCCCCAGGTTGGAGGAAATCAGTGTCAGCCAAGTGAACATTATGGAATCAGTAGTCTGGACACTTCCAGCAACACGGTACCAAGATGTGCAGTAGTGAATGACACAATGAATAAGTCATGGTGTTCCTTAGCATGTGAAAGTACAGAGTTGAAGGGAAGGGCTCTGAATATGTGCAGCGAGGCATCATGCCCAGCCCTCCCAGAAGTTTCCAGAAGGGTAGTGTCATGAGATTCATCTCAGGATAAGACTGAGCTTCCAGTTAATCAGGTACATTGAAAGAGGTTTAAATACATTGGACTTAGAAGGATTTTCAATAAATGTAATACTTGTTCTCAATGGTAGCTCAGGGCAGGGCATATACTTTCAAATCAGTCTACCTAGGCTGAAACCAGAGTTTAAATATTATTCGCTCTAGGCCAATTACATAGTCTCTCTGTGTCTCAGAGTGTTGAGTAAAGGATGGCTCTGCAGATGGCCACAGGGGTGGCCAAGAGTCTTATCTGATGCATATTCTTCATGGAGACAAGATCTTAAGGAGAATGACACCAAAAAACTAACAGCAGATATCTCTGGCTGGTGAAAAATGAAAGTGTTAGTCACTCAGTCGTGTCTGACTCTTTGCAACCCTATGGACTGTAGCCCACCAGGCTCCTCTGTCCATGGAATTCCCCAGGCAAGAATACTGGAGTGGGTAGCGATTTCCTCCTCCAGGGGATCTTCCCAACTCAGGGATCAAACCTGGGTCCCCCGCATTGCAGCAGATTCTTTACCATCTGATCCACCTAGCTGGTAGGATTGTAGAAATTCTATGTTTTTCTCATTTGCCTGCATTTTCACTAGTGATCAAACATACACTTTTACAATTGACATAAAATATTACTTTTAATAACCTGTTCTCTCCCAGTAGACTTTGTTTATTAACCTCAACTAACTCTGATTCATACCAGTAGACTTTGTTTATTAACCTCAACTAACTCTGATTCCTGCCATGTTCCTCAGATCTATCAATCACATCTAGCTAGCTAGCTAGCTCTCCAGCCATGACCTTTCTACAAAGAATTCATTACATTCTAAAGTGAAAACAGGTCCAGGGGAGGAAAAAAGAGAACACAATGGAAAATACATGTAAGTAGGTCCTAAGATCCAACAGAGCTGTTATATTTTGAGAACAACTTTGGCTCTGAGCTTCCAGGAAGACAAAGCAAAAAAAGGAAGGAAAAAAAAAAAAATCTCATTTCCTTTACAGAAGAAAAAAGTTCCCCAGGGAACTTTTCTAGTTGAAGAGGCAGTAGGAGATAAAGAAGGCAACATTTTCAGAAATGTCAGCTCATACTAGTATTTCTTGAAATGTCTCTCAGTAAGAAGTAAGGTAACAATAAAACCCAGTTCAGACAATTTGGGGACTTATCCGATGGCTCCTGGGCTTCCCTAGTGACTCAGAGGGTAAAGCGTCTGCCTACATTGTGGGAGACCCGGGTTGGAGCCCTGGGTCAGCAAGGTCCCCTGGAGAAGGAAATGGTAACCCACTTCAGTACTCTTGCCTGAAAAATCCCATCGACTGAGAAGCCTGGTAGGCTACAGTCCCTGGGGTCGCAAAGAGTCGGATACAACTGAGCGACTTCACTTGCTTCACTTATCCGATAGCTCAGTGGTAAAGACTGCCTCCAATGCAGGAGATGTGGGTTTGATCCTTGGGTCAGGAACATCCCCTGGAGGAGAAAATGGCAACCCACTCCAGCAATCTTGCCTGGGAAATTCCACGGACAGGGGAGTCTGGGGGCTACAGTCCATGGGGTGGCAAAAGAATCAGACATGACTTAGGGGCTGAACAAGAAGACAGTTTTGCAAGTCAGTAAAATAGCATGGCCCCAAAACATGGCTTTTGGAAAGTCAGAAATGATTACAATTAGACTATAGAGTAACATGGAGACATTGCTTGTCCTTCAAAGAAACCCACGTAATGAGCATTTTGCCTTCACCATAACGGGTGCATCTTTCTACTGTTGAGATATTGGCTTGAACCATAGAATTTATACGTGTATGAATTATCTTGAGAACTGAATCACGTTTTCTACTTTTGTTTTGTTACACCACACCTAATACACTTGGCATTTATAACTCACTAACTGCTTTGATCCAGTGTCATACATACATTCCTTTTCATCTTTAGCGGTTGATATATGAATTTCAAATACAATTTATTTTAAAATTTACTTTGGATGAAATCAATTTGGTGGTTTGAATCACATAAAGTTTTATGAGAAAATGTTACAAGTAAGGTCCTTTTATTGCATGAAATTCAGAAATGCTTTACTATCAAAAATTGGGACTGAGAGAGGCATCGGCGACCACAGCGGTAGAAGCAGCAATTTATCTGTGTGCAGCCCCAGACGGAGAGGAAGATGCTAATTAAAGTCAAGACGCTGCAGAAAGGAGGTTGAGATTGACACTGAACCCACAGACAAGTGGAACAAATCAAGGAGCGTGTGGAGGAGAAAGAGGGAATTCCCCCAGAGCGGCAGAGGCTCACTACAGCGGTAGACAGATGAATGTCGAGAAGACATCAGCTGATTACCAGCTATTAAGTGGCTCAGTCCTCCATCTGGTATTGGCTCTGAGAGGAGGGGGTGGTCTTCGGCAGTGATGGACCCTGCTCCATTTTACCTCCCTGCCCTGTCACTCATAATGAGGCATCATATGTCCTCTCACTCTGTGGGACCCCAGAGCCACTGCCCCCTCCCTGGCTGCCCAGTCTTGTGTGTCTGTTGGTGGGAGACTGTGAGGACCCCAGGAAGCAGTGTTCCTGGCCCAGAGGGCCCTGGCTGGCTACTGGGTTTTAGTTTGCAGTCCTGTGTGCTTCCCTCTCTTATGGCTGTGTCCCTGATTCTCACTAAAATCTTTCTTGGCCAAAAAAAAAAAAAATTGGGATTGAAATGCTCCTTTAACTTATATCTTTTAATCACTTTGCATATTTAGAAAACACTTCAAATTGATGAGATGCTGTCCTCATCAGAATGCTTGATGTTCAAATTTAGTTATTGCTCTGATTTTCCTGCATTGTGTGTTTTAAACATGAAATTTAAAATAATCCCCAGGTTTACTTAGGTATGATAAAAGAGAGATAAAAATATACAAAATCACCCCTTTTTACATGCAGGTTGAGGCAAATAATCATAAATTATGACTACTTCAATAACTCACTTCAAAAATGTATACTGAAGAAAAAATCTATTCTTAACTAACCAAGTGGGGGTAAGGAGGATTGATTTTTTTTTTTCAGAAATGGTTTTGTTTCTTTACCTTGTTGATATAAATCCAAGAAAAACTAAAAGATCACAGATGTGGGAGAGTGACAGATTTATCTTTTTAATTGCTAGTATAATTAGATAGATAATGATAGAAGATAGGCAGATAGATAGCAGGAAAGAAAGAAAGAAAATGGATTTCTTTTGTGTCTATTTTATTAGTTGCCACTCTTTCATCAGCTCAAATAATGGAGTTTTTTAACAGCTTATACTATGGTTTTCTTTTTTCCCAATTGGTCTTTAATCTGCTTCTAAGCTTTAGAAAGAAAGTTACAGCAATGTACCACACCTAGTAAACTCTTATTAGCTTCATAAGTGGCTTGTATTGTTTTAACATATTTCCTCTTGACATGGAAGACTATTCCACTATCAAAATATTAAAACCTTTGCAGGGCTTATCTGAATTTATGTTGGCAGCTTATTATTTAATTTGACTTTTAGCACATGAAA
Source organism: Cephalophus harveyi (assembly GCA_006410635.1). Classification (NCBI taxonomy): domain Eukaryota; kingdom Metazoa; phylum Chordata; class Mammalia; order Artiodactyla; family Bovidae; genus Cephalophus; species Cephalophus harveyi. The sequence continues at coordinate 202,758 of SJYT01011592.1, forward strand.
ACTGAAGCAATGTAAGATATGGCATTAATTTTTGGATACTAATACATACTCTTTTTACATTTGTGAAAGGCCTTGCTTCTTAGTCTAAGTGCCCTCTGAGAACAACTGAAGGACCCTTTTGGGGTGAATCATGCTATAATGAGGCTTCTCTTCTTTTCTGATAACTAATCTCCCTTAGCTGCTGCTGCTAAGTCGCTTCAGTCGTGTCCAACTCTGTGCGACCCCAGAGACGGCAGCCCACCAGGCTCCCCCATCCCTGGGATTCTCCAGGCAAGAACACTGGAGTGGGTTGCCATTTCCTTCTCCGATGCATGAAAGTGATAAGTGAAAGTGAAGTCGCTCAGTCGTGTCTGACTCTTCGCGATCTCATGGACTACAGCCTACCAGGCTCCTCCATCCATGGGATTTTCCAGGCAAGAGTACTGGAGTGGGGTGCCATTGCCTTCTCCAATCTCCCTTAGAGGCTGACCCAAATGTAGTCACATAAAGATAAACTTCACTGTAGTAGAGTGTGTAGTCTAAACTATTATTAACAAAATAATATGAATCAAAGTAATTTTTCAAAACTAAAACTAAGTTACAAATTTTAGGCTCTCATGATATTTGAAGCATATTTTAAAAGCTAATTGAATAGTTATATTGTTAATATAAGCAATTTTTCAGTGTTTTTCTGAAAGCAGCTTTGAAACAAGAAGACAAAGATAAAATGATGCTCTAAGTAAAAAAAGGTTATTCAGAAAATGAAGCAAATTTAACAACATAAACAAATCATTACTGCTAATAAAGATACCAAGCTAGACTAAATAGTGCTCAAATAGATGCAATAAAAACATTAGTCCAAATAATTTCTACACTAGATGAATTAAAGGGTCTTATGTAATAAATTTCTACCAAACTATGATGAGTATACACTGTTGACAGCTAACAGTTAGTGGGTGCTTGTCAGATGACACACTCGAATAATATCATTGAATTCTCACATGAACTTTTAGTAGATTCTATTATAATTGTGTTTTTTAAGTGAGGAGACTGACATACAGAGAAGTTAAGCAAATTTCCCAAAGTTACATGGTTATTAAGTGGTATACAGCCAGGATTTGAACCTATAATTAGGCATCATTGTCAAATATCTTAATCACCATATAGGCTAACCTGGCTCCTATCTATATTAATTAGTGGTATTTGCTTGTTATAAACATAAGTTACTACATGACAAGTTAAGTAACAGTGGACTACAAAAGGTAAGGGAATTATCCCAAGTCTTTGGGTTAGTTAGTAGCAAAGCCAAGAATCTCGGTTTCCCTGTTCAGTGTGTTTCTCAAAAGTGTGCTGCCTCCCAGTTATAAAATATGTGAAGAAAGCCAGAAAGTAAATTTAGAAAGATAATCTGTGATCACCACAGAATAATTAAACATCATCAAAGTCATCCAATCGTTTCAACTTACAGTGCCTGTCTAGGTGCTTCCTCCCACCCCCACTCCCACCCTCCAGTTTTCTATTCATCGGGGCATTTAAAAAAGTCGCAAGATGTTGATCTGACTGAATTTCTTAGACGTGTGAAATTCTGCCACAAGTCCTGAGGTATGGCTATGAAGTAGACACAGTTCTAGCTCCCTTGTGCATTAGTAGACGCTTGCTATTGTCTGGATCACAGATTAAGAAGGTAGGAGCCTTCTGAGCTACTCACCTACCATCTTTTATTAATTTTAAATTAACCTAGAAATGAAAGGGAGTTACTTTTATTAGAAAGAAAAATCGGTTTGGTAATTATCTGAATAGTCACCAGCTTGCATTTTATTCTCAGGTCAAGGCTTGAGCTGCTTACATAACCTTCAGAAACTCAATAAATTTCTCCCAGTCTTAAGATAAAAATTATGAAGCTTAATTTCATCTGGCTTTCTGCCACTTAACACTGTCCAGTGGTTCTCCTATCTGTAATGTGTTCCCCTTGTCAGATGATATAGGACGAGCAGAGAAATCTGAGGAGGTGTGATTGCATTCAAGTCTGGCTGGACTTTCCCCTTTCTTTCCCAAATGCTAAGCCTTGGGTACTATCCCTGTAAGAACTACTGAGGCACAGTTACAAGGAATGGGGCTGAGGCCTTGGAAAGAGACCCACATGACTACAGTGCTGGTTATCAGTCATATAATCTGCCTAGGAGAACATTTTCAATACTCTACAGATGTCCAAAAAATAATGTGCAAACCCACAAGCCTAGCAATTTCACTTTTAGTAACTCACCCGGGTGTCTGAGTGGTAAAGAATCTGGCGGAGACAGGGGTTCAATCACCAGGTCAGGAAGTTTCCCTGAAGAAGGAAATAGAGACCTACTCCAATATTCTTGCCTGGGAAATCTCATAGACAGAGGAGCCTGGTGGGCTACAGTCCATGGGGCTGCAAAAAAGTTGGACATGACTTAGTGACTAAACAACAACAGCAATTCACCATATACAAAGATTTATTCACAATCATAAAAGAATCCAAATCACAGCATCACTTCAAATAGTGAAAAAGCAACAATTCCAAATTATATACAGTACAACCAAATCTGTATATGGTAAAAGTCTAGCAATAAAGGATCTGTTAAGTAAAATACTTTAATGCCATGAAATATTTTATAGCCATTCTAAACACAGAATAACTGTTGATACATGAAAATGACAATAAAGAGTTCACAAAATATGATCTCTATTTTTTTAAATGTTATATTAATACTCTGAAATTTAATAAAGATTATAGTTGAGAGGTGCAATTACTGGTAGATTTTACTTTCTTCTTTGTGAATTTTCATATTCCCTTAGTTTTCCTAAATGAATTTGACATATTCCCCTAGTCTCATCTCTAAATATTAACTCTTGAAAAGTGAAAGTGAAAGTAAAGTTGCTCAGTCGTGTACAACTCTTTGTGACCCCATGGACTGTAGCCTACCAGGCTTCTCCATCCATGGGATTTTACAGGCAAGAATACTGGTGTGGGTTACCATTTCCTTCTCCAGGGGATCTTCCCGACCCAAGAATCGAACCGGGGTCTCCCACATTGGAGGGAGGCACTTTAACCTCTGAGCCACCAGGGAAGCCCATTGAGTTATCACTAAATTTGATTCATATCTTGTCTAGATTCCCATTCTAGCCAGGTGCTGTTGCCATGACATCTGTCATAGGTAGTGGTGACCCGTCACTATTTCCTGGTCTCAGTTTGGCCTGTTTTTTGGGGTTTGGTTTTGGTTGCCACTGTTTTGTCAATGTTCTCTTGGTAAGGTCAAGGGGAAGGCCTGATAGGAGAAAACCTTTTTCCTTTCAGTCATTCTTGGGCATCTTACTCACTGCTGTGAGTTAAATGATTAATAATTTATTCAAAGCAAAACTCTGGTGTAACAGAAAAGAGAAGAAATCTTTCTCAAATTAAGTTTACTAATGTTATGTATGTCAGAGTACATTATGTCACAAGGATGCTCAGGCCTGTGAATGAATATTTATATAAACACTGACAAACAGAATGGTGTGTATAATATGATGAGTTTCTCCAAATTCTCTTTCTTACATAATAAATGTGTCTCCAAAGTAAGCAGGCATAAAGAAAAAATTGTGACCTTGTAGTTGAAAGGAGAAGAAACAAAAATGTTCTTATAAAACAAATATTCTATTTGTAAAGTTTCTGACTGAAAAGTTTGTCTCACATTTGTACTAAACATTCAATGTCTATAGAAGGGTATAGAAAAGTTTTCCTGGAGGAAACTGTTTATCTGAACAGTTTAAGTTTTGTGTGGGTTCAGTTTCATGCAATCAGGTTTCACTTCCTGTAATAGATTGCTATTTTTTTAACCCATGATGAAGAAGCTACGTCAGTTTATATCATAGCAACTTGTTCAAGCTAGCCAACTTTAATTAATAATTGGGTTAAAAATAACTTCAGATCCCCCAGGAATGTCATTGCTATGTGCAAACATAAATATCTTGTGTAGGCACAAAACTTTCAATGTAAGTTTGTATATATTTAACTGTGCTCAAAAGCCATTCTGACTGAATTTCACAAGAACACCATGCTGGAAATGCAAATACAGAGCTTATGGACTTATTTATGGAACACCTGTCTGCAATGTGGCAGTCTCCAATGCTATTATTGAATGGTTCTTTTCATAAATTTTGAATATGCTCAATTCTGTAACATAGCATCTATTATAAATCCAGTAGTAGTTTGGGCTCATTTATTTCCAGGTAGTTTTCAAATGCTTCTGGTTTGGTAAAACTTACTCTCACCCATCTGGAGCTATTCATACCTTGAAGGGTAATGAAATCCTTCTACAAATACTTGCTAAGATTTTAAGTGAGTTATCAGAGTGTTGCTTTATCTGCACTGCTTAAGTTCTGAGAAGCTGCAGAAGTTAGTTCTCAAACTTATTCTGCTTTCAAATTATTGGAAAAATGATCTCCCTGGTGTTAGGCAAAGCAAAATTTGGAGAGATCTGGAAAATTTGGTTTATTCCAAACAGATTCCATGAAGTTTAAGAGTGGGTCTACATTTGCTCAAACCTGTTCTCTCCTTCCTACAGTCAGCTTGGTTCACAGTCATCTGGACTTGATTTTCAGAGAAGAACCTGGAGATCAAAATGCAGCTGCACAACTTTTGTCAACCCGATGCTTTATAAGTTGTGTGTATGCATGTGGGGCATGTGTGTGCATGCATGTTTGTGTGTGTGTGCTAATATGTGTCTTTAGATCAAAATTACACTATAAATTAAAACTAGTGATTATTCAAATCAAGTTTTAAGGTTCCTACCCCTCCTCCCTAACTGTGGGTTTGCACTGGAAGGAACAGTGGAAAACTGTCAGGAAATAGATCTAAATGTTCCAAAACTTTTTTTGGAACTAATTTTTTTTAAGGCAGCAATCTATGCAGAGTCATTCCTTTCTGTAATTTCTTGGTCAAAGCACCAATACATTTATTGGCCTAAGTTCTTTTAGAAAAGAGGATGACAAAAATCATTTTTTTACAGCTGCTTTCACAGGACTATGTATAGAACAGTTATTCAAGAAATTTTAGTAAAATGAATGTTTGGCTAAATGAATGAATGAAAGATGCTATCTAAAAGATATCTGGAATTTTTATGACTAGTACAATTTTGTATTCTTTTGTATAATTATGAACTTTCATTTTAAAAATAAGATTTTATTTAAAAAATATAAAAATACATGAAGTATTTTTTCAATTACAAAATTGATGGCTACAAGTGATTCATTTTCTTTAACTTTAGTTACAGAAAAATTCTTTTATGGTCCCCGGGCATCCTCTAAGCATATTATCTACCCCAAAAGCAAATATTTAATGAAATTTGCATTAGAAAGCCTCCAAAATGACCCACAATGATCCACATCTCCTGTTATCCACATCCTTGTGTCATTTTCTCTTATGAATTCAGACTGGCTGTGTGTTGTCAACAGACTATAAGAGCAACTGTGTATGACTCTCAAGGCTGTCTGATCTCTTGAATCACTCACTCTGGGGGAAGTCAAGCACATATTATGAGGTCAACAAAGCTGTACTTTGAAGAGGCCCATATGGAGAGAACTGAAGCACCTGTTCAACTTGTCACACCTGTCAGGGAGCCACTTTGGAAGTAGGTCCTCAAGCCACAGTCAAACTTTCAGATGAATGTCACCCTAATCTGACTCCCATTACAAAAGAGTCCTAAGTGAGAACTAATCAACTGTGCCTTTCTTGAATTACTGACCTAGAATTTGTGAGCATAATAACTCATTATTTTATGCCATTAAATTGTGTGGTTATCTGTTACATCATTGTAGTAACTGGAATAGTATTTAAATATGCAGCAAATTTACAGATTTAGTTCTCACTTTTAAGAGTATAGAAAATCAATAGAAATTCTGAGATAAAGCACATACTTAAATCTTTCAATAATCTTCTATCAAATTTCTCATCCTAGAAAAGTTTATATATTAAGTATATTAAATTCTGGACTACTGAAATTCTGGGCTGGCTTTTCTGGCCTTTAGCTGCTCGTTGGATTTACATCTTATTCCTCTTTGAAGACCTGCCCCTTTTACTATCAATATCTACTGGTGCTCCTGGGTTTGGCGGACAACATCTACTGAATTAATGTATAAAGCTATTAGTGAATCAGCTCAGTTCAGTCGCTCAGTCGTGTCCGACTTCCGTGACCCCATGAATCGCAACACGTCAGGCCTCCCTGTCCATCATGTGTGATAAATATGCAAACCTATGAGCAGATTTTGGTTCCTAATATGTGTCAGGCACTGTGTTAAATGTTTCACATATTATGTTACATGTTTTCACTTTAATTACCCTTTTGTATATATGCAGTCCTTTTTATAGTATTTCATACACACTTTACCTTTCTAATAACCGAATGTATTTGGAGGGTTGGGGGGAGACAATCATGAACAAAACCCACAATGATCCACATCTCCTGTTATCCACATCCTTGTGTCATTTTCTCTTATGAATTCAGACTGGCTGTGTGTTGCCAACAGACTATAAGAGCAACTGTGTATGACTCTCAAGGCTGTCTGATCTCTTGAATCACTCACTCTGGGGGAAGTCAAGCACATATTATGAGGTCAACAAAGCTGTACTTTGAAGAGGCCCATATGGAGAGAACTGAAGCACCTGTTCAACTTGTCACACCTGTCAGGGAGCCACTTTGGAAGTAGGTCCTCAAGCCACAGTCAAACTTTCAGATGAATGTCACCCTAATCTGACTCCCATTACAAAAGAGTCCTAAGTGAGAACTAATCAACTGTGCCTTTCTTGAATTACTGACCTAGAATTTGTGAGCATAATAACTCATTATTTTATGCCATTAAATTGTGTGGTTATCTGTTACATCATTGTAGTAACTGGAATAGTATTTAAATATGCAGCAAATTTACAGATTTAGTTCTCACTTTTAAGAGTATAGAAAATCAATAGAAATTCTGAGATAAAGCACATACTTAAATCTTTCAATAATCTTCTATCAAATTTCTCATCCTAGAAAAGTTTATATATTAAGTATATTAAATTCTGGACTACTGAAATTCTGGGCTGGCTTTTCTGGCCTTTAGCTGCTCGTTGGATTTACATCTTATTCCTCTTTGAAGACCTGCCCCTTTTACTATCAATATCTACTGGTGCTCCTGGGTTTGGCGGACAACATCTACTGAATGAATGTATAAAGCTATTAGTGAATCAGCTCAGTTCAGTCGCTCAGTCGTGTCCGACTTCCGTGACCCCATGAATCGCAACACGTCAGGCCTCCCTGTCCATCATGTGTGATAAATATGCAAACCTATGAGCAGATTTTGGTTCCTAATATGTGTCAGGCACTGTGTTAAATGTTTCACATATTATGTTACATGTTTTCACTTTAATTACCCTTTTGTATATATGCAGTCCTTTTTATAGTATTTCATACACACTTTACCTTTCTAATAACCCAATGTATTTGGAGGGTTGGGGGGAGACAATCATGAACAAAGGGAGTTTGTCAGCATTTAGAATCTCCTTGACATGATTTTCTTTTTAAGGATGTAATCAACTTTTGGTTTGCGGAAAGAAAATATGAGAACTATCCATTAACCAATGGCTTCCACTTCCCCAAGAGACATAGACAGGTTCCTGCTCTCAAAGAGTTTCATGCTTATGAGAAACTTGACAATAACAACCAAAAGGAAAGTTAGTACAGAGCAATGACTTCCACGCAAGATGCAAAATAAGAGCGATGGCTGCTTTAGAGGACAGATAGCCTGAGATCTGAAAAAAAAAAGGGGGGGGGCGGTGTTGAAGAGGAAAGGAAATATTACAGGCAGCGGGAGCAGAGCATTAAGGTATCCCCTTGGTGTTTTGGGGGACAAAATAAAGACCAATGGGCAGGAGAAGAGTACACAAGGATGGTGCAGGATGATGTCAGAGAGGCAGACTGGCCCAATCAGTGAGGCCTTTGTGCAACAGAGTAAGAAGTCAGTCTTATTTCTAAAAAACAGTTAAAAGCCAATGAGGATTTTAAGCCAATGACGCATTTCTAAAGGATCCTTCTGGCCACTCTGTGGTATATGGGATACTCTATGGGGGCAGAACTCAAAGCAAGTGTCGTTAGGAGACTAATACAGCAGGAGAGGGAGGAGTGATGACGCCTTGACTATGGCGCCTGTAACAGAGGGGGAAAGAAGTGGATATACACAAGACATGCTTTGGAAGAAGATCGCGAGGAACTCGCTGATGGATTGCATGGGGGGGGTCTACTGCTGCCTGCCAAACCTCAGCTGTTCCGGCACAGCCACCTTTCTGGCCCATACAGCACTGTTTGTACAGTCATTTAAATCTTCACTAACCTTTACCTTATTATCTTATAAAATAAAAACTGGAAAAAATGAAAAAATGTTGGTGTTAGTGATAAAAAGCATGGATCTCTTTAATGTGACATCTTGAGACAGAGATGGATATCATTTGGCATGCTGAAAGCAACGAGTTTTAGCCTCAGTGGTTTCTCATTGAACTCTAAAGCAGCCAATGGTGTATTCAACACTGAGGGATACAAGAAAATTGAAGATTGAAGAAAATGGATTAATGTATTGTTGAATATTGTTTCTAAAGGAAAAGGTACACAGCTTCCCAGGTGGCTCGATGGTAAAGAATCCACCTGCAGGAGATGCCAGAGACACAGGTTTGATCTCTGGATTGGGAAGACCCCCTGGAGAAGGAAATGGCAACCCACTCCAGTATTCTTGCATGGAGAATCCCATGGATAGAGGAGCTTGGTAGGCTATGTCCATGGGGTCGCAAAGAGTCAGAAACGACTGAGCAACTTCACTTCACTTTGATACCAGTCATGTTTTCATGACTTTTAAATGTATAGAGCCTTTTAATAAATATCACATCTCATTTACTATCACATTATATATACTGTCACCCAGATACATTTATTCAAATATTAAAACATATTGAGTTTCTGCCTTATCCCAGACACCTTTCTGTGTGCTTCAGTTACAGAAATGAATAAACTAGGTCAAATATAGTACTTGCCTTCAAGAAGCTTACAATCTATATGATAGAAACATAAGTAAACAGACAATCTCAATGGAAAGTGACAAAAGCTGTGATGGGCAATGTTCAGGTTGCCATAGGAACACACAGGTATAAGCACAAACTAATAAGAAGGTGGGCAACTTGGGGTGGGAGATAGTATTGGAAAATCCCGCTAGAGGAGGTGACTTCCAGGCTGAAACCCCAGTTTGAGTTACATATGCTATGAAACTTATTGGTAAGAACTGGTCACTTTCCTAAGAATGAGCCTAGTCATTCATTCAGCAGATATACCTCAATGTAGCATCTTTTCTTCTCCTAGTGTGGAGCATGCCAGAAATGTTCTAACATGATAAAGAGAAAAAAATTGTATTCATTTTTCAAAACAGGCCCTGAAAAGAAAGTCAGTTGTCAAGGCCAAAGATGGAGGTGCAGATGAAGCAAACTGGTATAAAAAAATCCAAGGCTTTCAGCCAAGACATAGAAACCTCTGATGTACTGAAAAGTGGCATGTTGGGGTTCACAAAGGTTCTACTCTATAAGGCAGCTGAGCTCTCCTGTTGAGTTCTACATGGAAACACATAAAAGCTGACTGCAAAACAGACTCAGCAAGCACCAGAGATAGTAAAGTGTACTTATTAGGTGAGAGAGATAAATCACTGCATGTCTGAAGAGGTACACTGATGTCCATTTGTGGTTTTGCTTTTGTTTTGTGAGAAAATATGAACAGTATATTATGATGAACTTTGCATATTTTGACATTCATGAAGGGCTCACGCCTTCCTCTCTGGAAACAAAAGGGCTTTATCCCCTTCAGCTGGATACAATATTTTCTCTAAAGAAAGACTTAACAGAAACCCAGAATTTGTATCTTGGGTCTCTGTTACCATCTTCTGAGCTAACTTTTGCATTGTCATTTCCAAGTTCCTCTTCCCTACATATGATATGATATTACTGGAGTTAAAAAGCCAGAGGGACTGTTTCAAGTATTTCAAATGTTGTTTATACAACTAATTTAGTCTGCCTAAGTAATAATGTACACACCTAGAAGGATCTGCTCTGTAAATGACTTCTCAGTTCACCTTGGTTTCCACTTAAAAACTGCCTTTATTACTAGCTTATTAGTCAGAAAGTGAAGTGCTTATGATAGATCTTACACTCACAGGAGTCTTTCTTCTGAGGAGCTAGCACCTATCTGCAAGGTAAGAAAAAGTGAATTTACTTAGCTGGGATCAAGAGCAAGTCTGAAGAAAGTCAAGGTTTCTAATGTCGTTGCTTATTTCTATAGAGTAAGTTCAAATTTTAAGTCCATGGATTAAATACTACATCCTTTCGGATCTCCATATCCATAAATGCTTCCCCTTCTTTAACTTTCTTTACAACCAGTGAATATTAGAAAATGTATGTCTTCATATAGTGGTTACTTTCTAAGCTATTACACAAATGTAATTGTTGAATAGGATTTTATATGAGTCCTGTATGAATGGGACGTTAGTATTTGATCCTCTGGAAAAAGGCATGGGGAGAAAATGTTACATGAAGAACTTTTCTGAGGCTGAAAAAATACTTAGCACAATGAAAACCATAAAACTGAGATTTTTAATGTATTTTCCTCATAAACATTTTGTTAATGACTTTGTAAATGCTTATAAAGTAACTCAAAGCTTGTTTTAACTTGTTAAAGTGCCAATGTCTGTACAGATCTGGCTCTGTCTTGAAATGAATTCGCTCAGTCGTGTCCGATTCTTTGCGACCCCATGGACCATAGCCTACCAGGCTCCTCTGTCCATGGGATTTTCCAGGCAATAGTACTGGAGTGGATTGCCATTTCCTTCTCCAGGGAATCTTCCCGACCCAGGGATTGAATCTGGGTCTCCCACATTGTAGACAGACGCTTCACCATCTGAGCCACCAGGGAAGGCCAACTAACTAGAAGGACCAGAGGCACTTGCAGGAGTCTCAGCCCCAGACTTTGATCTTACTGACATGCTGGGTAAGAAAAATACCAAAACAAACAAACCAAAAGCTAGTAATACAAATAGGCACCACTATGTGTTCTTCTTAAAATTATATTTTAGTTATTGTTGGTGTTGATCTTAACTTCCTTTAGGTGAGGAAGAAAAATGGCCAGCAAATAAAATGTTCCCTCCCAGCCTCAGCTTGTGTTCAGGCTGTATCTGTAGGCCTGCAGCATTTGTAGCTTGCAAAACTATTGCTCCTACTTGATTGAGATTTGTTCTCAAACACCCAAGAATTGGACACTACTTAGTGACTAAACCACCACCACCCATATCCTGATCTCTTAAAAAGCTGGTGCTTATCTGCAGAGCTTGCTAGCTGCTGTACAAGCAGTATTTCATGTCTTCATTAAATTACAATTAGGTCATTTTCTTTTTCATTTTTATTGTAGTGCAGTTTATAAAAGTGAAAGAATTTGGCACTGTTTTGTGTCCACCAAAGCACCTCAGATTATTTCTCAAATGTTTTTGGTTGGATAAAATCTCAAAGGTATCTTGCCAAGTGCCCTTTTCTCCATGACTTCCAAATCCATGTAAATTTCAGGGAAAATTTAATCCGTATGTTTCTGATTCATTCACTCTTAACTCATCATAATGTTGTTTTCAAAAAACAATTTTATGTCCAAGAAACCCTAGGGGCATTTAAAAAAAAAAAATAATCTGTTTTTGGTCAAATTTTCCCCCTGTTGGAGCATGGAAGTTGTGCATTTTCAAGTATTAAACATTCAGCTTGAACTTCCCCCCACCCCTAGTTAACTTCAAATTATTCTTATAGGAGGTAAGTTCCAATCAGAATACAAAGAATGTGAAATGAGTGCACATTTCTGCCAGCAGCTGCCTTGCCAGAACCGAGGCTGACTCAATCAGCCAGAGCCTGCTGAACAAAGCCAAGTTCACCCCTTAAGTCTCAGGCAAACTTCCCTCTGCTGAGTCACCCCTTAAAGAGCTGCACTTGTGGGTCTGAACCTGCCATTTTGTAAAAAGTGTGAGTTTAGGCAGATCTGAACCCTTTGGGAACAATGGAACATCACACTTGGTAACCATTATCTCTGGAAGTGGAAAAGGAAAAGTCTTTCTGTGAATCATGTACTGTGTGTCTTCCACAGTGTTGTTTGTTTACTTCTTTACACACCATTGTAGGGGCATCAAGTCACACTATAGAAGACTTCAGGTTTCATGTGAAAAACATCAAAATATGTCAAGATGCCGAACACATTAACAAGTAAATAACAAACACATGTTTATGCATTGGCTTCTAGTTGAAGCAATCTGGTTGGCATTTTCTCAAAAGAGTTATTTAAATTTTAAATGGAACAACATCTCATTTAGATTTCTGCAAATATGCAAGGGCACAGAAGTAATTTATATGTACATGAAACTCTTCACTGAAGCACCTGGGTACTTGACAATAATTAAAATACAAAGTAGACTTATTAAGTTTTCCTTTTAACTTTCTACCTTTTGCTTCTTTACAGAGAGTGAAAGGAAGTTTCTAGGGTAGACTGCCAAGTACCTAGAGGTCCTTTATTCCTTCTACCACATGCAACTTGTTCCTACATCTCTTTCTGCTGCATCCATCGAAAGCTATCCCTGATATTCCCTTATATACCCATCCATTTTCAAAATCAGTGTTTTTATTTCTTAAAGTATCAGTCCCTTTTCCCCAGCTGCCAGAGACTGAACATTTATTTCGCTTTTATGTCAGCAATATAATTAAGGAAACAGATGACAGAGAGTATAAAAATGATGGAAAGTGCTATCAATCAGAAACTTCCACAACACAATTTCAACCATGACCTGCGTATGGATAATTCCCACACTTACGTTGTTGGCCTCAGACCCCCTTACTCCATCATCATTAATTGTCATTGAAGGATATGACTTACATAAATGGTTCTCAAAGTTTGGTACCCAGAAACCCTTGGTTCATCCACAACCTGTGGAATCAGAAACTCTAAGAGTGGGTCCCAGCAATTTGTGTTCTGTTAGCAAGACTGCCAGAAGATTCTGATACTCACTGAAGTTTGAACTGGCCCTGAAACTTAATGTGTTAAACCCAACAGTTTGCTTCTCATTTCCTGTTTTCTAAACGTCACCATTTTTACTAATAGCATCACAATCACCTTCATTTGCTGCCATCAACATCTTGGAAGTCATTTTTACTTTTTCATTTGCCTTCTTTTTCAGTCCTTTATCGTGAAAACAGCCCATTTTGTACCCAAGATATTTTTAAAAGTCTATTCCTTCTCACTTATTCTAGGCCCACAAAAAACAAATCCCAAGCCTTCTCTAACAAGCCAATCAATCGATACTCTCTCTGTAGACTTTTATTCTATTCTGCTCTTAAAATGATCTTCCTTATATGATGATTTCATCTGTTACACCACTACTCAAGAACAATGCTATTTTATTTTGAACCAAAAATAATTATCCGTCTTTTCAGGCATCCACCAATAAGCGGCATTCCACTGCCTTAGTCTCATTTATCAGTTTCTAGCAAAGCAGATCTCACTGGCTTGTTCTCACTGCCTTGTATTTTACATTTCTCTTATCTGGAATGCCCTTCCTCTCTTTCCACTCTGTGTTCTCTTCCTATCGGAAATCCAATTTGCATTCTTTGATTCAGGACTCTAACTTAATCATTCAATATTTATTTTTACCCTGTGATCATTGTATTAAATTTGCCCTAAATTGTACATTTCTTTTCCAGGCATTATTTCAAGCTGATACAATGGATATACTCTCCACTCTTTCCTATAACCTCTTCAAGTTCTTCCACTGTGTTAGGCCCATTTCAGCCCCAGAACTGTGGTCAACTGACTTACAAGTAGGTAAGTAAAACGAAAGTGTTAGTTGCTCAGTCATGTCCAACTCTTTGCAACCCCAGGGACTATAGCCCACCAAGCTCCTCTGTCTGTAGAATTCTCCAGGCAAGAATACTAGAGTGAGTAACCATTCCCTTCTCCAGAGGATCTTCCCAACCCAGGGATCAAACCTGGGTCTTCCCACACTGCAGGAAGATTCTTTACAATCTGAGCCACCAGGGAGGACTAAAGTGATATATTAAAACTCAAGTGTCCACATTTGCAGTTATTAGTAGCCCTGGCTTAAGCTCATGGGAAGGAATAAGAAAGTTGCCATCTAATAAGGGTTTAAATATACATAACTATTCACTTATCCCAACTGTTTCTGATTCTGTGCCATTACTGTTTAGACGTACTGTCCCTTATTGTGATTTTATCTTTCAAGACACAATTTATTACTTCATAAATCTGAAACAATGAAATCAGTGTGTACTTATAAGTGTAAACATATATCTTCTCTTTAATATGGACTCAAACCTAAAGAAAACTCCATTAAGGCTAGAAACAGAAAAAAATTCACCTCAATTTTGATTGGTATTTCCATGGCTCCCTGAAATAAAATAGAGCCTGCTTGTTCTTAATATATTTTATGGTTTAGTGATATCCTGTAGAGTACTTTATTTTAATTTCAAAAAGGCAGTGAACAACAGATGTGGTAAAAGGCCATGAAAAGGAGAAATGGGTTTTAAAAAATCAGTTAAAACTAAAAATATACAGCACTGAGCTCCCAAAGCAAAGCCAACAGTAAAAGAGGAATAGAAAGCACTAGTGGGAACTGGTTTCATTCAGTCCTGGCAGAGGAGGCAAAGAATTTTACTTTTTTACTTCTTACAGATAATTTGACTTTGTAAAAGAAGCATCTTTATCTTCATTACATCATTTTAAATTTTATTCTGAGTTCTATCATCAATACCAATCTTCAGATTCTTATGATTACATTTGTACATGTCCACAATTTGTTAGCTATGAATCCCAAAATCTAAAATGTTCTGAAGGTTAATTATTTTTCTAACTCTTATGTGTATATTAGTCACTCAGGCCAACTCTTTGTGACCCCATGGACTGGAGCCCGCCAAGCTCTTCTGTCCATGGAATTCTCCAGGCAAAATTACTAGAGTGGATTGTCATTTCCTTCTCTAAGGATCTTCCCAACTCAGGGTTTGGGCCCAGATCTCCTGAATTGCAGGCAGATTCTTTATTGCCTGAGCCACCTGACCTAAATTAATTTGGTGGCAAAACCTTTCCTGAATTGACATAAAATTATTTACCACTTTTATGTATCTTCCTTGCAGTGAATATTCATACATTTTGCTGCTCAAACAATGCATCTGAGTACAGAATGAAGTTCCAGTCCTCTTAGGAGTGTGATGTAATATGGATCCTATTATCTGTCTAAAATTCAAATTTTTTAAATTTGGAAACAATCTGGCTCCAGAGATTTAGGATTGGTGATTGCGGACCTGAACTCATTTTCTCTTCTGGTTTTCTCAGGAAGAGGTTGGAAATTATTTACTATTACCTTGAGAATATCTCTTTAATACCTTCATTTTTTAATGTCTCCACTATGAAGGAGGTAGCTAAATTAGGTTTTAACAAAGAAGGACTTTGGACTCAAGTTATACAAAAGGACTAAGAACATTTTAAAATATGATTGCAAGGAAGGATTCAAGAGGGAGGAGACATATGTATACCTATGGCTGATTCATGTTGATATTTGGCAGAAAAAAAAATTCTGTAAAGCAATTATCCTCCAATTAAAAATAAATAAATTTTTAAAATATGATTGCATGTCAAGGGGCATAATTTTAGAATCCAAGAGTGTGAGGTTTTTCATATTTTATGTCTTAATTTCCATATGTGGGTGCTGAATAAAAAAAATATATATATGTGTGTACATGTACATATATACACGGGGCTTCCCAGGTGGCTCAGTGCTAAAAATTCTGCCTGCAATGCAGGAGATATGGGTTTGATCCCTGATTTGGGAAGAGTCCCTGGAGAAGGAAATGGCAACCCACTCTAGTATTCTTGACCGGGAAATTCTATGGACAGAGGAGTCTAGCCGGCTATAGTCCATGAGGTCGCAAAAGAATCAGACATGACTTAGCAACTAAACAACAATGACAATACACACACACACACACACACACACACATATAGTAGGTTCACATGCATATATTTTATCAATCTAATGGCAAACTTAAAAAGCAGAATTAAAACTATTGAATGTGTATATAATGTCAAATTCTTACAATAGATAATATTAGTTCAAATAAAAGATACTTATTGTTGCAAATGCAACCAACCACACACACACATCCACACACTCCATTCAGTGTACTCTACGGGTCACTTAATTTTTCTAGTATAATTATACAAAGTTAGTACTTTTCAATGTTTTATCCAGTGGGATGTTTGTAATAAAATTAGTATTGGCTCCCAATGTATAGTGCCAACTTCCTGAGGATTTGGGGTAGATACTATTGAATTAAATAATTCCAATGGAGTCTGAGTTGTACACAAAACACTGAATGTGTTGGGACTACAGCAAGTGAGCACTTTGCTCTTCACTGGGCTATGACTTCCTGCCCTCTTTAGGGAGAAAGGCTGGCCAGTTGCTATCGCAAACAAGGCAAAGCTCAGGATTCAAGCAGTGAATCAACATTTACTGAATATCCACCATGTGTCAAAATCTGAAGCAGACACGGAGCTGTTGCAAAATTACCAGCCAGCAAAAGAGCCTTTTTCAGAAGAACTCACAATATAATTACAGATGGAGGGCAACCACATATTAAAGGAATTATCTAAGGTATATTAATAAAAGAGCATTGATAGTGTCATTAAAACCCATTATGAAAATCAAGCTTAAAACATTTTGAGAAGAAAAATATCAAGTGCTGGGATTGCTAAAGACACTCTTTTCACCTATACTAGAGACATACTTTAATGTATGGGGATATATATATATATATATCTTAGTTGCAGGATCTTTAGTTGCAGCATTTGGGATCTAATTCCCTGATGAGGGATTGAACTTGGGCCTCGTCTTTTGGGAGCTTGAAGTCTCAGCCACTGGACTACTAGGGAAGTCCCAGGGATACATACTGCATAATGTAATCTATATAGAGTCTAAGAAGATGTAATGGGAAAAGAATTACAGAACATAGTTGAATTCCCATCTACAAGTGAGCACCAATCAAAAGATGGGGGGAAGAAATGTGATAAATGCAGCATTGGTTCTAGAAAGACACAGAGTTCCCATCCTGACGGCATCTTGGCAGTCTTTGAAAACATTTCATTGACTGTATAAAAACCATTATTTTAGGACATGAGACTCCTTCCACTCCAAACAGAAAGTCAGAATTTTTACACTGCTTTGTTATGATGTGAAAAGGACTAATGATTTCTTTCTCCATTTGTCTCTGATCTCTGCAAATGAAACAGACAGGAGGTCATACTTTAACATGAATGGCAGCAGCCTCCTTTAGAGACAACCTCAGGACTTCCTAACTGAAAAGCCAAGTCTCTAATTTAAGCAGGAGACAGTAATTACTCTTCCAGCCAGGGAGAATGTTAAGTCCCTGCCTATTTGTAGCCCTGTCTAAAAACAATCGGCTCATCTTCCAAACTTGACCAAACTACAAATGGTATGAGAACTTGGTCGCCTAATAAGGATGTTCATTTTGGCACTCAGCAGCTTATGCATGGCTCACAGATGGCTTCTGTCTCGTTCTGTGTAATCCAATCATCCTGCACTACTGCGTCTCACAGTCTTCAGGAGTAATTTGCAAAGCTCGCCGTGACAATCGTCTCTTCTTCCAGATGTCGAGGATGTAAGGAGGGTGGCTTTCACCACTGCTTTGCCATAGGATGTGTACATGGCTTTCCAGGTCAGAGTGGCACCCAGCAAGGTAAAGAGAAATGACTTCTTTGCATTGCCTCTGAGTTACTGCCTAGCCCGGGGATAAGCAAATATGTTCTATAAATGGCCTCTCTGTCTGTAGGCAACTTGTTTCACTTTTGGCTGGGTACCATGCAGAAAACATTCTGCAGTACTCCTTGCATTGTGTGCTAATGGTGGCAATATAGAGGCACCCTGGCCCAAGAAAAGATTCAAAAAAACCTCCAAATAGTGGTTGTTTCAGAGGGATCATTTTACTCACAGACAGACTTTCTAGTATTAACACCTGCACTTCTGCTATCATCTTCTGAAATCATGACAGTTTGTCCTCAGTCTTTTTTTGGCCAGGGGTAGTTTTTATTTTTCCTACTTCTAAAGGATGTACAAGATTTTAAAGGCAAAGTACTGAAACATTTTTAAGCTGTAGGTTTGTTAATTTCTTTTTCCCTTGAGGCTGGTGTTAATAGCTGTGTTTTATTTCAGTATAAAAATATCCCTTTTTAAAAAATCAAAGTACCAAAAACAAGGAAATATGCAAAGCCTCAAAACAGCTGTGTAAATTCACGTAGGCTTCAGGGCTATAAACATTCAGCCTTAAGGGAATGACACTCTGGAAAGCCTGATTTTTATTTAAAATTTAAATTATGATTATGAATTAGTGCTACATTCATTTTAGTAAAATACCAGTGCTGTATGTATTTCCTTAAGTTTTTTCT
The DNA here is from genome assembly GCA_006410635.1 of Cephalophus harveyi. NCBI lineage: Eukaryota > Metazoa > Chordata > Mammalia > Artiodactyla > Bovidae > Cephalophus > Cephalophus harveyi. Next base: position 221,297 of record SJYT01011592.1, read on the forward strand.
GCTTACTGCCATCATCACGACATAGATCACCAGTAAGAAATGTTAAGCACGGCAACTACGAAAAATTTTCTAGGTCAGTAAAGACAGTATTTTAGGCGAAATATTTTTTAGAGACACTTTTAAGAAGATTTTAAGCTGTTCATAATTTGTGTATAGTTTTGGGTTTTGAACTGGCAGTTTATAACTTCGCTTGAGAAATGAAAATTAGAAGACAATATCCTTCCTTTAAGTAGCTTAAAGAATGAAGACTCTATATTTAGTCTGGTCTTACACACACACACACACACACACACACACACACATACTCTTTCCAGTGGAAATATCTAGGTAACTCCTGCCAGGAGGAGGAGCTTTATAGAATCCCAGAGCTTTATATGTACAATACCGTCTTAGAACATTAAACCAGTAGTGAATATGTTCAAGGGAGAGTTGTTGAAAATCTGAATTCTCATGATACATTCCTATAAATTATGAGTTAACTTTTCTTAAGTCCTTGCTCATTGTCAATATTATCAGCACAGGAATTACTGATATGCTCATAAATTAATAGTAATAGCAAAAGTGACCTTCGTCTAAAGAGAATTCCAAAATTCAACAGACATTTATGGAGTGCATGTAATGTGCCAGGCATTGGGCTAATTAAATCCCCCCTATCTCTACACTTTAAATGAGAGAAAAGCTGACTCAAGGGAAAGAGTTATGGCCAAAGGCCATTTAATTAATTTGCTGTCTGGGGAAACAGCACAGGAACTGGGAAGAAAGCCCAGGTATGAGAACTGCTAAGTTGTTGTTCAGGATACAGTGCATTGTTTTTCAGAACTCCAGTGGAAGACTTATTTCAAAACTATATTCAACTAATGTAAAATTACCATTCTAAAACAAATACTGCATGTAAAAATCTCAGAGACATAACACATGCCTGCATTTCCTTATGGCTGTTGAGCTCAGTTGGAGAATTTCATCCCTATAGACATTTTCAGAGGGAACTACCATCGGCAGGGTCTGGTTCCTTTGTTATAACACCACAGGCAAGATAGAAATTTTGTGACTTCTCTAGGAATTTTCCAAAGAACCAAACAACATGCTTTCACATGGGAACAACATGTTACCTTGTGAACATATAGAGTACCTAATGCTAGGAATCTTACTTGTGTTCTAAATGCAAACCCACCATGAGATTTCACCTATCTTTTACTGGTTTTTCCTGTGGTCATGTATGGATGTGAGAGTTGGACTATAAAAACCTGAGCACCAAGGAATTGATGCTTTTGAACTGTGATGTTGGAGAAGACTCTTGAGAGTCCCTTGGACTGCAAGGAGATCCAACCAGTCCATTCTGAAGGAGATCAGTCCTAGATGTTCATTGGAAGGAATGATGCTGAAGCTGAAACTCCAGTACTTTGGCCACCTCATGCGAAGAGTTGACTCATTGGAAAAGACCCTGATGCTGGGAGGGATTGGGGGCAGGAGGAGAAGGGGATGACAGAGGATGAGATGGCTGGATGGCATCACCAACTGGATGGACATGAGTTTGAGTGAACTCCGGGAGTTGGTGATGGACAGAGAGGCCTGGCGTGCTGTGATTCACGGGGTCGCAAAGAGTGGAACATGACTGAGCAACTGAACTGAACTGAATAAGAATAACAAAAATTTACTTTATGGGGCTGTTCAAATAAATTTTTGAAGTTTCTATGGAAAAGGAAACATAAAAATAGCCATGAGATTTCTAAAAAATGAACAATGAAGGACGACTTTTGAAACATACTACAAGACTTCTGTAATTAAAACAGTGTGATATTGATTCTTGAATAGATAGAAAGATAGAGAAAGTAGTGGGAGAGAATAGAAAGCTCACAAGTAGATGAAAAATCATATGGAAATATAGTAATGAAAAAGATAATATCTCATTGGAATGCAAAATTGTGAGGGAAAGCAAAGAAGTACAAAGAAAATGATGGGGATACATAAGATGAACATAGGAGATATCTTGTAGGTGCTCATATTTGGGACAATTTTAGCATCAACAAAAAGTCATGGTATTAATGTATTTTAGCATATTGAATATAAAAAGAGCATGTTATCAACAATGGACAAATAATATATACAGAAGTTCAGTGGTAAGAAGGGAAACCTCTTTATAGATGAGCATATTAGTATATGTAGAAGAAAAAATAAGATGAGAAAATCACCATTTGTAACACCAGTGTCAATAATTGATTCACACAAGGCGTATCAGTGGTTGTGAAAAGCTAGTGGGTAAAAAATTTTGAGGAAACAGGACGTTCACATAATCTAGTACCACCTCACAGATTATCAACTACAAAAGATAAACAGTGCAGTTAAAATAAGATCTGGTAGACATTACCTTTATCAAGTGATCCAATTGACCACCACTAATAATGAAACAAGATGGTATTATGTATATCTTCACGAGATACTCGGGGAAATGCACAGTGTCACCTGTGTAGAATTCTTCCCTCAAACTCTAATCGTGAGGAAACTATCAGGCAAATTTAGACTATGACACTAAAGAGATATGACAACCAAATGTAATGTATAAATTTAACTGATTCTAGTTTCTTTAGATTTTAAGGACAATTAGAGAAGTTTCAGTGTGGACTCTATATGAATAATACTTTATATCTGTGTAAAATTTCTTGTGTATAATAATAGTTTTGTGTTTATATATTATTAGAAAATGTCCTTGCTCTTGTGAGAGTTTGGGGAAAAAAACGCTTAAATTCTTTGAAAATGTTTCCACTTTCTTCCATTGAGAAATAAATGTTAGGATTTCATTTACCCTTGCATATTAAACCTAGTCATCTTTTTTGCCAAGTTTTTATAGCTAAGTTTTAAGCCATTTAAAGGGGGGAAATGTGAATATTAATGTAAAAGATTTATTTTAGAAGTATGTTTTGTGTGAAACACAAAATACTTCAGTATAATACAGTTTGAGATCTGTATGCATAAATCAGTGTTACTCTACATCCCAGTCGATGTTGTTTCAGTTCAGTTCAGTTCAATCTCTCAGTCGTGTCCAACTCTTTGCGACCCCATGAATTGCAGCACGCCAGGCCTCCCTGTCCATCACCAACTCCCGGAGTTCACTCAAACTCACGTCCATCGAGACAGTAATGCCATCCAGCCATCTCAACCTCTGTCGTCCCCTTCTCCTCCTGCCCCCAATCCCTCCCAGCATCAGAGTCTTTTCCAATGAGTCAGTTCTTCGCATGAGGTGGCCAAAGTACTGGAATTTCAGCTTTAGCATCATTCCTTCCAAAGAACACCCAGGGCTGATCTCCTTCAGAATGGACTAGTTGGATCTCCTTGCAGTCCAAGGGACTCTCAAGAGTCTTCTCCAACATCACGGTTCAAAAGCGTCAATTCTTCGGTGCTCAGCTTTCTTCACAGTCCAACTCTCACATCCATACATGACCACTGGAAAAACCATAGCCTTGACTAGACGGACCTTTGTTGGCAAAGGAATATCTCTGCTTTGGAATATGCTATCTAGGTTGGTCATAACTTTCCTTCCAAGGAGCAAGCGCCCCTTAATTTCATGGCTGCAGTCACCATCTGCAGTGATTTTGGAGGCCCTCCCAAAATAAAGTCTGACACTGTTTCCACTGTTTCCCCATCTATTTCTCATGAAGTGATGGGACCGGATGCCATCATCTTTGTTTCCTGAATGTTGAGCTTTAAGACAACTTTTTCACTCTTCTCTTTCACTTTCATCAAGAGGCTTTTTAGTTCCTCTTCACTTTCTGCCATAAGGTGGTATCATCTGCATATCTGAGGTTATTGATATTTCTCCTGGCAATCTTGATTCCAGCTTGTGCTTCTTCCAGCCCAGCGTTTCTCAAGATGTACTCTACATATAAGTTAAATAAGCAGGGTGACAGTATACAGCCTTGACCTACTCCTTTTCCTATTAGCATGTGATATATCCCTATGAGGAATCCTCACTTGAAGAGGTTTTCATGCGGCTCAAAAATTGCTATTGAAACTGATACCAAGACTTTGTTTATTAATATAAGTACAAGATATTTTTTCTACTGATGAGTTGTCAAAATATGCACGACTGAGCAGGCCTCGAAATCCTTGCCTTATCAGAATCCAGGCAGCTCAGTAACCTAATACCATCAGAGAAATACCCAAGATCTAGAACTCCATGTTCTTGTGCTGTACCCCCACTTCCTGGAGGAATTTGTCAATTGCTCTGGCCGGGGTCGGGGGTAATCTGGCTTCAAGGTATCACTGTGACTGCCTCAGAGTCAGCATGACAAGCTCAAAGTGTTTGTTTAATGTGCTGAGAGAGAATGGAACTTCCCCAAGTTTTCAAAACAGGTTGTATAAATATTTTTTTGTTTGCTAATAAATGTCAGTATATTTGGCACAGTAGAACTTGCTATTATTATTGAGTAGGACTTGCTATTATTATAACATACAGAAATCTGGCCTTTTTCCTTCATTAGAAATTTATGAAATACAGAAAAGGAAAACAGAATACCCATGATTTTCACATCTATAGACAACACCATTAAGACATTCATGTGTTCTATCAGATTTATAATTTGTAGGTACTGAATTGAGGATATGGTATAGACCTAAAGCCCCACAGACTTCCAATCTCTGGAAGCTACGGATGTTGACTAAAGGAATTGATAGCAATTAAATTGTTGTTGAGTAGCAGTTTAACTTAGGTTTCTTTGATTCATGAATTATCTAGTCAAGGCTATGGTTTTTCCAGTGGTCATGTATGGATGTGAGAGTTGGACTGTGAAGAAAGCTGAGCACAGAAGAATTGATGCTTTTGAACCGTGATGTTGGAGAAGACTCTTGAGAGTCCCTTGGACTGCAAGGAGATCCAACTAGTCCATTCTGAAGGAGATCAGCCCTGGGATTTCTTTGGAAGGAATGATGCTAAAGCTGAAACTCCAGTACTTTGGCCACCTCATGCGAAGAGTTGACTCATTGGAAAAGACCCTGATGCTGGGAGGGATTGGGGGCAGGAGGAGAAGGGGACAACAGAGGATGAGATGGCTGGATGGCATCACTGACTTGATGGAACTGAGCCTGAGTGAACTCCAGGAGTTGGTGATGGGCAGGGAGGCCTGGCATGCTGCGATTCATGGGGTCGCAGAGTCGGACACAACTGAGCAACTGAACTGACTGAAGTACTTTGGGGACTGAATGAATGTATATTATTTAAATCTCTAGAATTTAGAAAAGCAAAGAGGCAACTGGGGCCTCTTTAGCACATTAGAACTTTTTGAACTTTAGAAGCTAGGAAAGAAATTGAGAAGACCTGAATTGACTGAAAACTACTAACCAGTACAGGAAAACAAGAGAATTTATTTCGTCTTCCCTTACCCCCTGGAACTACCTCAATCTAATAACCAACACTATCATATAGTTTTTTAAAAATCTATATACTGCTCTGTTTTCCAGATGTTTGTCTTGCTAATAGTTTAACAGCAGACCTGCTATTAAATACAGGTTGTTATTTGCTGTTAAACGCAAATACAAATCTGTATTTTGCTCTTAAATACAAATACACAGACCTGCTGGTTACTCTGCCACTTTCTGGGAAGTATTCTAGGTACTGTCCCTATTCAGTTCAGTTCAGTTCAGTTGCTCAGTCGTGTCTGACTCTTCATGACCCATGAACTGCAGCACGCCAGGCCTCCTTGTCCATCACCAACTACTGGAGTTTACTCAAACTCATCTCCATTGAGTCCGTGATGCCATCCAACCATCTCATCCACTGTCGTCCCCTTCTCCTCCTGCCTTCAATCTTTCCCAGCATGAGGGTCTTTTCCAATGAGTCAGCTCTTCACATCAGGTGGCCAGAGTATAGGAGTTTCAGCTTCAACATCCGTCCTCCCAGTGAACACTCAGGACTGATCTCCTTCAGAATGGACTGGTTGGATCTCCTTGCAGTCCAAGGGACTCTCAAGAGTCTTCTCCAGCACCACAGTTCAAAAGCATCAATTCTTCAGTGCTCAGCTTTCTTTATAGTCCAACTCTCACATCCATACATGACTACTGGAAAAACCGTAGCCTTGACTAGACGGACCTGTCTAGGTTGATCATAACTTTCCTTCCAAGGAGTAAGTGTCTTTTAATTTCATTACTTCAGTCACCATGTGCATTGATTTTGGAGCCCAAAAAGCTAAAGTCACTGTTTCCACTGTTTCCTCATCTATTTCCCATGAAGTGATGGGACCAGATGCCATGATCTTAGTTTTCTGAATGTTGAGTATTAAGCCAACTTCTTCACTCTCCTCTTTCACTTTCATCAAGAGGCTCTTTAGTTCTTCTTTGCTTTCTGCCATAAGGGTGGTGTCATCTGCATATCTGAGGTTGCTGATGTTTCTCCTGGTAATCTTGAGTCCAGCTTGTGCTTCATCCAGGCCAGCATTTCACATGATGTACTCTGCATATAAGTTAAATAAGCAGGGTACATATGTACTCTATGTATAAGTTAAATACAGCCTTGACATACTCCTTTCCCAATTTGGAACCAGTCTGTTGTTCCATGTCCAGTTCTAACTGTTGCTTCCTGACCTGCATACAGATTTCTCAAGAGGGAGGTCAGTAGTCTAGTATTCCCATTTCTTTCAGAATTTTCCACAGTTTATTGTGATCCACACAGTCAAAGACTTTGACATAGTCAATAAAGCAGAAGTAGATGTTTTTCTGGAACTCTCTTGCTTTTTCAATGATCCAACAGATGTTGGCAATTTGATCTCTGGTTCTTCTGCCTTTTCTAAATCCAGCTTGAACATCTGGAAGTTCATGGTTCACGTATTGCTGGAGATCAGGGGAGAAATAACTCTAGAAAGAATTAAGAGACAGAGCCAAAGCAAAAACAACTCCCAGTTGTGGATGTGACTGGTGATAGAAGCAAGGTCCAATGCTGTAAAGAGCAATGTTGCATAGGAACCTGGAGTGTTAGGTCTATGAATCAAGGCAAGTTGGAAGTTGTCAAACAGGAGATGGCATGAGTGCACATTGACATTTTAGGAATCAGCAAACTAAAATGGACTGGAATGGGTGAATTTAACTCAGATGACCATTATACCTACTACTATGGGCAAGAATCCCTTAGAAGAACAAAAGAGTCTGAAATGCAGTACTTGCATGCAATCTCAAAAACAACAGAATGATCTCTGTTTGTTTCCAAGGCAAACCATTCAATATCACGGTAATCCAAGTCTATGCCCTGACCAGTAATGCTGAAGAAGCTGAAGTTGAATGGTTCTATGAACACCTACAAGATCTTTTGGAACTAACACACAAAAAAGATGTCTTTTTCATTATAGGCACTGGAATGCAGATTTAGGAAGTCAAGAAACACCTGGAGTAACCGGCAAATTTGTCCTTGGAGTACAGAATAAAGCAGGGCAAAGGCTAATAGAGTTTTGCCAAGAAAACACACTGGTCCCTATTCATACAGTACCTTTTACATAGGTTGCCGTGCTTCGTATGAGGTGAACTCTATAACTGAACACCCCTATTTGATTTGGAGAAGTTCATTTTCTGCAAAGACAGCCATTCACAGCCCAGCCAGCTGTTCATCAGCACTTTTTGATAACACTCTATCCAACCAGAGTGCCGCCATATACCAGATAGTGATTGGCTTCTCTAATCAGATTCTCACTTTCACTCTGACTCTCTCTCTCTCTCTCTTTTTTTTTTTTTTTTTGAATGAGAGGGAGTTAATTAGTTGAGAGAAGAGTTAAAAGAAGGAACAGAGAGAAACAGAGACCAGGAGAGTTTAATCCTGAACATATAGTGGGTTTGCAGTGTCATTGTTTGCTTATCTTCTGAGTGGCTGCTGGTCCTAAATGGTGACAAAGTACAGTGAAGCAACTATTACAGTGGGTTTTTTGCTTCTGAAAATTTTTAAGTTATCATCATGATAGTTCTGTTCCCTACAACTAGAAAAAGAGCCTAATGAACATATTGAAATTTGAAATATAATTCAAAATACTAGTCCTACAAATAATATTTATACAGCTTGTAGTATCTGCCATAGTTGTTGACAAGATGAGTAGGTCAATGTTTTTTTTTTAGCTCTTCTAGTGGGGATGGAGAGAATCACTTATCTACAGAATTTTAAATGCTCTTAAATGGCACCAGTATAATTGTTGTAGTTCAGTCTCTGAGTCTTGTTGACTCTTTTCGACCCCATGGACCGCAGCACGCTGGGCTTCCTTGTTCATCACCACTCCCAGAGCTTGCTCAAATTCATGTCCATTGAGTCTGTGATGCCATCCAATCATCTCATCCTCTGTCTTTCCCCCTTCTCCTCCTGCCCTCAATCTTTCCCAGCATCAGTCTTCTCCAGTAAATTAGCTCTTTGCACCAGATGGTCAAAGTACTGGAGCCTCAGACCTTCCAGTGAATATTCACAGTTGATTTCCTTTAGGGTTGACTGGTAGAGTTGGAATTATCCTTCAAGATTAGGAATTCTTGATCTGGAATCCACAGTGGGCTTCTGAGATTCTGGACAATGCTGAATTTGCACACATGGTTTGTTGTGTATATCCTTGAGCATGTCTATTTTTCCACATAGTTGATAGTTTACATTAGCTATTCCACAAGACAGTTAAGTACAAAAGGGTTAAAAACCTCACTGCTTAATTTTACAGATAAAAATATCACTCAGAGTAATTTACCCACAATCTAGCAATCTGTAACTACTAGAGACTAGGTTTCTTTCATTCTTTCATTAAAAATGTATAAAATACAGTAAAAAAGAAAAAGAAGAAATGCTTTTAACATGTAAGGACAAACACCATTAAAAATTTTCTATTTCTTACCAGTAGTATATGTTTGGATTCAGAATAACACTTTTGAAAATACATATTGATATATTGCTTTCTAATAGACTTGCACTAAATTCCACTCACATCAGCAATCTAGAATAATGAATATTTTATCACCAGAACTAGTTATTCTTTTTTTAAAAAAGAAACATTTTGGCTAACTTGGTAAGAATTCAATAGTGTCTCATTGTAGTGTGTGTTTATTATTAGTGAAGTAAAAGGTTTTATTTATTTTATTTCTGTTGGAAATATGTCTCTTGTCTGTCTTGTCCATTTACATCAAGAACCCAGTTTTCTTATCTGTCCATCCAATCTTGTTAAGAAACCCTACCACAGGAGAAAACTATAGGAGAAAGCAAGGCTTCTGTTTATCTCCTGGATTTGTTCTTGCATTCTCAGTAGATCTTTGCTTTGCAATCATCTGACAGGTTTGTTAAAATGTAAATACCTGGGTTCTAGCCAATGTCTACAGACTCCAAATATCTAGGTATGGGGTGTGAGAAATTTGTACTTTTAACATGCAAACACTTCATATTTCTTAAGAATAATAAAATTTGAGGACTACTTAAAGGACAAATAGGCTGATATTAAATACTAAAGTGTGTGTACCATTATACTTCTTACTAAAAGTCTCTTTCTTTATGAAACCCAGGTTATCTCTCTTCTATGAGGTAATTTTGCCTTTATAAAGTTTAACTTCTGCTTCAGGGCTAATAAACTTGGTATAAAATTACAGATCTACCAGTGACCAGCTCTGTAAATATCCTTAATTTCTATGAGCTTCTCTTTATCTATAAAGAGGTGATTATAATCCTAGCTCATGTGTTTATTTTGAAGGGTGAGCTAATCTACACAAGTATACTGTAAACGGTCATATAAATGTTGGATATATTTTCTTGTTCTAATTATTTATCGTATGGTAATTTTGGCTGCCTCACTTCCTTTGTAATGCCAGGAAGTCTGAAACAGCTTTGGGCACAGTATCAACACTCGATAATTATCTGCGGATTGATTACCATCTCGAGGTACATCAAAGACTGCTTTAATATGAGGTGGTGTTCATTGTGGTCTGGGTTCCGACTAATCATAATGGATACTCCTTAAGCAATTCCTGTGCAGACTGAAAGTCAGCCATGCTTCTATTAACCCTAAGACTGTAATGAGTCATTCAGTTCATTTCACTGAGTACCTACTATGTGCCAGGAACCACAGCAGATGCTCAAAGTACATTAGTGAGCACAACGGACAAATCCCTTCCCTCCCAGTCCCTTCTAGATGAAATGGTATCATAGAGCAATTACACATGGTATCTTTTAGCAGTTCCTTGAAGAAATTCCGTACATGTGGAAGACATCCCATCAGACTGTTATCAGACAATAAGAGAAATTCAGCACATAAAGAGTGAAATGTAGCTATCAATTCCAGAAGGATGGAATTAGTAGGAGCTATTCCTTTTTGAATTATGCCCAGTCAAACCAGGATATGATCTGGCAAGACAGTAGAGTGAGTTATTCAGTTGAAGTTCTCAGGCTCCACTGAAGCTCTGAGTCCTCAGGGAGCCACCTGCACAAACTCATATTCTGTCTTAGTCCCAGTCTAGTCTTTACGAAGGAAATGGTCCCGGTTTGGCCAGATTCTGAAACCTCAAATGAATAGAACTTTCCTCGATTCTTTTATAGTGAGCACAGTTCTTCCTTAATCTCAATTCATTTAAAAAAATGTTTTATTGTTTAGGACAGAGGAAGGAAGTCTGGCATCCAAATATCTTAATCATAAAAGATGATAAAGACTAGTTGTAGTGGACAGTTTTTTTTTTTTTTTGAAAAAAACATATTTATCATATCCTACATTTGCACACTTTAAAGACTTGTGAACTTATATTCTCTCAAAATAATTGTGCAGTTTTTCACAAACACAAAAGGGGAGATGTTTTTTAATGAAGAAATTGCATTATTAATCTGTATGTGAACATGATAAATCTCCAGTTACAAATCAATTACTGTTGGTGATGGACAGGGAGGCCTGGTGTGCTGTGATTTATGGGGTTGCAAAGAGTCAGACATGACTGAGCGACTGAACTGAACTGAAGGATGGCTAGAGTGCCAAAGAGGAGGTAAGCAGCAAGGAAATAGCAGACTCTAAAAGGATGACCTTCACATAGGTACAGGGTAATATTGAGAAACATGTATATGTGTGTGTGAGAGAGAGAGAAAGTGAGAGAAACCCTGAAGAATTAGGCTTGCTGTTCCAGGAATGCACCCAAAAGGAACATATAATGTTTTTAGCTAAATGCCTCCTCATTGCCTTGGAGAGTCCAGCAGAACAATATACCCGCCAGTCCCTGGGACTTTGCTGAGTCTATGGAACTGCCCAGTGACCCTCTTCCTCCATCTCAATAGTCCATATTACATGTTTATTACATCCCTGAAAACGTGGTGTCCTTGATCTCAGAGGGACACACAAGGCAAAGTGGCAGCATTTGTTTTCTTATCAGCCATGCCGTGTGGGGCCACCCAAGACAGAAGGGTCATGGTGGAGAGGTCTGACAGAATGTGGCCCACTGGAGAAGGGAATGGCAGACCACTTCAGTTTTCTTGCCTTGAGAACCCCATAAACAGTATGGAAAGGCAAAAAGATAAGACACTGAAAGATGAACTCCCCAGGTCAGTAGGTGCCCAATATGCTACTGGAGATCAATGGAGAAATAACTCCAGAAAGAATGAAGGGATGGAGCCCAAGCGAAAACAACACCCAGTTGTGGATGGGACTGGTGATAGAAGCAAGGTTTGATGCTGTAAAGAGCAATATTGCATAGGAACTTGGTATGTTAGGTCCATGAATCAAGGCAAATTGAAAGTGGTCAAACAGGAGATGGCAAGAGTGAACATTGACATTTTAGGAATCAGCGAACTAAGATGGGCTGGAATGGGTGACTTTAACTCAGATGATCATTATATCTACTACGGTGGGCAAGAATCACTTAGAAGAAATGGAATAGCCATCATAGTCAACAAAGAGTCCAAAATGCAGTACTTGTATGCAATCTTAAAAATGACAGAATGATCTCTGTTCGTTTCCAAGGCAAGCCATTCAATATCACAGTTATCCAAGTCTATGCCCCAACCAGTAATGCTGAAGAGCTGAAGTTGAGTGGTTCTATGAAGACCTACAAGACTTTCTAGAACTAAACCCCCCAAAAGATGTCTTTTTCATTATAGGGGACTGGAATGCTAAAGTAGGAAGTCAAGAAACACCTGGAGTAACAGGAAAATTTGGCCTTGGAGCACAGAATGAAGCTGGGCAAAGGCTAATAGAGTTCTGCCAAGAGAATGCCCTGGTCATAGCAAACACCCTCTTCCAACAACACAAGAGAAGACTCTACACATGGACATCACCAGATGGTCAACACCGAAATCAGATTGATTATATTCTTTACAGCCAAAGATGGAGAAGCTCTATACAGTCAGTAAAAATAAGATGGGGAGCTGACTGTGGCTCAGATCATGACCTCCTTATTGCCAAATTCAGACTGAAATTGAAGAAAGTGGGGAAAACCACTAGACCATTCAGGTATGACCTAAATCAAATCCCTTATGACTATACAGTAGAAGTGAGAAATAGATTTAAGGGACTAGATCTGATAGACAGGGTGCCTGATGAACTATGGATGGAGGTTTGTGACATTGTACAGGAGACAGGAATCATCATAGGGGACTGGAATGCAAAAGCAGGAAGTCAAGAAACACCTGGAGTAACAGGCAAATTTGGCCTTGGAATGCGGAATGAAGCAGGGCAAAGACAGTTTGGCCAAGAAAATGCACTGGTCATAGCAAACACCCTCTTCCAACAACACAAGAGAAGACTCTACACATGGACATCACCAGATGGTCAACACCGAAATCAGATTGATTATATTCTATGCAGCCAAAGATGAAGAAGCTCTATACAGTCAACAAAAACAAGACCAGGAGCTGACTGTGGCTCAGATCATGAACTCCTTATTACCAAATTCAGACTCAAATTGAAGAAAGTAGGGAAAACCGCTAGACCATTCAGGTATGACCTAAATCAAGTCCCTTATGATTATACAGTGGAAGTGAGAAATAGATTTAAGGGCCTAGATCTGATAGATAGAGTGCCTGATGAACTATGGAATGAGGTTCATGACATTGTACAGGAGACAGGGATCAAGATCATCCCCATGAAAAAGAAATGCAAAAAAGCAAAATGGCTGTCTCAGGAGGCCTTACAAATAGCTGTGAAAAGAAGAGAGGAGAAAAGGAAAGAGGAGAAAAGGAAAGATATAAGCATCTGAATACAGAGTTCCAAAGAATAGCAAGAAGAGATAAGAAAGCCTTCTTCAGCAATCAATGCAAAGAAATAGAGGAAAAGAACAGAATGGGAAAGACTAGAGATCTCTTCAAGAAAATTAGAGATATCAAGGGAACATTTCATGCAAAGATGGGCTCGATAAAGGACAGAAATTGTATGGACCTAACAGAAGCAGAAGATATTAAGAAGAGGTGGCAAGCTAAGACGTAGCTACACTCATAAAACATAACTGAAGTCTATATACAGAATTTTCTTCAAGATCAGACTTTAGCATATGTCACATGTACACAATACCATCGGCTTCTTTCAGAGCATTAATTTCCCTCTATTAATAAACTTTTCAAGGTTACATAAGCCCAAATAGTCATTTTCAAGAAGGTGTTAGAAAGCAGTTCTAAATTTTATAATTTGCCCTCCAATCAAAACAGCCAAATAATGGTTTTAATGGGGAATACTGGCAGCTTCTTGATTAAGGCTTTTATCTGTTTGGGGACAAAAAAAGATGAGTGAAGATACTGAACTACTAGAATCTATGCTGATGTTTGGTGTGGAAAAAAAAATGCATGAAAGATAAATGCTTCTTCTTGGATTAAGAGAACTTGGCCTCAGTGGATATATTTGGTCAAAGAGGAAAAAAAAAAGCCTATTTCTTAAGTAAAAGTGGCTACCAGGTGCCTGGCACTATACTATCCTATTAGTACTAAACAGAGACAGGAGAGGAAAACCCGACCTTTAAAAAGGTATTACAGCTATAGTTTGGGTTGGAGACTTGAAAAATGAGTGTTGTATGTTCAGCTGGACATAAAAAAAAAAAAACTATGAGAAGAAACATGGAAACACATGGAAGTATGAGGGGCTAAGAAAGCGAAAATAGGTATTACTCGTGGATAAAGTTCAAATGAGAACTGGCAAGAGAAAAGGCATGGGAGTCTAGAGTACAAAAGGTCTTGAAATTCATGCAAATTTCTCCTGTGACAGGTCCCAAAACTTTCTCAGTTCAAGAAGCTCTTAGTGTATCCAAAATTATTTTACTATGCCCCTTGGTGAAGACAAACAAACAAAAAAAAAACCCCAAAAGCTGAACAGTTCCATTATCAAATAGTTAGGTTCAAACAACTTAATAGGTATTTATGCCCTAGCAATGTTCATTTAGAACTCCCTGACGATTTAGTGGTTAGGAATCCATACTTATATTACTGTGGGCTGGATCTCTGGTCAGGGAACTGAGAGAAACCTATATGCAGGTCAGAGAGCAACAGTTCGAATTGGACATGGAACAACAGACTGGTTCCAAATAGGAAAAGGAGTGCGTCAAGGCTGTATACTGTCACTCTGCTTATTTAACAAGAGAAACGCTGGGCTGAAAGAAGCACAAGCTGGAATCAAGATTGCTGGGAGAAATATCAATAACCTCAGATACGCAGATGACACCACCCTTATGGCAGAAAGTGAAGAGGAGCTAAAAAGCCTCTTGATGAAAAGAGAAAGAGGAGAGTGAAAAGGTTGGCTTAAAGGTCAACATTCAGAAAACGAAGATCATGGCATCCGGTCCCATCACTTCATGGGAAATAGATGGGGAAACAGTGGAAACAGTGTCAGACTTTATTTTGGGGGGCCCCCAAATCACTGCAGATGGTGACTGCAGGCATGAAATTAAAAGATGCTTACTCCTTGGAAGAAAAGTTATG
>SJYT01011592.1:236713-250202 GCA_006410635.1 Cephalophus harveyi
AACATTGAAACTGTGAACTACCTTGAGCTAGAAGTTTGCATTGGTGTCCAAGAGATAGCAACGATTACTGTATTTCCTTTGCAAACTTAAAATATGGAGTTTACTATGACAGCCAAGCACAATTTTTTTTAATTTATTTTAATTGGAGGCTAATTACTTCCCAAGCACAATTTGAAAATCTAAAAGCTTTTGTAAAAATAATTGACATTATTATTATTAGCATGTTTAGAATAACCTAATACCTTTGAAGAGGTGGATTAGAGATTGTAAACCTAGTAAAAAAGATTACTGCCAGTGCACCAGCTAAGAAATAAAGATGATATAAATTGCAACATGGGCAAAAATGTGAGAGGAGACTTGGGTACATCAATCTATAGTTCTTGCTAACTAAATGGATATAAAGGAGTGAGGAATATTTCCATAACATATTTTTGAGTATTTTGATAATCATATTTGAATTGGTTCCACCTGCAATCCTGTATTCTACTTTATGCACGAAAAACATTACATTACTCTGAAAAGGTCTGTTAGGCTTCACCAGAATGCCACAAGGTTAAAAATATCTAGAGTCACCCCTCAGTATCCGCAGGGGACTGGCCCCAGGACCAGTGGTTTCAGACTGTGTCTGCTGATGCTCAGGGGCCATAGTGGTCCTCCGTATCCACAGTTCTGCATCCATGAATTCAACCAACTGTGGATCATTTATTCAAAAGTCCTATTGAAACATATTCATGTAAAAGTAGACCCTTGCAGTTCACAGCAGTGTTGTCAGGGTATACTGTATTGGCTATTGAATATCCAAGTCTGAAATTCAGGAAAAACATGACAAATGTTAACAATATACATAATACAGTAAAAGTTGCATCGATGTTTAATTCATGATTGAAGTGGTGGGTGTAGATAAAAGTTTTCAAGGAAGGGTACAGATGTTGAGAAGAGAAGGAGGGTCAAGGGCAGATGCCTAGAGAACACAAACACTCTAGGGGAGAACAGAGAATGAGACCCTCATGGGAAAACATCTAAAAGGAACAGACAATTAAGAGAACAAAGAGAGCAATGTTACTGAGACACAGGGGTAAAAGTATTGGACAGGTAGAATGTAAGGAAGATAAATATTAAAATGCTCCAGGGAATTTTGATAACTAGTAAAATGATTTTAGAAAGTTCAGTGAACCAGTATGAATAGAAGTAACACTACTACTATGGGCAGGGAAAGAAACAGAGGCACATATAAATTAGGTTTTCTAGAAATTTGGTTGTGGGGGGAAAAAAAAGAACAAGAGCTAAAGGTAGAGACAGGTCTTGGTGAGTTTAACATTTTTTAAACAAAAAAATGAGAGACATGGTCATGTTTACACCTGTTGCCCAGCCCCATAAATAGACCTTTTCATAGACTGAGCTTATTTAAAAACCAAGAAAGGGACAGGGCGATAGCTCAATTTTGTGCCCCAACTATTCCTCCATTGGATACCTAGCCCTTCCCACTCCTCCTAGGGCTTTTCCTCTTACTGAAAGCCTACTCTCTACTTACTGTAGGATTTTATATTTCTCTCAAAGAGAAAAATAACTGGAACTCTGCTGCTGCTGCTGCTGAGTCACTTCAGTTGTCCGACTCTGTGACCCCAGAGATGTTAGCCCACCAGGCTCTGCTGTCCCTGGGATCTCCAGGCAAGAACACTGGAGTGGGTTGCCATTTCCTTCTCTAATGCATGAAAGTGAAAAGTGAAAGTGAAGTCGCTCAGTCGTGTCTGACTCTTAGCAACCCCATGGACTGCAGCCTACCAGGTTCCTCCATCCATGGGATTTTTCAGGCAAGAGTACTGGAGTGGGTTGCCATTGCCTTCTCCGAACTGGAAGTCTAAATACCATTAATTAATATGTATTGTCTACCATGGCACTGTTCTAAGCAGTTTGCACATTTTACTTTCCTCATAAAAATGTCATAGCATAAGACCACCACACTCATACTTCCTCTTTTAAATAATTACATTAGGAAGTATGGTATAGTAAAAACATTCCAGACCTCAGTATTATACAAAGCACAGTTCAAATTTTGGCTCAACTATTTACTCTTTCAGGACCTTCATAGTTACTTCACCCATCAAGTAGTTATAAAAATGTCTACTTAGAGCTGTCTGAGTGAAGATCAAATGAGATCCCACAATGCTTAGTGCAAAGTCAGGGCTCAATAATACCATACCTCTGTATGTTGACAAACGAAGTGACAGAAGCCATGAAAATAACAGGGAAAAAAAAATTTCAAATGCAATTGTTTGTTTTATTTCAACCACTACTTACAACAAGGAGCAGAACATGAATACCTGCACAATTTAAGTTCATGGAAGTCTACAATAAATGTATTATCTTACAAAATAATAATCTATGAGAGTATATAAAAAATGACTGAGCCAACATTATTTGGTACTTTTGATACTTTCATTAACTTCAACTTAACTATTCCCTTTCAGAATATAAAATTAAAAGTTGACAAGTTTTTTATAAAAAGATGTGTAATTCTGTTAATCAGGTTGGGTTCTGAACATTTTCTTCTTCAGTTCAGCTGTTTTCGCATCTATTTTAGCATGGCAGTCCTCTGTTGCCTTTTCAATGCCCTCGTGGTATTTCTCCAAAGCAGCTTTCAAGCTGAGAAATATTTCCTAAGTAGAAAATGAAATACAATAAGGATTATTCCATGCAATGACCAAAACTAAAAGTGAGTTATAAGAATTCCAACAGTCTCATTCATATTTATTCATAATATTTTAAAGCCTAAATTGTCTTATGCACAAGCACATACAGACACATGTGTGCCTACTCTTATTAAGCCACATAGATGCATCAAAAAGTCAGCTACTTAGAAAGAACAAAGCAGAGACATGAACAACGGCCTGAATTCTAAGACATTAGGACATATTTTTAATAACCAAAGAAAAGTTTTTACTTTGGAGTTTTACATGTTTACCAGGCAAATACTTAGATTTCTGTAAACAGCTATAACCTCTGCATTTGACTCTGATCATCATTTAAATTACATGTAAACAGGTTTAATAAGTATCTACAGGACTGAAAAATATACCAATAACTTTGTTTTAATAAACTGATCGGGCAGTCCTACTATAAGCAATAATGAGTTTTCATATAAACCTATATGGATATGTTAGGAATTAAGAAAAAACTACAAAACAATCTTTATAGACTGAATAAAATAATAAACCAATTAGTCTGCATGCATTATCTTTTATCTCATGCTTATCAAATGCAATTTTAATCCATTTATTATTGATTTTTCTGGAGAAGGGGATGGCACCCCACTCCAGTACTCCTGCCTGGAAAATCCCATGGACAGAGGAGCCTGGAAGGCTGCAAATGCAGTCCATGGAGTCGCTGAGGGTCGGACACAACTGAGTGACTTCACTTTCACTTTTCACTTTCATGCATTGGAGAAGGAAATGGCAACCCACTCCAGCGTTCTTGCCTGGAGAATCCCAGGGACGGTGGAGCCTGGTGGGCTGCTGTCTATGGGGTCGCACAGAATCGGACACGACTGAAGTGACTTAGCAGCAGCATTGATTTTTCTTAGACAAAACAATTCTCAAATCTCGATACAAGAAAGAATAGTATGCTGAAAGATTATAAAAGTGTTCCACCACTGAAATAAAACAGCAGGCCTTTTCCAATGGAAGGAAAAAGCAATAAATGGGTATAATGGTTATAAATATTCTCAATTTTAACTGCTGCTCCCATTAAACTTTGCTTAAATCCATAGTATAGCTAGTACTTATCTTAGTTTAAATTCTAGTGTAGATACTACTGATTTTGAGCAAATTATATAGATTATAATTAAATATAGTATGAATTCAAAATGTTTCAAAAAAGAACAACACTATTTCCAGAGACTGCTACCTATGCAAGTTTGAGAACTATTGCTCTAGATTAAGTGAATATAAATAGATGGTGAAGGCTAAACACTTTCCTAAAATCTAAACATGGATCATTATTAAATCATAATACAAAAACAGAAGAGTGTACTTAGATTCCCAACATCTAATCAGACATAAAGTTACTACAACTATGATGGAATATAAATCATTAGGGAAATAAATAAAAAAATTTTGATACCTGTATTTCTTAAAGCTTATAGGAATAATAAGGTGAATTAGTTGCTAGTTTATATAAACATCATTTAAAAAAATTGGCACTATCAGCAGCTACAGATCAATTTAATTTCATGGTTCTATATAGGAATATGTATTTATTCATATTAAAAGCTGAATAAATTTGGTAGAAAGACACTACTCAGGAGAAACTATTAAAATGAAGTGTAGCTAAATAAAGATATATAATCTGTAAATATCTGAACCAACCATTTAGACACACTGAGAGGAACAATTTTCTCCTGAGGACAACTATGTTCTCAAGGAGGAACCAAATCTAGCAGGTAGAGCTACAATGAATGAATGAAATATTAAAGCCCAATTCCATTGGCACGCCCACAGAAGCAAATGAACATCTGAAGTTCTAAGCCAGTCCTCACAGGATGGTAACAGCAATCGATCAGAGCCCTCACAAAAGCTACGTATTTCAGTTTCCAATTAAACTCTGTATCCAAGTGGAATTTTATATTAATTTGCATAATAAGTAAGTCTTACTGTGATGGGTTGGCTGAAGTTAAAGACTTTTAAACTCAAACTCAAGTTCTACAGTGTCTAACATGACAACCACTAGGAACATGTGATTATTTAAATTTACATTTAAACAGCTGCATGCTCCTCAGCTGCACTAGCCACACTTCAAATGCACTGTAGCAACAAGTACCTAATGGCTACCATACTCAGTAGCACAGAACACTCCCAGCAGTAAGTTCTATTGGACAGCACTGGTCTAGGTAATTATGTCACCTTCCAAATCAGAGATATCAGGATTATATAGTATCTATGGAGTTTTACAGCCAATATAGCCATTTATCCACCAAGTATGTATTAACTCATCAACCAACTTATTACTGAGTGCCTCCTACAACAGCACTGTAAGCAGTATCACAGTACAATGGGACATGCAGTTAGGCTTTCTACCCTATGAAACATACAATCCAGACTAGTTTGGATACTCAGCCCTTGAAATATAGCTAGTATAAACCAGGAACTAAATTTTAAATTTTATTTCATTTAAATTAATTTAAATGTAAGTGTAAACAGCCACATTTTGCTAGTAGCTATGGACAGCGCAGATCAGAACAGACTAATAATGCTATAGTATGTGAGGAGAGAAATCAACGATATCTGAAAGGAGCCACAGAAAGTTATATGGAGAATATATTTTTCATTACACCTTAAACAATGAAAACGATTAGCTTAGATACAAAACTTTAATAATCTTAGAAGGTAGGGATCATGGCTTCTTTGTTCACACTTATTCTCTGAATCAAATATAAAGGCTACTACCTAGTAGATCCCTTTCATGGACCATAGCTTTGTCACAGCAAAGAGGCTTAAGTAACTCAAAGACATTATGAGCCATGCTGTGCAGGACCAACCAAGATGGATGGGTCATAGTGAAGAGTTCTGACAAAATGTAGTTCAATGGAGAAGGAAACAGCAGTCCACTCCAGTCTTCTTGCCTGGAGAATACCATGCACAATATGAAAAGGTAAAAAGATACTATGCCAGAAGATGAGTGCCCCAGGTCGCAAGGCACCCAACATGCTACCGAGCAGGAGCAGAGAACAGTTACTCATAGCACCAGAAAGAATTAGGCAGCTGGGCCAAAGCAGAAAAAATGCTCCCTTATGGATATGTCCGGTAGTGAAAGTAAAGTCCAAGGCTGTATATTGTCATCCTGCTTATTTAACTTATATGCAGATAACAGCAGGTGAAATGCTGAGCTGGATGAATCATAAGCTCGAATAAAGACTGCCAGAGGAGAGGGTGAAATGTATGCAAAGAGTAACATGGAAACTTACATTACCATATGTAAAATAGATAGCCAAGGGGAATTTGCTGTATGTCTCAGGAAACTGGAACAGGGGCTCTGTACCAACCTAGAAGGGTGGGATGGAGAGGGAGATGGGAGGGAGCTTCAAAAGGGAGGGAATATATGTATACCTATAGCTGATTCACGTTGAGGTTTGACAGAAAACAGCAAAATTCTGTAAAGCAATTCTTCTTCAATAAAAAAGAAAACACTGTCGGGAGAAATATCAACAACCTCAGACATAAAGAGCAATACTGCAATACTCTATAAAGAACAATACTGCACAGGAACCTGGAATGTCAGATTCATGCAAAGTAAATTGGATGTGGTCAAGTAGGAGATGGCAAGAGTGAACATCAACATCTTAGGAAATCAGTGAACTAAAAATGGACAGGAATAGGCAACTTTAATTCAGATGATCATTATATCTACTACTTGGACAAGAATTCCTTAGTGAAATGGAGTAGTAGCCTTCGTAGTTAACAAGAGTCTGAAATGGAGTACTTGGGTACAATCTCAAAAATGACAGAACAATCCTGGTTTGTTTCCAAGGCAAACCATTCAATATCACAGTAATCCAAGTCTATGCCCCAACCACTAATGCAGAAAAAGCTAAAGTTGACTGGTTCTATGAGACCTACAACACTTTCTAGAACTAAAAAAAGACATCCCTTTTCAACATAGGGGATTAGATTGGAAGTAGGAAGGCAAGAGATATCCAGAATAACAGGCAAGTTTGGCCTTGAGTACAAAATGAAGCAGGGCAAAGGCTAACAGAGTTTTACCAAAAGAAGGCACTGCTCATAGCAAATACCCTCTTTCAACAACACAAGAGACAACGCTATACATAGACATCACCAGATGGTCAATACTAAAATCAGACTGATTATGTTATTTGCAGCCAAAGATGGAGAAGCTCTATACAGTCACTAAAAAAACAAAGAAACAAAAAAACTCAGAGCTGACTATGGCTCATTACTGCAAAATTCAGGCTTAAATTGGAGAAAAGTAGGTGAAACAACTAGGCCATTCAGGTATGATCTAAATCAAATCCTTTATGATACAGCAGAGGCGATGAAAAGATTTAACGGATTAAATCTGGTAGACAGAGTGTCTGAAGAACTATGGACAGAAGTTCCTAACAGTGTACAGAAGGCAGTGACCAAAGCCAACCCAAAGAAAAAGAAATGCAAGAAGGAAAAGTGGTTGTCTGATGAAGCTCTAAAAACAGCTGAGGAAAGAAGAGAAGAGAAAGGCAAGGGAGAAAGGGAAAAATATACCCAACTGAATACAGAGTTCCAGAGAATAGCAAGAAGAGATAAGAAGGCCTTCTTAAATAAGCAATGTAAAGAAATATGGAAAACGATAGAATGGGAAAGACTAGGGAGCTCTTCAGGAACATTTCACGGAAGTTCAGTTCAGTTCAGTCACTCAGTCGTGCCCGACTCTTTACAACCCCATGAATCGCAGCACACCAGGCCTCCCTGTCCATCACCACCTCCCGGAGTTCACTCAGACTCACATCCATTGAGTCAGTGATGCCATCCAGCCATCTCATCCTCTGTCGATCCCTTCTGCTCCTGCCCCTCGTCCCTCCCAGCATCAGAGTCTTTTCCAATGAGTCAACTCTTTGCATGAGATGGCCAAAGTACTGGAGTTTCAGCTTTAGCATCATTCCTTCCAAAGAAACCCCAGGGCTGATCTCCCTCAGAATGGACTGGTTGGATCTCCTTGCAGTCCAAGGGACTCTCAAGAGTCTTCTCCAACACCACACTTCAAAAGCATCAATTCTTCGGCGCTCAGCTTTCTTCACAGTCCAACTCTCACATCCATACATCACCACAGGAAAAACCAAAGCCTTGAATAGACGGACCTTTGTTGGCAAAGTAATGTCTCCGCTTTTGAATATGCTGTCTAGGTTGGTCGTAACTTTTCTTCCAAGGAGTAAGCGTCTTTTAATTT
Source organism: Cephalophus harveyi (assembly GCA_006410635.1). Taxonomy (NCBI): domain Eukaryota; kingdom Metazoa; phylum Chordata; class Mammalia; order Artiodactyla; family Bovidae; genus Cephalophus; species Cephalophus harveyi. The sequence continues at coordinate 244,646 of SJYT01011592.1, forward strand.
CATGGCTGCAGTCACCATCTGCAGTGATTTTGGAGCCCAAAAAAATAAAGACTGACACTGTTTCTACTGTTTCCCCTTCTATTTGCCATGAAGTGATGGGACCAGATGCCATGATCTTCATTTTCTGAATGTTGAGCTTTAAGCCAACTTTTTCACTCTCCACTTTCAGTTTCACCAAGAGGCTTTTGAGTTCCTCTTCACTTTCTGCCATAAGGGTGGTGTCATCTGCATATTTGAGGTGATTGATATTTCTCCCGGCAATCTTGATTCCAGCTTGTGCTTCTTCCAGCCCAGCATTTCTCATGATGTACTCTGCATAGAAGTTAAATAAGCAGGGTGATAGTATACAGCCTTGACGTACTCCTTTTCCTATTTGGAACCAGTCTGTTGTTCCATGTCCAGTTCTAACTGTTGCATCCTGACCTGCATACAGGTTTCTCAAGAGGCAGGTCAGGTGCTCTGGGATTCCCATCTCTTTCAGAATTTTCCACAGTTTATTGTGATCCACACAGTCAAAGGCTTTGGCATAGTCAATAAAGCAGAAATAGATGTTTTTCTGGAACTCTCTTGCTTTTTCCATGATCCAGCGGATGTTGGTAATTTGATCTCTGGTTCCTCTGCCTTTTCTAAAACCAGCTTGAACATCTGGAAGTTCACGGTTCATGTATTGCTGAAGCCTGACTTGGAGAATTTTGAGCATTACTTTACCAGCATGTGAGATGGAAGGATGAACACAATAAAGGACAGAAATGGTAGGACCCAACAGAAGCAGAAAAGATTAAAAGAACAGTTGGCAAGAATACACAGAAAACAGAAAGATAATACAAGAAAGGTAGTAATGACTCAGGGAACCACAATGGTGCGGTCACTCACTTAGAGCTGGACATCCTAGAGTGTGAAGTCAAGTGGGCCTTAGGAAGCATTCCTACGAACAAAGCTAGGGAGATGACAAAATTCCAGCTGAGCAATTTAAAAATCCTAAAAATGACACTGTTAAAATGCTGTACTCAGTATGCCAGCAAATTTGGAAAACTTGGCAATGGTCACAAGACTGGAAAAGGTCAATTTTCACTACAATTCCAAAGAAAAGGGCAATGCTGAAGAACGTTCAAACTATTGTACAATTGTGCTTATTTCACATGCTGGCAAGGTTATGCTCAAAATCCTTCAAGTGAGGAGTCTGCAGTATGTGAACAGAGAACTTCCAGATGTACAAACTGGGTTTAGGAAAGGCAGAACGTCAGAGATCAAATTGTGACATCTGTTGGATCAGGGAGAAAGTAACAGAGTTTTTCAGGAAAAAACACCTACTTCGGCTTCATTTGACTTTGTGGATCACAACAAACTGTTGATAATTCTTAGAAATGGGAATACTAGATCTCCTTACTTGCCTCCTGAGAAACCTTTCTGCAGGTCAAGAAGCAATAGTTAAAATCAGACAGGAAACAACTGACTGGTTCAAAATTACTCAAGGTTGTAGATTGTCATCTTGCTTATTTAACTTATATGCAGATAACATCATGAAAAATGCTGAGCAGAACGAATCACAAGCTGGAATAAAGACTGCTGAGAGAATATCAACAACCTCAGACATGAAGATGATACCACTCTAATGGCAGAATGTGAAGAGGAACTAAAGAGCCTCTTGACAAGGGAGGAGAACAAAAAAGCTGACATGAAAATCAACATCAAAAAAACTAAGATCATGGCATCCAGTCCCATCACTTTATGGCAAATAGAAGGAGAAATGGTGGAAGCAGCAACAAATTTTATTTTCTTGGGCTTCAAAATCACTGCAAATGGTGAATGCAGCCATGAAATTAAGACACTTGCTCCTTGGAAGAAAGCTATGACAAACTAGACAGCATATTAAAATGCAGAGATGTCACTTGGCTGACGAAGATCTGCCTAGTCAAAGCTATGGTTTTTCCAGTAGCCATGTACAGATGTGAGAGGTGGACTATAAGGAAGGCTAAGTGCTAAAGAACTGATGCTTTCAAATTGTGGTGATGGAGAAGACTTGAGAGTCCACTGGACTGCAAGGAAATCAAACTAGTCAATTCTAAAGAAAATCAACCCCGAAAATTCATTGGAACAACTGAAGCTGCAGCTCCAACACTTTGGCCACATGATGCAAAGAGCTGACTCACTGGAAAGGACCCTGATCCTGGGAAAGATTCAAGGCAAAAGAAGAAGCCAGCAGCAGAAGATAAGATGGTTAGATAGCATCTCCAACTCAATGGACATGAACTGGAGGAAACTCCAGGAGATAAGGGGCTTCCCTGGTGGCTCAGATGGTAAAGAATCCGCCTGCAATGCAGGAGACCCAGGTTTGATCCCTGGGTCAGGAAGATCCCCCGGAAAAGGAAATGACTACCCACTCCAGTACTCTTGTCTAGAGAAGTTCATGGACAGAGGAGACTGGTGAGCTATAGTCCATAGGGCCGCAAAGAGTCAGAGAGGATTTAATAACTGAACAACAACAATCTTGTAGGTATATAGACCATTTGCTGAATGGTTGACTAAATGTAGGAATAACTATAGGAAAACAGGGAATTTGGGTTTTAAACAAGAAAGTGTAGCAATAAAAGTGATATTTTAACAGGAATAATTTGGCCATACTTAGGATTCAGGGCAGATTTGATGCAGGAGAATCTTAAGGAATAAATTTAGCAAGTTTTTGCTGCAATTCATAAATATTAGAAAATTATGTAATAGAAAGATGATTAGAAAACTGTTGTTATGAATAGTTATCAATGAGTTTTTACAAGTCATGGCATTAACTTGGTGACTGTTTGGATATCAGGATTATCTAAAGAAAATCCAAAACTGCAACTCTTTGTGATATTTTGAAAATGATGATGCCACTGAAGAATATGAGGAAACTAAATGAAAACGAGAGGGAAAGGGAAGGGGAAGGAGACAGAGGCAGAGGGGGGAAGAAGAAAGTGAGGGTGAGGAAGAGGAAAGACATTGAAAGATGTTAAATTTCGTAAATGTTATTTTGTAATGATAAGCTTATCCACTGAAAATATCCATCAGGCAGCTAAAATAAGGAGTAGAGTTGAGGTGGACAGAATAGGAAAAATAGATTTTTGAAAGCTTTATAAGTAAAGATGACAATTGAAGCTAGAAGTGATGAAATATCTATGGAAAAGAATATTTAATGAAAAAGAAGGATCATTAGGATCCAACAAAATTATGGAAAGAAAAATTTGGCAATTTTAACACATCCTTCTTTCCTTTTCATGAAAGATGACTATAAAGTAAGCTAAAGGGTTTTTTCTTTTTGACAAAATGTGTCTCAATGTCATCATAGGACTCAGAGACTCTCCCAAGCTATTTTGGGACAAATGGATATGACAATGTCATCTGGGTAAAGGTAGAACAACTTAACAAGTTGAACAACTAACTGCATCGAAAGTTTTGCTGCTACTAAAAGTCCAACTTGATATTATGCTTCATTTAACAAAAGCATTGTGCTCTGTGGTTGGTGACACCATTACTTGGAAGACTACGTTCAGTACTGAACTCTACATATTAAACAGAATAAAAAGAGCAGGAAACAGAGCAGAGGACAGTAAACAGAATGGAAATTAAACTATATCAAGAGTGGCTGGGAAAACGAGCACTAGTTAGCCTGATGAGAAGGCTGAAAGAACTCACTATCTTTATCCTCAAATACCTTAAGCACAATTTTATTAAGTAAAAGAGGGTACAGACTTGCTCCAGAGAGATGATCCTGGTCCACTAGAGTACAGAAATGAAAAATTTTAAACTCAAAACAAGAGGTAACATTTTAATAACTAAAGCTGTCCTAGTAGAATAGCTTGCCTGGTGATGAGCTTTGTAATCCTGAAACAATGAAGCAGAATACATCAGTGGTTCTCAAGAGTTATGCTAAAAAATTTAGGTTCACGGGCCCCGCTGCTGATGGTTCTAATGCAATATATTTGGATGAGGGGTTGCTCAACTTTAATTTTTTTGAATTCTTTATTGTATCCTAATACACTGCTAGTTTTAAGAAACAGCATGCTACAAATATTTATGGAAAGCATACTACAATATAAGGCACCATTCTAGGCATGGTTTGGCATGACATACTAAGGTAAAAAATTTGATCACTGTTGTTAAGCAACTTAAAATATTATTGATGAGACACATATGCACAAAACTAAACGGAATTTAAAGCAAGGACAGGCACCTTTTATGATCACAGACAAAAGGTACTTAAATTAGTAACTGGTTCATTAATTATACATGACAAGGTGATAATAAATCTGCTCATACAATTTGGTTAAGAAGTAGGATTAAATAAGGTTTTTCTAACCCCCATTCCAGAGATAAACTGAGGGCCAAAGGATTGGCACATATCCAGTTGAAGGAAAGTAGTTGGAATGTAAAAGAAAGTAACTGGAGTGTAAAAAGAAAGAAAAAATTCAGGACAGTGTACTGGGCAGACTATGGAAGAGGAAACCCAACTATTTTCTTTTTCTTTCTTTCATTTCTTTCTTCCCTTCTTTTTAAAGCAGCCCTGAGATAATTCTCAGCTGTATATATAAACTAACATGTGCACATGCTAACAATTTAATGTTTCAGAGGATAAAGATTCCTGAGAACAGGTGAGGGGATTGTTTACTGTGATTCTTTCTCTTAGTATTAAGAATCCTTGAAAATTAAATGTAAATGGTGAAAGGTAATGACAGCATATTTAAATATCTTTCAGGTTTCAGAGGTTGTAGGATATCAATGTAGGCAAGAAGAAGCAAAATGAAAAAAAAAAAAAGAGGCCAAGGGATTTTACATGATAAAGGGCTATTTTTAGTGACTCCTGGTAGAGCAGTTTGGGACCATCTTGAGGCCACTGGACAAATTTTAAAGGTTAAAGAGAGAATGATAACGTGATAAAGAGTAGGAATAGACGACTTCTTTGGGTCTTTGGCAGTCAAGGAAAAAGAGAAGCAGGGAACATGTGTGGTGCTGGACTGATATTCTGGAAGATTAAAATGTAGAAGACACCTGTCCACATTAAACTTGAGACTGTCTATGAAACAATAAAATAAATATACTTGAAACAGGCAAAGTAACTTGGTTCAGTTCAGTTCAGTCGATCAGTCGTGTCCGACTCTTTGCGACCCCATGAATCGCAGCACGCCAGGCCTCCCTGTTCATCACCATCTCTCGGAGTTCACTCACACTCACATCCATCGAGTCAGTGATGCCATCCAGCCATCTCATCCTTGGTCGTCCCCTTCTCCTCCTGCCCCCAATCCCTCCCAACATCAGAGTCTTTTCCAATGAGTCAACTCTTCGCATGAGGAGGCCAAAATACTGGAGTTTCAGCTTTAGCATCATTCCTTCCAAAGAAATCCCAGGGTTGATCTTCAGAATGGACTGGCTGGATCTCCTTGGAGTCCAAGGGACTCTCAAGAGTCTTCTCCAACACCATAGTTCAAAAGCATCAATTCTTCGGCGATCAGCCTTCTTCACAGTCCAACTCTCACATCCATACATGACCACAGGAAAAACCATAGCCTTGACTAGACGGACCTTAGTC
>SJYT01011592.1:256036-270884 GCA_006410635.1 Cephalophus harveyi
TCTATACACAGAATTAAACCCAAATGTAGAAGCCTATGTCTATCAATTTTACTACATAAAAACATAAACCTTCTAATAGCAAAAAATGATGAATTTGAAACACAAATAGAGTTAAAACCCCTAACTCATGGAGGTTTAAAAAAAAAAGTGAAATTAAAAAGGAACATAAACAGGTAATTCACAAAGTAAGAAATAATAACAAACCTCTGAATAAGGTGGTCTAAATCACTGAAAATCAAAAAATTCAAAATGAAGATGAGATGTTTATTCCTCTGTAAGAATGACACAGATTAAAAAGAAAAGAAAAACATAAAAATATCCAATTTTGACAACGATGCAGAGAAAGGAATACTCTCATATTCTATACTGATATCTTTTTAGAAGTCAGTTTGGCAACGTGGGCTAAATTTAAGTGTAATTCTCTTTAGCCCCAAAACCGTACATTTAGGAATCTACTAAGATAAAAAGCAGCCTGGTGGGCAAATATACATGTACATCTATAGGTGTGTAGCACACCTAGGCTATTGATCAATAGCGAAAAGCTAGAAGCAATGTGAATGTTTATCAATAGGACACAGGATAGACATTAAGGTGCCACTATCAAAATCATGGGGATCTATATAGATATGATAACTATTTATACTACAAAGTGAAAAAAAGCAGGTTTGAGTCACATAGAATATAATATCATTTATGTAAAATTACACATGTATATTTGCTTAGAGAAATGTAATCTGTGACATGTATCTGATTGTGTGGTGAATTTGCAGGTGATTTTCACTTTTGTCATACATTTCTGTGTTTCTGTATTTTTTAAAACAATAGTCATCTATTCTATTGGAAAAAGTTAAATTAGCTTCACTTAAAGGGAAGAAAGAAACATTTAATAATAATGCACAGTTAAAATACTCCTACACACAAGATTCAAACCTTAAATGCTAGTTAAATGAAAAGATGCTTACCAAACGCTTGGTTTTCTCTGAAATATCTGATTTCTTTTGTGAATTTCCCTCTTGCAGCACTATCTAGGGAAAAAAGCAAACAACTATTTTCCAGTGATTCAAATAGATTTAAATTTAGTCAATGCTTTTTCACAAAACAGAAGTCAGAACGTAGAGGAATTAAACAGATTAGACCAGATATTCTCAAACTTTCTCTGTTCATTATGACCCTAAGGCCATAATAAACCCCTAACAGATCCCTTATTGGGTCATTAAATTCAAATAACTGAGTATTTATGTCCTAACAACTTAGTAGGAGAAGGAAATGGCAACCCACTCCAGTGTTCTTGCCTGGAGAATCCCAGGGACGGGGGAGCCTGGTGGGCTGCCGTCTATGGGGTCACACAGAGTCGGACACGACTGAAGTGACTTAGCAGCAGCAGCAGCAGCAACAACTTAGTAGCCCCCTTGAAAAAGTAATACATGCAAATTGAAGGAAAAATACTATTTTTATTTTATTCTTAAACAGCTACAACTACTTCCAAATTGGATGGGTATGGAATACTGTAAAAACTGAGTACTGAACACATCTTAGAATCATGGGTCACAGGCAATTATCATTTCCTATTGTGTGATAATATTCACACAGCCTTTGCTTTTTATTATGCTGCTGCTAAGTCGCTTCAGTCGTGTCCGACTCTGTGCGACCCCATAGACAGCAGCCCACCAGCCTCCCCCATCCCTGGGATATGAAAGGAAGGTAACATGAGTTCATGTTGAAACTGTGAACCGCCTTGAGCTAGATACTCAAGCAGTGTATGACAGATGCTGAATGTTGTTTTCCTTTAAAATTTAAAACATCCTGAAGCACCCTTGAGGGCTTGCTGTAGCACCCAGGGTGCCTCAGTGCACAATTTAGAAACATTAGGATTAGATACAGAAAAAAATCTTAATTCTAGTCAACAAGATAGCATATACCCTTGACACCATCAATAATTAAAATTCTGTTGACCTGGACAACAGAAATATATATTCATTGTAAGGTGAACAAATGGATGCAGCCATATAGCCTATTTGTTTAGTAACTGACAGTAATGTGCTGTTGGCCCCTCCATATCACAAATACAAAAAACTTTTGAAAAAGATTTAAGGTGTCTAACAATAGACACTGTTTTTTAAATTTATTTATTTTATTATTTTTTATATATGTAAATATATATAATATATATTTTTTATTTAATTGGAGGATAATTACTGTACAATATTGTGATGGCTTTTGCCACACAACAGTCTGCATCAGCCATAGGTATACGTGTGCCCCTCCATTTCAAACCTTCCTCTCATTTCCCTCTCCACCCCATCCCTCCAGGCTGGATACCCGGGCACCGGGTTTGGGTGCCCTGTTTAGATACCGTTTTTTGACGAAACTCTTGATTCAGCGATTGCTGCAGCTCCTGAATATCATCTGAAAGCTGCTTGAACTCTGCCTGTTCTTCAACTGGAACAGAACTGAACACAGCAAAATAAGTTAAAATAAGATGTATCAAGTTCTTAACCTAGAAAGTCCAAAAAAGGTCTCTGCTCTTCAACAACTTAAAAGAAAAAAAACTATCTGCTTTCATGTTTCTGAATTCTCATCCTTCCACATGACAATAATTTAAAATCCATGACCTGGACTCTACTATCCAGCAAAAATAAAAATCAGATGAGCTCTTTAAATTTCTGCCACCAATCTATGTATGGACTCATCTGCATACACATCTTCCCTAACTCCACTCCTAATTTTAGTGCTGATTCCACCTTTCTCTGGCTCTCACTTCCTCACATCTCTCTACTGTATCATCCATTTGTTTTGCTCCACAAATCCTTCCTAAGAGCACTTTCACATGTTCTAGTCTCTTCCATATGAATGCTCTCAACTTTAGTTTTTGATATGTGATATAGAATTGTTATTTTAATTTTCATTTCCTTGACTGCTATTGAGTTTAATGATTTTTACATATTTTAAATTAGTATTTGCACTTAATCCTCTGTAAATTCCTTGCCCATTTTTAAAATTATATTTTCCCATCAGTTTGTAGTTCTTTGTATTTTAGGAATACTACATGAGCATTATTAGAGATTGAAACACTTTGCTGCAAATGTTGCAGATTTCACTTCCAGTTTGCCACTTCTCTTTTGACTTGGTTTATCATAAATTTTGTTGTTGTTCAGTCATTAAGTCATGTCCAACTCTTTGGGAGCCCCTGGACTGTATAAGCCAGGCTCCTCTGTTCTCTACTGTCTCTTGGAGTTTGCTCAAATTCATGTCCATTGAGTCTGTGATGCTACCCATCTCATTCTCTACCACCCCCTTCTCCTTGTGCTTCAATCTTTCCCAGCATCAGTGTTCCAATGAGTTGACTCTTTGCATCATGTGACCAAAGTGCTGGAACTTCAGCTTCAATCATGCCAATGAATATTTGGGGTTGATTTCTTTTAGGATTGACTCGTTTGATCTCTTTGCAGTCCAAGGAACTCTCAAGTCTTCTCTAGCACCATAATTTGAAAGCATCAATTTGGTGCTCAGCCTTCTTTATGGCCCAACTCTCACATTCATACATGACTACTGGAAAAAACACAGCTTTGACTTTACAAACATTTCTCGGCAAAGTGATGTCTCTGCTTTTTAATACTCTGTCTAGTTTGTCATAGCTTTCCCTCTAAGGAACAAACATCTTTTAATTTCATGGCTGTAGTCACCATCCACAGTGATTTTGGAGCCCAAGAAAATAAAGTCTGTCATTGCTTCCACTTTTCCCTTTCTATTTGAAATCAAGTGATGGGGTCAGATGCCATGATGTTTTAAATGTTGAGTTTTAAACCAGCTTTTTCACTCTCCTCTTTCACCCTTGTCAACAGGCTCTTTAGTTCTTCTTCACTTTCTGCCATTATAGTTGTATTATCTGCATATCTGAGGTTGTTGATATTTGAACACTGTACAAATTTGCCATCTTAAATTTTATTATTGGCCTCCTGCTGCTACTGCTGCTAAGTTGCTTCAGTCGTGTCCGACTCTGTGCGACCCCATAAACGGCAGCCCACCAGGCTCCCCCATCCCTGGGATTTTCCAGGCAAGAGTACTGGAGTGGGTTGCCATTTCCTTCTCCAACGCATGAAAGTGAAAAGTGAAAGTGAAGTCGCTCAGTCGTGTCTGACTTTTTGTGACCCCATGGACTGCAGCCTACCAGGCTCCTCCGTTCATGGGATTTTCCAGGCAAGAGTACTGGAGTGGGGTGCCATCGCTTTCTCCATTGGCCTCCTACTCTCAGTCTTTTCAGTTTATTGCTGTCTCTAACTTCCCTGGTGGCTCAGATGGTAAAGCGTCTGCCTACAATGCGGGAGACACAGGTTCGATCCCTGGGTCGGGAAGATCACCTGGAGAAGGAAATTGGCTGTCTCTAAAGGCAATTTATGCCAGAGCAGGCTAAAAACAAAGTTTTTAACTGAAAAAGAAAAGTCCAGAACATAAACATATTAGAAGGAATGAAAAATCCTTTTGTTCAAAATCAATATATATAAAGCCAAGAAATTATAACCCTTGAATGATTTCTTCTCCTATCTGACCTTTAAGTCAAAACAAAACAAACCAAACAGTAAAGCTCCGTTGAAGGAATAAAAATTTTAAAGAATTAACTGATCTGAAGAAAGAAAGAGAATCCTGTCAGTTACTGCTTACACACAAGATAAATACCACTAGATATAATTTAGGAGAGTTAGTTAATGGCTCTAAACATGTCTGGCTAATGCGCTAACAGCAAAAAAATAAATAAAAGAATACACTATGTGTATATTAAGAGTTAAAGGAAGCATACCCTAGTTTTTCTTCTTCAAAAAAGGTCAACTTAAATACTCTGTTTAGTAAGGAAGATAAAAGAGATGAAGTAGACTGTAGATTGTAAAATACTCTTTACCTTCATTTTACATTTTGAAATTGCATTTTACTTGTAAATTTCCTACTTACTCAAGTCTCTCCAGTTTCATTAATGCCTCCTGGTGTGCAGTATTTAACTGCTGCATTTTGTCCACAGAAGATTTCTATTAAAGCAATTTTAACAATATTAACATTTTTCAACATAATCAGTGATGTGTTTAAAAAATATCTACCAGTACTTGCACACTCTACACTTTCACCATGAGAATCAAGAAATTGAAGAAAGAATTAGGCACCTATGACAAATGAGTTAGGAATTTCTTTACTTATTCAACATACAAATGTTGAGTTCTTATTAACACAGTTAATCACGGTGCTAGGTACCAGGAATAACTCCCAAGAAGAATAACTTGTAGTCTCTGGACTTAGGTAGTTCAGTCTCTTTAATGAATCAGAAAAATAAATATAAAACTATACAACTTGTCATAGGACTAAATATAATGACATTCAACCCAACTTGGGTAATGTTTGGGAAGGAGTATCACAGCGGGTTCACTGAAATGATAGAACTCTGAGCCATATCTTAAAAAAAATTAGAAATTAGCCAAGCAAAATTGTGTGTTAGTATGTGTTGGCACACACATCTGTATGCTTTGGAGAGTATTTGATGTTTAGGTGGTATAGGCTGATCATGCTTTGTACAAGGAAATATTTATCTACGTAGCTCACTTGTTTAAGTACTAATTCTCTGGTGTTACCCACGTGCTTTTCTAAAAGTATGGTACCCCAAACTGAGGGCAGATGGAAACAAATCACACAGATGACCCAAAATCTTTCCAAATTCTCTAAATTGTTGGTAAAAGGAGTTTAAAGTGATTTACTTGATTCTTATAATGCAATGCTGAGCAAGCAGATGAACAGAACAAAACACCTAATTAGGCCATTATTTAGAAAGCAAATATAAACTTCAAATTTCTCAATTATTTAAAGAACATTACACTATCTATTAAACTCTAAAGAAAAAGAATTGAATTACCACTATTGTCTTCCCCTCCATTTCCTAATAAAGGAAAAGGAGTTGCTGGTACAAAATTTAAATAAAAAACCCAGCCTCTCCCTAATGATACCAAATATAAAAGAAAATCTCATTCTAAGATAAGCTTACTAAATTTGAAATTTCATATAAATGTAATATGTAAATTTGATTCTAATGGCCATAAAAAATTAGTTATCTGTAACAATCATTTCAAGACATACTATTGGTGTATAAATGATGTTACTGAACTGGTATATGGTCCCCAAAATACATTTGAATCTTACATATTGCCAAAGAAATTCCATATATGTCTCACGGCATGCTTCTCGGAAGTGAATAAAGTTGATAATGCCACTTAAAAACCGAGTTGTCCGTTTTGCCTCTAAAAATAGAAAGCAAGCCTCCTTAAATAAATCTTTGAAACAATGTAAGTGAAAATTTATTTTCTCCCACCATATATTCTGCTTATAGTATACAGAAAAAAATATTTGTATGCTAATTAACCAAAGTACAGAATATCTGCTCTAACTTAATGATCACAATTATCTTAATTAAAAAAAACCCAAAAAAACAAAAAGCATTTTTGGCCATGAGAGAACAGAGACCAGATATACTATCCCATCCTAAACAACCAGAAAAGCAGATAAAAAATATAAAATAACAAGTTGTAGACACTGCTGCTGCTGCTAAGTTGCTTCAGTCATGTCCAACTCTGTGTGACCCCATAGACGGCAGCCCACCAGGCTCCCCCGATCTTGGGATTCTCCAGGTAAGAACACTGTCGTGGGTTGCCATTTCCTTCTCCAACGCATGAAAGTGAAAAGTGAAAGTGAAGTTGCTCAGTCGTATCCGACTCTTCGAGACCCCATGGACTGCAACCCACCAGGCTCTTCCATCCATGGGATTTTCCAGGCAAGAGTACTGGAGTAGTACTGGAGTACTGGACATCACTGCTGACCCATTGCCTTCTCAGTGTAGACACTGAACTGTAAGTAATTTACAATAGCAATTTTCAAGAAAGGTAAATGAGGTGAACCCTACTAATGCAGTAGCCTACCACTTGAGTGAATTTTTAGGCTATATCCTGGGGAAGATCACAAACAGAACTCTTGGGTATTGCTGAGACATGAAGACAGAATTTAGAGTTTGGAGAGAACAAAAAAATTAGGATTTTTAGAGTTTAAAGAGGCCAAGGAAGCTAGAATATATAAAAACTCTATTTTCTTGACTCAGTCTTCATGAATATAATGTATAAATACATTCTGTTTGTTCAGGAAGGTTCAGAAAAGCAATAGCATTTTAAGGACAGAAAGGCGAGACCCAAATCAAACTTTTACAGTTGAAAAATAAAATATCTGAGATGAAAAATACAACAGATAGAATTAAGGGCAGATTATATCTACAGATGAAAGGATTAATGAAACTGAAAACATAGGAATAAAAGCTATCTAAAATGAAAGCCAAAGGAAAAAAATGAATTAGAGTATTTAGGAACTTAAGGACAATATCAAGCAGCATAATAAATGTGTAATTAGAGTCCTACAAAAAAGAACAGTAGAAAAAACTTTTATAGAATAGCTAAATATTTTCCAAACTTGACAGAAACTATAAACATATCCAGGCTTCCCTGGTGGCTCAGATGATAAAGAATCTGCCTGCAATGCAGGAGATGTGGGTTCAATCTGTGGGTCAGGAAGATCCCCTGGAGGAGGGAATAGCAAGCCACTCCACTATTCTTGCCAGGAGAATTCCATGGACAGAGGAGCCTGGAGGGCTACAGTCCATGGGGTCACAGAGAGTTGAACACGACTGAGTGACTAACACACACACATAAACATATCCAAGGAACTATAAACATATCTGAGGAAGGGGGACGAAAATAAAATCTTCAAAGGCACATGATAATCAAACTGCTGAAAACTTGTGATAAAGAGAAAGTCTTATTAAAAACAGCCAGACATGAGGAGAATCAAGAGAGAATAACTCCAGGCTCAGTAAGCAGTTAGTTTGGATTATTAAGTTCCATGAAGAAACAGCTGATCACACCCTGGACTCACATGACGTAGGGAATTGGAGCTGAGGTCCCTAAAAGATGTGGGACTCTAGAAAGGCTACATCCTTAGTGAAATGGTAGATTAAGGGGAAAAAAAGCAGGGAAATGACAAAGTTAGTAGTGTTTCTGCATGGTCTCTGTGAGGAAATAATCTCCTCTGAGAACTCTAAATTATGGACCCATTGCCATAAGGATTTTTATTTTAAACTATATATTTGATCTAAGAACTATCAAAATTAGGCATTTAGATTAAAAATTGGTCTTTGACCAATGATAATCCTGAAATAATTTCCAAAAAGAAAAGATATCTCAGAAGGGATGCAGCCTCAATTCCCAAAGCCAGAGTGTCACAGGACTACTCTGTTGCAAATAAAATTAAATTTATAATCACAAATGCGTGTGTGTGTGTGTGTGTGTGTGTGTGTGTCAAGTACAGGGAGGATGTAGAGGAACTGAAACTATCACACAAACATCTATAATAAGGTCATGGGATGCAGCTAAAGCAAGGCTAGAGGGAAATTTAGAGCACTAAATATCTATGTGAGGAAAGAAGAAAGGTCTCAATTGATGGCCTCAGCTTCTATCTTTAAAAGACTGGAGAAAAAAAAAAGAAAAGAAAACCCAAAGCAAGCATGAAAAAAGAAGGACTGACAATGAGCACAAGAACCAATAAAACAAAAAACAGAAATAAAATAACTAAAACTTAGTGAGACAAAAAGCTGGTTCTTTCAAAAGATCAGCAAAATTGATAAACTTCTAGCCAGATTGATTAGGGAAAAGTAAATGAATGAAGAAACAAATTATTAATGTCAAAATGAGAGAGGGACATCACTGCTGACCCCAAAGACTGTTCAATGATATAGGAAAAATATGAGCAACATTATGTTAGTAAATCTGCCCATTTAAAGTAAATAGATAAACTCTCTGAAAAAGGTAACCTACAAAGCTCACTTAGTAGCTCTGGAAATAACCAGCATAATCCCTTATTTATTAAAAAAATAAATTAATAATTCACAGAGAAAACTCCAATCCCAGTTGGATTCACTGGTGAATTCTAACAAACATTTAAGAAAGAAAGAATACAAGTTTTACATAACTATTTCTGGAAATGAAAGAGGGAATCTCTCTAAACTCATCCTGAAAGGCCAGCAATATCTTGATATCCAAATCTGTCACTGCATTGGCATTACAAAAAAAATACATTACAAAAAAAATACAGACCAATAGCTCTCATGAACATGATCACAAAAACACAACAAAATATTAGCAAATCGAATTCAGCAATATGTTAAAAAACACTATATCATAACCAAATGGGGTTCATCCTGAATACAAAATTGACTTAACATTCAAAAATCAAACAATGTAATCCACTAGACTGAAGAAGAGAAAGTACATGATTTTCTCATTAGATGCAGAGAAGAAATTTAACAAAAGTGAACACCCACTCACGATACAAAATGCAAAGAGAAGTTACTTACCCTAATAAAAGCCATCTAAGAAAATCCTATAACTCACATACTTCCTGATAAAAGCCTAAATGCTTTCCCCTGAAGAATAGAAATAACACAATGATGCATACTCTCAACATTTTATTCAACATTATGCTAGAAGTCCTAGCCACTGCAGAAGGAAAGAATAATAAGTAAAATACATCCAGATTGGCAAGACGTAAAACTGTCTTTGTTCTCAAACAACTGGACTGCCAGTGTAGAAAACCCTAAGGAATCTATTCTAAAAATCTATTAGAAATAAGGTCAATATATAAAAATCAATTGTCTCTCTACACTAGTAATGACCAATCCATCCAAAATTTAAACTGAAAGAAATATACATTACTTTCAGATAAATTTAACAAAATGTATATGACCTATACTCTGAAAATTATAAAACATAGTCATGAAAAATTAAAGACAACCTAAATAAATGGAGGTAAATACACTTGGATTACAAGACCTAATATTATCAAGTTGTCTCAATTATCCATCAAGTGAACTATACATTCAAAGTAATCTCAGTCAAAATTCTAGGAGATTATGGAGGGTTAGAGGGGCATAGAAGTGAGCGGCTAGTTCTAAAATTTATATGAAAATACAAAAGACCAGAATAACTAAAACAATTATGAAATAGAGAACAAAGTTGGAGAACTTAAACACTGCCTGATTTCCAGACTTACTATAAAGGCTGGTTGGTGCAGAGACAACATATAGATCAATGGAGCGAAGAATGCAGCCAGAAATACATATATTAACTGACTTTTTAATGCAGAATCTTTAGAGTACTTTAGGTTCACAGAAAAATTAAGCAGAAAGTAGAGTTTCCATGTACTCTATGTCCTGATATAGCCTACTCCACTATCAACATCCCACACCTGAGTGGTACATTTGAGTCAAAAGATAAACCTACACTGACATGTCATTATTAGTCAAAGTTCATAGTTTACATCAGAATTCACTCCTGGAATGTACGTAGAAATCTGTACATTCTACGGATTTTGACAAAGGTATAGGCCTTTTTATTTATTTTACTTTACAATATTGTATTGGTTTTGCCATACACTGACATGAATCAGCCATGGGTGTACATGTGTTCCCCATCCTGAACCCTCTTCCCACCTCCCTCCCCATCCCATCCCTCAGGGTCATCCCAGTGCACCAGCCCTGAGCACCCTGTCTCATGCATCGAACCTGGACTGGCGATCTGTTTCACATAGGATATTTTACATGTTTCAATGCCATTCTCCCATATCATCCCACCCTTGCTCTCTCCCAGAGTCCAAAGGACTGTTCAATATATCTGTGTCTCTTTTGCTGTCTCGCATACAGGGTTATTGTTATCTTCTAAATTCCATACATATGACAAAGGTATACTGACACAAATATAACACTGTATACCTACAGTATTATACAGGATAGTTTCACTGCTGTAAAAAATCCTCTCTGCCTTGGCTATCTGTTCTTTCTCCCCCCGCAGTCCCTGGCAAACAATGATCTTTTTACTATCTTCATAGTTTTTGCCTTTTTCAGATTGTCATAATTGTAATAGTACTGCAAATAGCATTTGCAGACTGACTTTTTATACTTAGTGATATGCATCTGAGATTCCTGACGTCTTTTTATTGCTTCATAACTCATTTCTTTATAGCACTAAGTAATATTCCCCTGGCTTGATGTACTATTCATATATTCACTTACTGAAGGATGTCTTGCTTGCTTCTAGGTTTTGACAATTATGAATAAAGCTGCAAAAAGATGTTAGCAGGTTTTTGTGTGGACATATGCTTTCTAGATGTTTGGATAAATAACAAGGCACGTGACTATTAGATCATACAGTAAGAATACACTTAGCTTTGTAAGAAACTGACAACTGTCTTCCAAGGCTGCTATACTATTTTGCATTCCCGCAAGCAATAAATGAAAGTTCCTGTTGCTCCATATCCTTCCTCATCAGCATTTGGTATTGTCAGTGTTTTAGATTTCTGCCATCCTAATAGATGTGCACAATCAATTACTTTTGACAAAAGTGCCAGGGTAGTTCAATGGCAAAAGGATAAGCTTTTCAATGAGTGATGCTACAATACTCTGATAATCATATGCATAAAGGAAAAAAATGAACCTTGCCCTTTGCCTCACATGATATTCAAAAATTTAGGCATTAAATAATAAAGGCGGAAACTATAATATGCTTACAGCAAAATAAAGGAGTAAAATTTAGCCAAATAAATCCTTGAGGCCAAGATTTTCTGTTAGAATGCAAAAAATAGTTTTATGAATGACAAAAGAAAAAATATCAATTAGAATATTAAAAACTGAAATACATCTTGCTTTTGAAAAGACATGATTATGAAACTGAAAAAGCAAGTAACAGACCAAGGGAAAAACCTGTATAACACGTATCTGATAAACTCCTTGTTTCCAAAATATCTGAAGAAACCTTTCAACTCAATCATAGGACTATTCAATTTTTAAAAACTAGCTAAATGATTCAAATAGATACTTCACCAAAGATATATGGATAGCAAATAAGCATATGAAAGTTTGCTCATTATTATCTAGCCATGAAGGAGATGTGAATTGAAACCATGAAACATAACTAGACAGTCTTTGCCCGCATGCGGGCTCAGTCATGTCCCACTTTTTCTGATCCATGTACTGTAGCCCACCATGCTTCTTTGTCCGTGGAATTTTCCAGGCAAGAATACTGGAGTGGGTTGTCATTTCCTACTCTACGTGGTCTTCCCTGATCCAGGAATCAAACCCATGTACTTGTGTCTCCTGCATTAGCAGGTGGATTCTTTACTACTGTGCCCCCTGGGAAACCCAGAGACAGCCTTTACCATGTCAAATTAAAAACCTACAGCATTAAGTACAAGAAGGATGTACAGGAATTGAAACTATCCCATACTGCCAACGGCAATGCACTAGAGCTTAACGATACAGCCACTTAGAAGAACAGTTTGGCAGTTTCTGAAAAGGTTAAGCATGTGCTTACTATGTAAACCAGCATTTCTACTTTTAGTATTTATCCCATCTGAATGCAGAGTTCCAAAGAATAGCAAGGAGAGATAAGAAAGTCTTCCTCAGTGATCAATGCAAAGAAATAGAGGAAAACAATAGAATGGGAAAGATTAGAGATCTCTTCAAGAGAATTAGAGATACCAAAGGAACATTTCATCAAAGACGGGCTCGATAAAGGAAAGAAATGGTATGGACCTAACAGAAGCAGAAGATATTAAGAAGAGGTGGCAAGAATACACAGAAGAACTTTACAAAAGAGATCTTCACAACACAGATAATCACGATGGAAGGATCACTCACCTAGAGCCAGACATTCTGGAATGCGAAATCAAGTGGACCTTAGGAAGCATCACTATGAACAAAGTTAGTGGAGGTGATGAAATTCCAGCTGAGCTATTTCAAGTCCTAAATGATGATGCTGTGAAAGTGATGCACTCAATATGCCAGCAAATTTGAAAAACTCAGCAGTGGCCACAGGACTGGAAAAGGTCAGTTTTCATTCCAATCCCAAAGAAAGGCAATGCCAAAGAATGCTCAAAGTACTGCACAACTGCACTCATCTCACACATTAGTAAAGTAATGCTCAAAATTCTCCAAGGCAGGCTTCAGCAATACGTGAACCGTGAACTCCCAGATGTTCAAGCTGGTTTTAGAAAAGGCAGAGGAACCAGAGATCAAACTGCCAACATCCGCTGGATCACTGAAAAAGCAAGAGAGTTCCAGAAAAACATCTATTTCTGCTTTAGTGACTATGCCAAAGTATTTAACTGTGTGCATCATCAAAAACTGTGGAAAATTCTTAAAGACATGGGATTACCAGACCACCTGACCTGCCTCTTGAGAAATCTGTATGCAGGTCAGGAGGCAACAGTTAGAAATGGAAATGGAACAACAGACTGGTTCCAAACAGAGAAAGTAGTATGTCAAGGCTGTATACTGTCACCCTGCTTATTTAACTTATATGCAGAGTATCATCATGAGAAATGCTAGGCTGGATGAAGCACAAGCTGGAATCAAGATTGATGAGAGAAATATCAATGACCTCAGATATGCAGATGACACCAACGTTATGGCAGAAAGGGAAGAGGAACCAAAGAGTCTCTTGATGAAGGTGAAAGAGGAGAGTGAAAAGCTGCCTTAAAACTCAACATTCAAAAACCCAAGATCATTACATCCAGTCCCATAGCTTCATGGCAAATAGATGGGGAAAGAATGGAAACAGTGACAGCCTTTATTTTCCTGGGCTCCAAAATCCCTGGAGATGGCGATTGCAGCCACAAAATTAAAAGACAGTTGCTCCTTGGAAGAAAAGTTATGACCAACCTAGACAGCATATTAAAAATTAGGGAAAACACTTTGACGACAAAGATCTATATAGTCAAAGCTATGCTCTTCCCAGTAGTCATGTATGGATGTGAGAGTTGGACCATAAAGAAGGCTGAACGCCGAAGAATTGATGCTTCTGATTTGTGGTGTTGGAGTAGACTCTTGAGAGTCCCTTGGACTGCAAGGAGATCAAACTAGTCAATACTAAAGGAAGTCAGTCCTAACTATTCATTGGAAGGACTGATGCCGAATATGAAGCTCCAATATTTTGGCCACCTGATGTAAAAAGTCGATTCATGAGAAAAGACCCCAATGCTGGGAAAGATTGAAAAGCAGGAAGAAAAGGGGACGACAGAGGATGAGATGGTTGGATGGCATCACTGACTCCATGGACATGAGTTTGAGCAAGCTCTGGGAGATGGTGAAGGACAGGGAAGCCTAGTGTGCTGCAGTCCATGAGGTCACAAAGAGTCAGACAAGACTGAGCAACTGAACAACAGCAGCAACCTTTATCCATAGAAATGAAAATACGTGCATACAAAGATTTGTACACTAATGTTCACAGCAACTTTATACACAATGGCGAAAACTGGAAGCAATTCAAACGTCTTACCAACTGGACAATGGATAAATAAACTGTATACTTATGATAGACTGCCACTCTAAAATAAAATAACAAAGTACTAATAAATGCAATAACATGGACAAATCTCAAAAGCACTATACTAAATTAAAGAAGCCAGACACAAAAGACTATAGACTATATGATTTCAATTACATGAGCTTCTGAAAAGTCAAAATATTATGGTGATAAAAAGTAGACTGTAAAGGGATGTAAGGGAACTTTGAGGGGTCATGACTGTGGCGCTGGTTATATAACTATATACTTTTGCTAAGATTTATTCAGTTATGCATTTAAAATTAGTGAATTTTTATTTTGTATAATTTATATGCCAATAAACAAACAAAAAAAGAGATCCAAAATGGGATAAAAAATAAATTTTTATATAGTACACCTAATATCTTGAAACATAAAATAACTTGGTTTGTAAATACTAAAGC
>SJYT01011614.1:20856-38400 GCA_006410635.1 Cephalophus harveyi
TTTTTTAGGATTCACCTATTTTCATTCATCTAAAATTACTTCTGCCCTCTTTCTCAATTCAGCATAATACTATGAGAGTGGTATATTCATAAAATATTCAGTTCAGTTCAGTCTCTCAGTCATGTCCGACTCTTTGCGACCCCATGAATCGCAACACGCCAGGCCTCCCTGTCCATCACCAACTCCCAGAGTTCACTCAGACTCATGTCCATCGAGTCAGTGATGCCATCCAGCCATCTCATCCTCTGTCGTTCCCTTCTCCTCCTGCCTCCAATCCCTCCCAGCATCAGAGTTTTTTCCAATGAGTCAACTCTTTGCATGAGGTGGTCAAAGTACTAGAGTTTCAACTTCAGCATCATCCCCTCCAAAGAAATTCCAGGCTGATCTTCAGAATGTAACATGGCATAAATATACTACAATCTATCCATTCCTTTCCCAGCATATCTTTAGAGTGCATGTTTTCTTTTTTCTTTTTGCAGTTTCTAAACTTACAGTAATACTGTTAATATACATCTCTATTTGGGCATGTGGTAGGAAATGAGAATTGAAAGATATAAAGTATGCCAAGCTGTTTTCCTAAGTTGCTGTAATAATTCAAAATCTCACAGTTCATGAGAATTCACACTTGCAATGTGTATACTATAAAAAAGAACTATCAGATCAATATGAAATGGTATTTTTGTTGTATTTTGCATTTTCCTCATTTGCAATTAAGTGCAATTTTTTTTATAATTGGCCAAATTTTTCTTTCATTGAGTGCTTTTACTTCATATTTCATAGGCTTAACATATTTATAAAATTAATAGTTTGTGAAACGTTTTGTGGAAATTGATTTTTGAAGTCTTCAGTGTACCTACATAATTGATTTGTAATTATGCTCCAACATTTATATAAATATTTTAGCATATCAATAACTCTTATTATATGACCTTTTTTACTTTAATAATAAATAAATATTCTAATGTTAAAATCACATTAGATTTTCTTACCCCAATATTTTTCTTTTTCTCACTTTAGTCTTTAATCTACTTTGAACTCATGTGACTTTTGCAACAATGTATTACTACATAAATTTTGCAGTTGTCCTAGCAGTATGTATTCTATTCTTTTAATGGTAATATGAAAAGTGAAAGTGAAGTCGCTCAATCGTGTCCAACTCTTCAGCAGCCCCATGGACTGTAGCCTACCAGGCTACTCTTTTCATGGGATATTCCAGGTAGGAGTACTGGAGTGGGTCGCCACTCTCTTCTCCAAGGTACTTTCCCAATCAAGGGAGTATAATCTCAGTCATATGTGAAGATTCTGCATTTATGTGTTTTTATCAATATTTTCTATTGTCTAATTAATCTTTTTGTCTATGAAAATTTCATCACTATATCTGTATGTTGTGGGATAGGTAGTTACTACTTATAAAATTGTTTAATACTAGAGACTGTTTTAGAGAAATATATATTATTATATATGCATATTTTATAATATGTATATTATTATGTATGCATATTTATATAGTATAAATATACATGATTCACAGTAGTCACTGATTACTTTTTTTAACATTTATACTTTAAATTTCTATTATATTTTTTAATCTTCATGGGTTTTGTCCTTTTTTCTTGGGTAAATATATCAAGGTTTAAGTATTTTGTGACTCAAGACAAGGAAAAAACTTTTGATATTGTGGGCTTTCTGTGTTTTTCCTTGATTTCTAGTTTATTCATTTTTGCTGTTTAGTATTTTCTTAGTCTTTACTTGGTTTTGTCAACTTAACTGAGTATTTCCAGACATTTGCTTTTTTGGTAAAAAATTTGTTGTATTTACTCCCCTGCTTCACCCCTCAAAAACTACTGTGTTTATACTATTTCAGTACAAATTGTTTATGATTTTCATTTTAATTTCATCTTTGTTCTGTTATTTATTTATGAGTATATTTTAATATTTACAGCTTATCAGACAATCTGAAATCATTACCAAGTTTTTATCAATGTGAAAATATGAGGATTACAATCCAGTTTCTTTGGATTACCATTAAGTTTTCATTTTCAGCTTAGTATGTGGGCAACAATAGAAGACAACATATTATTTAATAATGTGTATATTTCTGTTACTGAAGGATTGATTTATATGTGTCCATTGTTAATATTTTACAAGTCATCTATATTTTGAATACAGCATTTCATCTACTGCTTTCTAAGAGACCTAGGCTAACTTAACACACCAAAGGCAGAACACAAAAATCTGCCTTCAAAGTTTTGCTATTTTTAGAAATTTATTTTGGGGTCACATTGTTTAATGGGTACTACATCAGGACACCTATACAATCTTTATAAACTGCTCATTTTAGCATTACTTCATGGTGCATTAGCTTTTTAATATTTTTTATTTTATTAAAATTTTTCTTCTGATATTAATAACATTATGTTAGCATCTGCTTTAGGTTGCACTTTCTAGTCCTTATAATTCAACCATCTTTTGAAATTATATTTCATATATGGTTTTAAAGATAGTCTAAATTGCACATGGGGCAAAAATTTAAATAAAGAGAATCAGAATGTTTTATGAACTTGAAATGGGCTTCCCTGGTACCTCAGATGGTAAAGAATTTGTCTGCAATGCAGGAGACGATGGTTTGACAACTGGATTGGGAAGATTCCCTGGAGAAGAGAATGGCTACACATTCCAGTATTTTCACCTGGATAATTCCACAGACAGAGAAGCCTGGCAATGGATTACAATCCACGGGGTTGAAAAGAATCAGACACAACTGAGTGACTAACACACATGCACACACACACACAAACTTAAAATAAATTAAAACAGCATAAAAACATTTGGGGATGCAGCTAAAGTAGTGCTTAGAGAAAAATATTAGGCTTATATATTTCTTTTAAGTATGTAGCCTGGCAATGGATTACAATCCACGGGGTTGAAAAGAATCAGACACAACTGAGTGACTAACACACATGCACACACACACACAAACTTAAAATAAATTAAAACAGCATAAAAACATTTGGGGATGCAGCTAAAGTAGTGCTTAGAGAAAAATATTAGGCTTATATATTTCTTTTAAGTATGTTTAAAATGTAAATATAAAATATGAGAAAAAAATAAATGTGAGAGTAGAAATCAATAATATAGAGAACAAATGGGCAATACGGAAAATTAATGAAATGAATTTCTGATTATTTAAATAGAAGAATAAACTAGCTTGAAGCTCTCCTGAAGAACTGAATGGCTACCCACTCCAATATTCTTCCCTAAGAATGTCATGGACAAAGGAGCTTGGCAAGCTACAGTACATGGGGTCACAAAGAGACAGACACAACTGAGGATGTATGCACACATTCAGTTCAGTTCACTCACTCAGTCGTAGCCGACTCTGTGACTCCAGGGAGTGCACCATGCCAGGCCTCCCTGTTCAGCACTGACTCTCGGAGTTTACTCTAACTCATGCCCATTGAGTCAGTGATGCCATTCAACCATTTCATCCTCTCTTGTCCCCTTCTCCTGCCTTCAATCTTTCCAAGCATCAGAGTCATTCCAAATGAGTCAGCTCTTTGCATCAGGTGGCCAAAATATTGGAGTTTCAGCTTCAGCATCAGTCCTTCCGATGAACATTAAGAACTGATCTCTTTAGGATGGACTGGTTGGATCTTCTTGCAGTCCAAGGGACTCTCAAGAGTCTTCTCCAACACCACAGTTCAAAAGCATCAATTCTTCTGTGCTCAGCTTTCCTTATAGTCCAACTCTCTCATCCATACATGACTATTGGTAAAACTATAGCCTTGGCTAGATGGACTTTGTTGGCAAATAATGTCTCTGCTTTTTAATATGCTAAGTTGGTCATAACTTTTCTTCCAAGGAGTAAGTGTCTTTTAATTTCATGGCTGCAATCACCATCTGCAGTGATTTTGGAGCCCCCATCCCCCCAAAATAAAATCTCTCACAATTTACACTCTTTCTCTATTTGCCATGAAGTGATGGGAACAGATGCCATGATCTGTTTTCTGAATGTTGAGCTTTAAGCCAATTTTTTCGCTCTCCTCTTTTACTTTCATCAAGAGGCTCTTTAGTTCTTCTTCACTTTCTGCCATAAAGGTGGCATCATCTGCATATCTGAGGTTATTGATATTTCTCCCAGCAATATTGATTCCAGCTTGTGCTTCATCCAGTCCAGCATTTCTCATGATGCACTCTGCATATAAGTTAAATAAGCATGATGGCAATATACAGCCTTGAATTATTCTTTTTCCTATTTGCAACCATTCTGTTGTTCCATGTCCAGTTCTAATTGTTGTTTCTTCATCTGCATACAGATTTATCAAGAGGTAGGTCAGGTGGTCTAGTACTCCCATATCTCAGAATTATCCACAGTTTGTTGTAATCCACATAGTCAAAGGCTTTGCCATAGTCAATAAACCAGAAATACATGTTTTTCTGAAACTCTCTTGCATTTCCAGGATCCAGCAGATGTTGGCAATTTGTACTCTGGTTCCTCTTCCTTTTGTAAAACCAGCTTGAACATCTGGAAGTTCACAGTTTATGTACTGTTGAAGGCTGGCTTGGAGACTTTTGAGCGTTACTTTGCTAGCATGTGAGATGAGTGCAATTGTACAGTAGTTTGAGCATTCTTTGGCATTGCCTTTCTTAGGGATTGGAATGAAAACTGACCTTTTCCAGTCTTGTGGCCACTGCTGAATTTTCTAAATTTGCTGGCATATTGAGTGCAGCACTTTCACAGCATCATCTTTTAGGATTTGAAAGAGCTTAACTGGAATTCC
Organism: Cephalophus harveyi; assembly: GCA_006410635.1. NCBI lineage: Eukaryota > Metazoa > Chordata > Mammalia > Artiodactyla > Bovidae > Cephalophus > Cephalophus harveyi. Next base: position 25,638 of record SJYT01011614.1, read on the forward strand.
ATCGCCTCCACTATCTTTGTTCGTAGTGATGCTTCCTAAGACCCACTTGACTTCACATTCCAGGATGTCTGGCTCTAGGTGAGTGATCACACCATTGTGATTATCTGGAGGGGTGAAGATCTTTTTTGTACAGTTCTTCTGTGTATTTTTGATACACTGTGTATCTCTTCTTGATATCTTCTGCTTCTGTTTGGTCCATACCATTTCTGTCCTTTATTGAGCCCATCTTTCCATGAATGTTCCCTTGGTATCTCTAATTTTCTTGAAGAGATCTCTAGTTTTTCCCATTCTATTGTTTTCCTCTATTTCTTTGCCCTGATCACTGAGGAAGGCTTTCTTATCTCTCCTTGCTATTCTTTGGAACTCTGCATTCAAATGGGTATATCTTTCCTTTCTCCTTTGCTTTTGGCTTCTCCTCTTTTCACAGCTATTTGTAAGGCCTCCTCAGACAGTCATTTTGCTTTGTTCATTTGTTTTTTTCGGGGGACAATCTTGCTCCCTGTCTCCTGTACAATGTCATGAACCTCCATTCATAGTTCATCAGACACTCTATCTATCAGATTTAGTTCCTTAAATCTATTTCTCATTTCCACTGTAGAAGTGTAAGGTATTTGATTTAGGTCATACCTGAATGGTCTATTGATTTTCTCTTTTTTCTTCAATTTAAGTCTGTATTTGGCAATAAGGAGTTCATGGTCTGAGCCGCAGTCAGCTCCTGATCTTGTTTTAGAGCTTCCTCACTATATAGAGCTTCTCCATCTTTGGCTGCAAAGAATATAATCAATCTGATTTTGGTGTTGACCATCTGGTGATGTCCATGTGTAAAGTATTCTCTTGTGTTGTTGGAAGAGGATGTTTGCTATAACCATTGCATTCTCTTGGCAGAACCTATTAGCCTTTGCCCTGCTTCATTCTGTACTCCAAGGCCAAATTTGCCTGTTACTCCAGGTGTTTCTTGACTTCCGAATTTTGCATTCCAGTACCCTATAATGAAAGGAACATCTTTTGGGGGTATTAACTCTAGAAGATCTTGTAGCTCTTCATAGAACCATTCAACTTCAGCTTCTTCAGCATTACTTGTTGGGGCATATACTTGAATTACCATGATATTGAATGGCTTGCCTTGGACACGAATAGCAATCATTCTGTCATTTTTGAGACTGCATCCAAGTACTGCATTCAGGACTCTTTTGTGGACTATGATGGCTACTCCATTTCTTCTAAGGGATTCTTGACCACAGTAGTAGATATAATGGTCATCTCAGTTAAATTCACCAGTTCCAGTCCATTTTAGTTCGCTGATTCCTAAAATGTCAATGTTCACTCTTGCCATCTCCTGTTTGATCACTTCCAATTTGCCTTGATACATGGACTTAACATTCCAGGTTCTTATGCAATATTGGTCTTTACAGCGTTGATACATGCTTCCATCACCAGTCACATCCACAGCTGGGTGTTGTTTTTGCTCTGGCTCCATCTCTTTATTCTTTCTGGATTTATTTGTCCATTGATCTCCAGTAGCATATAGCACACTTACTGACCTGGGGAGTTCACCTGTCTGTGTCCTATCTTTTTGCCTTTTCATACTGTTCATGGGGTTCTCAAGGCAGGAATACTGAAGTGGTGTGCCTTTGTGGGCTTTCCTGGTGGCTCAGATGGAAAAGAGTCTGCCCACAGTGGAGGAGACCCAGCTTCGATCCCTGGGTTGGGAAGATCCCCTGGAGAAGGAAATGGCAACGCACTCCAGTATTCTTGCCTGGAAGTTCCAACAGAGAGAGGACACTGGTAGTCCATGGGTTCACAAAGGGTCGGACATGGCTAAACACTTCAGTTTCTCCAGTGAAGCACATTTTGTCAGAACTCTCCACCATGACCCATCCGTCTTGGGTGGCCCTATATGGTATGGCTCATAGTTTCACTGAGTTAGACAAGACTGTGGTCCATGTGATCAGATTGGTTAGTTTCTTGCATGGTGGCTTTCAGTCTTTCTGCCCTCTGATGGAGAAGGATAAGAGGCTTATGAAAGCTTCCAGATGGGGTCAACTGCCTGAGGGGGATACTGGGTCTTGTTCTGATGGGTGGGGTAATGTTCAGTAAATCTTTAATCCAATTTTCTGTTGATGGGTGGAGCTATGTCCTCTTCTTAATATTTAAGTAAGTGAAGTCACTCAATGGTGTCCAACTCTTTGTGACCCCATGGACTGTAGCCTACCAGGCTTCTCAGTCCATGGGATTTTCCAGGCAAGAGTACTGGAGTGGGTTGCCATTTCCTTCTCCAGTGGATCTTCCTGATCCAGGGTTCGAACCCAGGTCTCCCACAATGTAGGCAGACACTTTACCATCTGGGCCACCAGGGAAGACCAATATTTCTTTGAGCCGCTTTTTTTTTGGGGGGGGGGAGTGAAGGGGTTGCCATTCCCTTCTCCAGGAGATCTTCCCAACCCAGGGATTGAACCCAGGTCTCCTGCACTGTGAGGAGACTCTTTACCGTCTAAGCCTGGGGCCAAACTATGGTGGAGGTAATGAAGATAATGGTGACCTCCCTCAAAAGATCTCAGGCAGGTACTGCTACAAGTCTGTGTGTGCCCCCAACCTTGAAGCATGTTTTAGAAAATGAAAGGAAGCCATTGAGCATTAATGTGGTGAGACCAAGGAAAGGTATTTGGAAAGGTATGGAGAGCCCAGATCAAACACAGCTACTAGATCATAGAAATGAGGTTAGATTTTATTTGAAGTTAATGGAAAGCTTTCACAGAATTTTATTCAGAGGAATGACAATGGCTCAGTTAAGTTTTTAAGGATATCTGTAGATGGAAGGAAATGTCTGAGGGTCCCAGGAATGAAATCAAGAATATTTGTGAAGATATTTTTTGATACAGTAATAGGAGGAACAGACATGACTGAGTGACTTAACACTTTCACTTTCTAACTCATGGATTGAACCAGGTGTCCTGTATTAACTTTTAGAGGGTTTTGGTAATTTCATAGACTTTGTCTATTTCATAAATGTTGTCTATTGTTCATTTTTCACATAGATGCTTAGATGTTTAAGTTACCCTGATTTGTGCATTCTCCTTTCTCCCTGTGCTTAGTTGCTAAGTCATGCCTGACCCTCTGTGACCCCTTGGAGTGTAGCTCACCAGGCTCCTCTGTCCATAGGATTCTCCAAGAAAGAGTACTGGAGTGGATTGCCATTTCCTTCTCTAAGGGATTTTCCCAACCCAGGTATCAAACCTGCATCTCTTGCATTGGTATGAGAATCATTTACCACTGAGCCACATGGGAAGCCCACTTTTCACATAGGATCATATTTAATATATCTAATAAAGAGACTGAATCCATAGACAAATATTCTTCCATAGAGAACTCCAGACTTTAGATGATTACACTGCTGAAATTTACCAAAGAGTTAAGGAAGAAATAATACAAATATTACATAAGATCTATCAGAAAGTGAGAGAAAAAAATATGACTTAGAACTGAGTGTGGGGCTCCAAAATCACTGCAGATGGTGATTAAAGCCATGGAATTAAAAGTCACTTACTCCTTGGAAGAAAAGTTATGACCAAACTGGACAGCATATTAAATAGTAGAAACATTACTTTGTCAACAAAGTTCTGTCTAGTAAGGCTATAGTTTTCCCAGTAGTCATGTATGGATGTGAGAGTTGGACTATAAAGAAAGCTGAGTGCCAAAACATTGATGCTTTTGAAATGTGGTGTTGGAGAAGACTCTTGAGAGTCCCTTGGACTGCAAGGAGATCCAACCAGTCCTTCCTAAGGGATATCAGTCCTGGGTGTTCATTGGAAGGACTGATTTTGTAGCTGAAACTCCAATACTTTGGCCACCTGATGTGATTAACTGACTCATTTGAAAATCCCTGATGCTGGGAAAGATTGAAGGCAGGAAGAGAAGGGGATGAAAGAGGATGAGATGGTTGGATGGCATCACCAACTCAATGGACATGAGTTAGAGTAAACTCCGGGAGTTGGTAATGGACAGGGAGGCCTGGCCTGCTGCAGTACCTGGGGTCACAAAGAGTTGGACACAACTGAGCGACTGAACTGAACTGACTGATTGCAATTATAACTCCGTGTAACTGTAAGCATAATCACACTACAAAACTGTTCCATCAGAATTATTCCACTAGAAATAATATATAACCCAGCAATGCCACTCCTGTGTATTTATAAGTATAAAATAGAAACACTAATTCAAAAAGATACATGAACCTATATCCACTGCAGCACTATTTACCAGAGCCAAGATACAGAAGCAACCTAAGTAAGGGTCCATTGACAGGGAAATGGATAAAGATGTGAGAAGTGTATGAAACTAAAGTCCAGTCGTGTCTGACTCTTTGCGACCCCATGGACTGTAGTCTGCCAGGTTCCTCTGTCCATGGGCTTTTCCAGGCAAAAATAATGGAGTGGGTTGCCATTTCCTTCCCCAGGGGATCTTCCCAACCCAGGGATTGAACCCAGGTCTCCTTCATTGTAGGCAGCCTCCTTGCCATCTGAGCTACCAGGAAAGTCATATGTATATATGTCACATAAAAGCCATAAAATAAAATCTTGCCACTTGTGGCAGTATGGTTGGACTTGAAAGGTATTATGCTAGGTGACAAAGTCTGACAGGGAAAAATAAATACACTGTGATTTCACTAATATGTGGAATCTAAAATTACCAAACAATTGAAGACATAAAAGTAAACAGAAATAGACTCTTAGATACTGGTGACTGACCAAGTGGAAGCAGGTAGTGGGATGGATAAAATAGATGAAGGGGATGAAGAGGCAAAAACTTTCACCTATAAAATAAATAAGTCACAGAGATATAATAAACACATAGCTAATAGTGTAAATAATATTTTAACAATTGTACAGTGAGTGATAATAAAACTGGTCTTAACAATGTGATAGTTTTATAATATATAAAACATTGAATCACTATATTGTACACTTTAATATAATATTGTATGCTACTTATAGCTCAATCAGAAATAAATTAAATATTTAAATCCTCCAAAGAGAAGATTCTGATTTACATTAAAATTATTGCAGAAATTGCTACAATTCAACATTTCTATTTAGTGGCCATAGGTATCAAATGTGTGCTTCAATGTTAGTGATTAATTCATTGAGCAGCAATTTATTGAAGTGTTCTTTCTCTGTATGCTAGGGTCTATTTAAATATTACTGAAAACAGAAATAAATGTGGCTTGGCCTTATAGAGTTTTAAGTCAGTTGAAAAAATTTGAACTACATGAAGAATATATAAATAATTATGTTTATGCATAATAGGGGACTGATTTTAAGGCAGTAGTTCCCAAATTTAGGCCAGATACTAGGTCAGAAGTCCTGATTCCTGGTTCATTTTTTAATTTAATCATAGAAATCTTACTTAATTTTGAGAGTTTAAATATCAAATATTACAAAATGAAACACTAGAAGCCTTTTGCAGTAGATATGATTATTTTCATCATTGTCATCATGACAATGATGCTTGAAATCCTTTGTGGTAAAGTACACTGCAGTTTAGGGCAAAATGAGCAAAAGTCTTATAAGTCTAACCTTATATTGAAAAAAATAACCTGATTAGAAATGCTTTCAGAAAAAAAATAAATAAAATATATGAATTTTCTTAATATCCTTCCATCATTGTCTGAATGCCATCTGTCTAATCTAAAAATAAAACATATGCATTTCCCCTTTTGAGAAAAACTAAGATCCAAGAGCCAGTTTCCTTTGACAAGGAAAAACAAGGCAGTACTTACTGCTGCATTTTTTAAACACACAAACATAAGACAGCTAGAGACAACTTATAACTTTGCTGGAAATTTTCATTTTTAAGAAAAGTTTTGGCTTGTCTTCTAAAGAGAAAATTGAAGCTCCTATGTCAATCCAAACAATAAAAAATAAACAGCATAAAAAGAACCCAGATGTGAGAAGGAATGCAAATCACCATAATAAGAAGCTGAGAAAATTACTCAGCAGGATCCAAAAATAATTAGGAACTGAGTGAGCATATTGGTAAAATATTAAAAGTACTTTGAAAACTTTCAAGTGACAATACAGTTAGTAGATTTTTTTTTCTTCTTGGACAGTATGATGAACCTGCTTTTGAAAATAGACTACCTGCCAGTGAATATTGACAGTTGTTGCTATATTTATTTTTCTTTTTAAGTAAAACACTGTAGATGGTGATTGGAGCCATGAAATTAAAAGACGCTTACTCCTTGGAAGGAAAGTTATGACCAACCTAGACAGCATATTAAAAAGCAGAGACATTACTTTGTCAACAAAGGTCAGTCTAGTCAAGGTTATGGTTTTTCCAGTAGTCATGTATGGATGTGAGAGTTGGGTTATAGAGAAAGCTGAGCAGCAAAGAATTGATGCTTTTGAACTGTGGTGTTGGAGAAGACTCTTGAGAGTCCCTTGGACAGCAAGGAGATACAACCAGTTCATCTTAAAGGGGATCAGTCCTGGGTCTTCATTGGAAGGACTGATGTTGAAACTGAAACTCCCAATACTTTGTCCACCTGAAGTGAAGAGCTGACTCATTTGAAAAGACCCTGATGCTGGGAAAGATTGAGGGCAGGAGGAGAAGGGGACAACAGAGGATGAGATGGTTGGATGGCATCACTGACTCTATGGACACGGGTTTGGGTGGACTCCGGGAGTTGGTGATGGACAGGGAGGCCTGGCGTGCTGTGATTCATGGGGTCGCAAAGAGTCGGACATGACTGAGCGATGGAACTGAACTGAAGTAAAACAGAACTGAAAGAAAATGAAGTCGCTCAGTCGTGTCCGACACTTTGCGACCCCATGGATTATAAGCTACCACACTCCTCCATCCATGGGATTTTACAGTCAAGAGTACTCGAGTGGGTTGCCATTACCTTCTCCAAAGGATCGTCCCAACCCAGGGATCAAACACAGGTCTCCCACATTGTAGGCAGACGCTTTACCATCTGAGCCACCAGGGAAGTGTTATTTATGTGAGATACAGTCCTAATAAATAGAAATGTTTCAATATGTTTGAATACCACCTACACTAGAATTAGGGGGCAAAGCATACCTGACATTTAATACACAAATATGTTTGGTTTATCTAGATTTCCAGACTGAAAAACACTCATATGCTCACACAGACACACAAAAAACAAGAAAGGGAAAATCAAAACAAGACTCCTCAAAATATGAGTTCTTCTTAGTAGAGTTCTAAAAATGTGCTGCTGTCTTCATTTTAATAGAATCATGACTCTTTTAAAAGCTCTTTTATTTGATGGATTATAAAAACAAACAACATATCTTATCCAGGTACATTAACAGCACAAAATGTCAGCTATAATAAAGCTTTCCAGTTGTAATGGAAGACTGAATTTTCAATTTTGTTGGCAAGTTAAAGTTTGAAATGATATTAGAACTTGAGCTACTATTATAAAAGCATGTGTCAATATGTATTTTTCATTAATGAAGATTTCAAGCCACAAGTCAATTATTTTTTCTCAATTTTGAAGAGATAGAACAGGGGGAAAACTATCGTGTAATCAGAGAATAAAAATGAATTGTATAGAGTAGAACTATGTGTTTTAAGTAATGATAACTAATAAATCATATGCAGGTAAAAATAGTTTACAGATGGATGCTGAAGAGGCTGAGATGGTCCATGGATGAACCCAACAGACAACACAGATGAAACAGTAACTGCAGCAAATGGAATGAATTTGCTAAATAGAAAGTTTATTGCTTTTTGAATGCTGAAGATGAGCAATTTAAATATAATATATATACTATGTTTCTCTGCCCTCCCTCCCACATTCTATCATGGTTTCCATAATTATTTCTAAATTGCTAAACTGGACAGTCTTGAGATAATACATTGTGTCAATTTTTCACCATTTCTTCTCTGAATATCTTTGTTGATCTTGTCAGGAAAGCCATAGATATGGGCCTTATAAATATTGTGACTTCTTGCATCCTACTGACTAATTCCCAAATAACATTTTGTCAGTGATATTTCAAATTAAACCATGCTGATAAGGTGTGGATAATCTTTTTCCAGTATATTCATTCAAAAGTGTATATGTGTTCAGTGTCTGTCTAGTTAAATAAATAAATGATGGCCTGAAATTTCAAATATCTCTGGGTGACAATTTTTTTTCTATTTCTGTTTGTGCTTATTGTCTAAGATGGATAGGTAGCATGCTGGGTGGTTAGTGGACCAATTCCTCAAACTCCCTCTGGTGACAAAATTCCTTTCACCTGCTGTGAGGACAGTTTGGCAGGTGAATTCCTTCCTGCCAATAAATCTCTTCTTAGCTCTCCTCATCCATCTATATACCGTGGTGTCTGGTAATTAACTGACTGACACAAAACTAGTGTTGTGTTTTGAACTTTGATTACATTGAGTTGATCATCACTGACACTGTCTAATAGTCATTTGTATTTAAAATCTAAGCTAAATAGATTTTTAAAACATCTCTTCATTTTTTGTTGTTGTTACACATATAAAACTGATCATACTGCCAGAACTGCGATCATTAGGCAGCACAATTCAACTTCACTTAATTTCAACTTCATTGCTGCTGCTGCTGCTAAGTCACTTTAGTCGTGTCCGACTCCTTGCGACCCCAGAGAAGGCAGCCCACCAGGCTCCCCCATCCCTGGGATTCTCCAGGCAAGAACACTGGAGTGGGTTGCATTTCCTTCTCCAATGTATGAAAGTAAAAGGTGAAAGTGAAGTCGCTCAGTCCTGTCTGACTCTTAGTGACCCCATGGACTGCCGCCTACCAGGCTCCTCCACCCATGGGATTTTCCAGGCAAGAGTACTGGAGTAAGTTGCCATTTTCTTCTCCAATGTAGACTGAACTGAACTGAACCAGTGAGTTGATATTACTTTGGTGCAAATTTCAGCAAACTATGACCTGTGGACTTAATCCAGCAATACATAGGCTGTAGATTTATTTCTCCCACATACACAAGACTAGAGGCAATAGAATAATGGATCCCATCATGTGGCTTCAGTGACTGTCAGCATGTTAGAATTCAACATGGAATCTATCCATGCTCATTTCAAAACCAATTCAATATTAATATTTTACTTGTAAATTATTTAGTGAATAACTCTAAAAGATAGAATTATTTAAAACATAATATATGTAAAAAAAATAAAAATAATTTCTTAGTACCAAATTCTTGGCCATGCTCAAATTTTTCTAATTATCCCATTAATATATTTCTATGTTTGGGTTTTGAATAAGAATCCAGACTGACTCAGATATTGCATTTGGTTGTTATGTCTTTTAAATCTCTTTCATTTCATAGGAATCCTCATTTCTTTAAATTTTTGCCAATTTTGGGGAAGAAACTAGTAATATGTTCTGTTGACTTTCTCATATTCTTGATTTGGCAATTTGCATCACCCTGAGCATGCATGCTAAGTCGTTTCAGTTTTGCCCGACTCTGCGACCCTATGGACTGTAGCCTGCCAGGCTCCCACGTTCATAGGATTCTCCAGGTAAGAATATTGGAGTGGGTGGTCATGCCCTCCTCCAGGAGATTTTCCTGACCCAGGGTCTGAACCCTAGTCTCTTTTGTCTCTTGCATTGGCCAGCGAGTTCTTGTTCTTTACTACTAGCACCATTGGGGAGCCCTTTGTATCACCATGGTGCTCCCCCTTTTTAATCCCCACAATTCTGTAATATTGCATTAGACCTGGAGACTAGATGACAGGTCCATTTCACTNAGTCTCTTTTGTCTCTTGCATTGGCCAGCGAGTTCTTGTTCTTTACTACTAGCACCATTGGGGAGCCCTTTGTATCACCATGGTGCTCCCCCTTTTTAATCCCCACAATTCTGTAATATTGCATTAGACCTGGAGACTAGATGACAGGTCCATTTCACTGGGAAGAAATAAACCTGTAGACCATTTGGAAACTCCTTGTTGCATTATTCGGGAGACATACACTCTCTGGTCATTACAATTTTATTACTGTTAATGTGGATCAGTGAGTTTCAGGGTTGTCAGCTTTATTTATTGACAATTTCCCTGTTAATCTTTCCCCAACTAACAGTGATTAATGATAGTTTCTTAGATCCATTATTTCATTAACATTTGCAAAAAGATAACTCTCAGATTCTATCATTCTCTCTGAATTTATTACTTGGAATCCTTCAATAAAGAATTTTCTGTCATCAGCTATTTGGGTTACCTTAAAATTAGATTGTGGAAGAAGGCAATGGCACCCCACTACAGTACTCTTGCCTTGAAATAAGGAAGGAGAAAAAATTACTAGATTATTTATTATTATTTATAATTTTATCATTTCTTATTATTAATTACTGATGATTTATAAATATCCCAAATAATTCACTGAATCCATAAAAATCTCCAAAGATGATAAATTAGTTTGTTAGAGTATAATTAAACCTTCCTTTGTTTCTATATGCCTATTTGATATATATCAACCCATTATAGCCATTAGTTTTTGCTGTTTAAATTCTGGCAGGCAGATTTTTTTAAATAGCTCAGAGATTCTTAACACCTTAGTACACATGCCCTGTAGAAACTCCTCTTGAGTGTGCTTAAGATATGTAAACATGATGAGATATCAAACACTATGTGATAAATGGGATTCTGCAATTTTAATTAGGTCTATAATTATTAAGGGCTTCCCAGGTGGCACGAGTGGTAAAGAAGACTCTGGCCAATGTAGGAAACATAAGAGATGCTGGCTCAATCACTGGATCAGGAAGATTCCTGGAGGAGGGCATAGCAACCTACTCCAATCTTCTGGTTTGAAGAATCTCACGAACAGTGGAGCCTGGTGGGTTACAGTCCACTGGGTTGCAAATAGTTGGATATGACTGAAGAGACTTAGCATGCACACATGCATAATTGGCAGACTGCGTTAATAAAAAATGGAAGTCACCTCTAGGGGACAACTCTTAAAGGAGACAGAAAGCAGCAATAGACACCACATTGCGGGGCTAGAGGGAAGCAAGCAATCACGTTAGGATTTGTTTGTGAAGAGGATATACACCAAAGAGCTACTGGAAGCTTTTAAAACATGAGAGCATTTCCTCAGAAACAACAAATTTAAATATAATATATATACTATGTTTCTCTGCCTTCCCTCCCACATTCTATCATGGTTTCCATAATTATTTCTAAATTGCTAAACTGGACAGTCTTGAGATAATACATTGTGTCAATTTTTCACCATTTCTTCTCTGAATATCTTTGTTGATCTTGTCAGGAAAGCCATAGATATGGGCCTTATAAATATTGTGACTTCTTGCATCCTACTGACTAATTCCCAAATAACATTTTGTCAGTGATATTTCAAATTAAACCATGCTGATAAGGTGTGGATAATCTTTTTCCAGTATATTCATTCAAAAGTGTATATGTGTTCAGTGTCTGTCTAGTTAAATAAATAAATGATGGCCTGAAATTTCAAATATCTCTGGGTGACAATTTTTTTTCTATTTCTGTTTGTGCTTATTGTCTAAGATGGATAGGTAGCATGCTGGGTGGTTAGTGGACCAATTCCTCAAACTCCCTCTGGTGACAAAATTCCTTTCACCTGCTGTGAGGACAGTTTGGCAGGTGAATTCCTTCCTGCCAATAAATCTCTTCTTAGCTCTCCTCATCCATCTATATACCATGGTGTCTGGTAATTAACTGACTGACACAAAACTAGTGTTGTGTTTTGAACTTTGATTACATTGAGTTGATCATCACTGACACTGTCTAATAGTCATTTGTATTTAAAATCTAAGCTAAATAGATTTTTAAAACATCTCTTCATTTTTTTTTTTGTTGTTACACATATAAAACTGATCATACTGCCAGAACTGCGATCATTAAGCAGCACAATTCAACTTCATTTAACTTCAACTTCATTGCTGCTGCTGCTGCTAAGTCACTTTAGTCGTGTCCGACTCCTTGCAACCCCAGAGAAGGCAGCCCACCAGGCTCCCCCATCCCTGGGATTCTCCAGACAAGAACACTGAAGTGGGTTGCATTTCCTTCTCCAATGTATGAAAGTAAAAGGTGAAAGTGAAGTCGCTCAGTCCTGTCTGACTCTTAGTGACCCCATGGACTGCCGCCTACCAGGCTCCTCCACCCATGGGATTTTCCAGGCAAGAGTACTGGAGTAAGTTGCCATTTTCTTCTCCAATGTATGAGAGTGAAAGGTGAAAGTGAAGTCGCTCAGTCATGTCCGACTCTTAGTGACCCCATGGACTGCAGCCTACCAGGCTCCTCTGCCCATGGGATCTTCCAGGCAAGAGTGCTGGAGTAGGGTGCCATTGCCGTCTCCGTTATTCAATGACTAGAAAAACCTAAAAAGTAATAATCAAGTTTTTTACTTATGTGATCCCAACTCTATAATAAATAGCATTTCAGCACAAGTCGGTATTAATATTTTGAGGCTTTTATACATAAAAAACTAAATTAACTGTCCACTTTTGTGTAAGTAGGAATGTTTATGTATTTTTTGCTAATTCTTATATGCAATATTCTTTAGAGCAGTCATAATATCACCGATTTTCTGATTGTAGAGTCCAGGAAATCTTGTCATAAGATTTTAGAAATAATATTTTAAAAACCTGAATTACTACTGGTATTTGTTTTAACCTGCCTCTTGAGAAATCTGTATGAAGGTCAGGAAGCAACAGTTAGAACTGGACATGGAACAACAGACTGGTTCCAAATAGGAAAAGGAGTACGTCAAGGCTGTATATTGTCACCC
>SJYT01011626.1:0-14117 GCA_006410635.1 Cephalophus harveyi
CATTTATTTCTACCATTCTATCTTCTGTTTCACTAATCCTATCTTCTACTTCCATTATTCTACTATTTGTTGCCTCCAGAGTGTTTCTGATCTCATTTATTGCATTATTCATTATATATTGACTCTTTTTTATTTCTTCTAAGTCCTTGTTAAACCTTTCTTGCATCTTCTCAATCCTTGTCTCCAGGCTATTTATCTGTGATTCCATTTTGATTTCAAGATATTGGATCATTTTCACTATCATTATTTGGAATTCTTTATCAGGTAGATTCCCTATCTCGTCCTCTTTTGTTTGGTTTGGTGGGCATTTATCCTGTTCCTTACCTGTTGGGTATTCCTCTGTCTCTTCATCTTGGTTATATTGCTGAGTTTGGGGTGTCCTTTCTGTATTCTGGCAGTTTGTGGAGTTCTCTTTATTATGGAGTTTCCTCACTGTGGGTGGGGTTGTACAGGTGGCTTGTCAAAGTTTCCTGGTTAGGGAAGCTTGTGTCAGTGTTCTGGTGGCTGGAGCTAGATTTCTTCTTTCTGGAGTGCAATGAAGTGTCCAGTAATGAGTTATGAGATGTCAGTGGGTTTGGAGTAACTTTGGGCAGCCTGTATATTGAAGTTCAGGGCTGTGTTCCTGTGTTGCTGGAGAATTTGTGTGGTATATCTTGCTCTGGAACTTGTTGGTCCTTGGGCGGTGCTTGGTTTCAGTGTATGTATGGAGTGTTTGATGAGCTCCTGTCAATTAATGTTCCCTGGAGTCAGGAGTTTTCTGGTGTTCTCAGGATTTGAATTTAAGCCTCCTGGTTCTGGTTTTCAGTCTTATTTTTGCAATAGTCTCAAGACTTCTCTGTCTATACAGCACCATTGATAAAACATCTAGGTTAAAGATGAAAAGTTTCTCCACAGTGAGGGACACCCAGAGAGGTTCACAGAGTTACATGGAGAAGAGAAGAGGGAGGGGGAAGTTAGAGGTGACCCAAATGAGATGAGGTAGAATCAAAAGAGGAGAGAGCAAGCTAGCCAGTAATCACTTCCTTACGTGCACTCCACAGTCTGGACCGCTCAGAAATGTTCACGGAGTTATACAGAGAAGAGAAGAGGGAGGAAGGAGACAGAGATGGCCAGGAGGATAAAGGGGGGAATCAAAAGGAGAGAGACAGATCCAAGCAATAATCAGTTCCTTAGGTGTTCTCCACCAACTGGAACACACAGAGATTCACAGAGTTGGGTAGAGAAGAGAAGGGGGAGGGAGGAGATAGAGGCAACCTGGTGGAGAAAAAGGAGAGTCCAAAGGGGGAGAGAGCAGTCAAGCCAGAAATCTTGCTCCCAGGTAAAAATGGATACTGAAGATTGGGTTCTTAAAGGTACAAAATTGATAACAAATACCAAAAAGCAAAGATTAAAAATCTAGAGTAGAGACTGGATTTTCAAAAAGACAAAATTAAAGAAAAGAAAAGAAAAAGAACAAAGTCACAGAAATTATTATATATATATATATATATGAAGTTTGCTTTAAAAAATAGGGTCTCTTTTTTTTTTTGCAAAGTAATAATAGGTTATAAAAATGGAAATTAAAGCAGTAATAGAGGACTTAAAAATTTTTTAAATTAAAAAAAAAGAATGATAGTAAAAATATATCTAGGATTTTCTCTGGTGTTATTGTGGGCAGTGTGAGGTCAGTTCATTTTCAGATAGTTCCTTGGTCCAGCTTATATTTCTCAAGATCTATAGGCCCCTTCCTATGTAGTCGGTACTAACTACAGGGTCTTAATCTATTGTATCTGTCACTTCCAAGGCGGTTTCCTCTGTTTTAGCTTCTTCTGTTTGCTGTCTCTTCAGTGTCTGATTTCCACGCTGACACAAGAGGGCAGTGGTGTTCACCACCCCTTTTTTTAGGCTCGCTTGTTCAGTCGCGCTGTGGGGAGGGAGGGACTCTGCCAACAAATAACACTGGCGTGTGCTCACAGTGTCTCAGCCACACTGGGCCTGCCCCTGCTCACGGCGCATGTGCTCTCCCTGCCCACACTGCTCAGGCTCTAGGTTGCTCTGCTGGGAACCGTCCGAGGCAGCCCTGGGCTGCATGCACCTCCCAGGTCTAAGCCGCTCAGGTTCAGGCACTTGGGTAGTCCTCAGAGGCGAAGACTTAGTTGGGCCTGCGTTTTGTGCCCTTCCTAGGTCCGAATAGCTCAGGTGATGAGGTGTTTGGCAAGCGCAGTCACCGTGACTTATCACCTCCCCTCTCCCTGCCGCTCAGATTTCTGGGTGTACAACCAATGCACCTTCTCAGGCTGATGTTGACCGTCTAGAACCCCAAGAGGTCTTAGTTAGCAAAGAAGCTTGCTTGTAGTTTGGTAGATAATGTCTCTCTGGGGCTGCGATTGCCCCCTTCCAGCTCTGGATGCCTGTCACTGGAGGGGTATCGTCTGCAGCGGGCTAGCTCTCTTCAGTCCTTTGTTCTGTGAGCGGGCCTGGCGGTGTCTTAACTTAGGGCTTTTCGCGTGGTAGCTATCCCACAGTCTGGTTTGCTAGCCCAACTTAGTTCCCTCAGATTGTCCTCGGGGCACTCAGGCCTGGTCCTTGCTCTAAGCAATGCCGCCTGTGCCTCCCTGCCCAGCCCCCGCTTGCTAGTGGCAGGTGCAGGCATCTGCACTGCTTTTCCGCTGGGGGAGTTACTGTTGGTACATAATCTGTGGGTTTTAATTATTTATTTATTTTTCCTCCCAGTTATGTTGCCCTCTGTGCTTCCAAGGCTCGCCACAGACTCGTCAGTGAGAGTGTTTTCTGGTATTTGGAAACTTCTATCTTTTTAAGACTCCCTTACCGGGACAGAGCTCCGTCCCTACCTCTTTTGTCTCTTTTTTTGTCTTTTATATGTTTTTCTACCTCCTTATGAAGATACTGGGCTGCTTTTCTGGGTGCCTGATGTCCTCTGCTGGCATTCAGAAATTGTTTTGTGAAATTTACTCGGCGTTTAAATGTTCTTTTGATGAATTTGTGGGGGAGAAAGTGGTCTCCCCGTCCTATTCCTCTGCCATCTTAGGACCGCCCCCCCCACTTCTGTTTTTAAATTGAAATATAGTTGATGTGCAGTGCTGTGCCATCTGCTGAACAGCAAAGTGACTAAGTCATACACATATATATATTCTTTTAAAAATTCTTTTCCATTATGGCCTACCCCAGGAGATTGGATAAAGTTCCCTGAAACCCATGGAATCACACTGGGTGGCAGTTACTAGCACCCAGATGGAGGGGCCGCAGGCCAGCAGTTGGGAGCACGTGTGGAGGGTCAAGGGCAGATGTCCCTGGGTCTAAGGGGACTCCCTCTACACAGCAAGATTTAGTGACTTATGACTGACGCTTCTGAGTGTGCAGCTGTGCTCCAGACCCCACTAGAATGGCCCCACAGAGCAGGCACCCTTTGTCCGATGCTACAGACGAGGAAAGGTGAGGCTGGGACAGGTAAGTGGGTCATCAAGGAGCAGACTGGTCATGGCCTCCCTGAACCAAGCACCTGCTCTCAGCCCCTCTATTCCTTTCCCTGTAGAAATGGAAGGAAAAGCCATAAACCTGAACAAAAGCAACAGTGGGCTGGAAACATTAAAACCGTTGGTTTCCCCACTGTCCTGATTTTGACATTGATAGCCGGGAGTTACTCTGACCCAGAGACACTGGGATTGTTTATTTATACAAAACAACTTTGCTGACTTCCAGCATTAAGGCTCAGTTCTGCTACGTAGTTAAAGACTTCAATCACCCATCCAGCTACTTTCCTCTGCTTCTGACTGATGCTGGGTGCCTGGGGAGGGGACCCTGGTGGTTTTCTGCTGGCTGTGCCTCCAGAGAGGGTGAGGAGCTGGCCTTGGAGTCAGAGAGGACTTCAGTTTTCCCAGTCACACCCCAAGGCTGTCAAGGATTTTTTCACGAGAGGCTCTGCGTTCGTGGATTTCAGTCTCAAGTGGAAACACTAGACAATTTAGGGCTTCCCAGGTGGCCTGGTGGTAAAGAACTTTTCTGCCAATACAAGCGATGCAGGAGACTTGGGTTGGATCCCTGGATTGGGAATATCCCTTGGAGAAGGAAATGGCAACCCACTCCAGTATTCTTGCCTGCAGAATCCTATGGACAGAGGAATCTGATGGGCTACAGACCATGGGGTCACAAAGAGTTTGACAGGACTGAGCATGCATGCACTAGACAACTTAAAATTAATTTTCAAAAGGTTGACCTTGAAAACAAGCAATCAGGTTGCTTTGTATTGACTGTTGCCCCTACACCAATATCTTTTCTAGAAACTCATGCCTCTGCCCTGATGCTTTCTCTGCTTTGTCCCAAATTTTCCATCTGAAAGAGGAAAACTGGCCCATTTCTGCCCAGTCTGGACCATGGTGGTGAGTTCCTGTCAGTAGCAGCAGTACCAATTGCCCACTCTCGCTGCCCGGATATTCCTGAAGCTTCTTCCAGCTGAGGGGTGCAGGGGGTTCCAGGGGGCATAGACAAAGAGGGTTCTTTCCTGCTCTCATTGTATAGAAGAGATTTCCAATTCTAGCAAAAATCCATGAGCTGAATTTCTAGGACTTTGTTTCTTGGGCCTCAATTTGCAGACCAGAGAACTGGACCATATCACAGGTTTTGGAAGGAGCAGATGGACATGTCTCTGTCAGACACTCTAGCTCTGTGTCAACTACCATTAAGAATTTAAGAAATCAGAACTGTCAACTGATGTGTTGATTCACCCGAATCATGAACAGATGGTTTGGTGAAACAGAACACAGAGGTGGTTGAGGAATCGAGGCCACTGTACCAGGGAAGGCTGTCATTGTATAAAGAGGCTCTGCCTCAGTTTAAATAAAAACAAAATTAAAGTACAAGAACTTTCTTTAAGAAATGAGGGGATGCATGCTGCTGCTGCTGCTGCTGCATCGCTTCAGTCGTGTCCGACTCTGTGCAACCCCAGAGATGGCAGCCCACAAGGCTCCCCCGTCCCTGGAATTCTCCAGGCAAGAACACTGGAGTGGGTTGCCATTTCCTTCTCCAATGCATAAAAGTGAAAAATGAAAGTGAAGTCACTCAGTCGTGTCCGGCTCTTAGCGACCCCATGGACTGCAACCTACCAAGCTCCTCCACCCATGGGATTTGCCAGGCAAGAGTACTGGAGTGGGGTGCCATTGCCTTCTCCAGGGGGATGCATACAGGAGAATATATCTATAGATTTTTTAAAGAAGTAGAAACTGTTTTTGTTTTGCTGTTAAGATACAAGTACAATATTTGAAGCAATCGTACTTAGTTTAAATCCCAGAATGAGCTCATTTACAAAATAAGCTATTCTGCTATGAGAAAACATATTATTTTTAGATCCCAGACAACTCAGAGAAATCATAATGCATTTCTAGCATAGACATATCTCAATAGATAATATAATTTTAAATTTGCAGCTGTACCTTCTAGCCAATTAAATTTTAATACATTTAATACAATTTCTTGCATTATGAAGCTCATTGATTTGTGCTAACATTTCTGTAATAATATTGATATACTTAAAATCCTTCTCTTTCAGTAGATGTATGTTTGCCCAGACATTTATAGGCAAATTGATGTTGTCAGGCCCACTAGGTTCACACATTTGTATCAGTGGCCCTCTAACAGCTGTATTAAAAACGTTCATTCATGCTATTCTAGTTAGGCCATTTTCTTTCTCTTCTTAAGGGTGATTTATCCACAATCTTATTAGAATAGAGCATGAAATGTTCAGTACCTGTAAAAATTGAGGTCCAACGGCAAAGGAGTGATTCTCTCAGAAGCAGGGTGCCTACTATAGACTCTTTTTTCTTTTTCTTTTTTCTCCTTTTCTGAAGAATTCTTTTCATATCTTGCCTCTTCCAAACATGCACTTGAGATTCTGAATGCCAGAGGGAAGAATACTCATCAATACTAATATACAAATGGAAAATAAGAAGCCTGGTGGACAAATACATATGTTGACTGGCTGGTGGGTTGGTCAATAAGATTTCTGAGAATAAACAGTATCTATTTCTATAGAATGCACTATCGATACAGGCATGGATTTAATCGAGTGTTCTTTGGATTAGAAGATGCTACTTGTCAACTTATTGATTTTCCATGTGTTTATAAGATGTTTCCCATTTTATCTTAACATTAAAATGCAAAGTTTCAAAAGCTTGCTGAAGTTATTTGGGAGAAATATATTTTTCAAGCTTCATGCAAGAATTTTCTTCCAGCCTTCACATCAGGAGCCGCTTATAATGGCTGCCTTCATGTAAGCTTATTTTTAAGTAACATTTTAAGAATTTTTAAGGAAAGTTCGGTCTTGGATAAATTACCCAACCTGGAGAAGCCACATTATAAACAAGAAAGTTATCTTTGAAAGACTGACAAACTCAGCTATGGAGCTTTAGAAATAATCTCTCTTCTAAAAAGGACTTCAGTTCACATCAAGCCCTTTTTCCATTGTTTTCAGATTCCTTTCAAGGTTAGATCAGAAAATTAGTAATTATAGCTAAAACTAATAACAGGAGAGTGTCAGATTCTGTAGAAGAGACTCTCCGAAGTGGATAATTTCAGAGCTCCTTTGTAGTAAAGATTAAACCACAGTGGTTTTTTTCCCCCTGGTGTTTATCTGCTAAAAATAATGTCTTGAGAACAAATGAAAAGAGTCGTAATGTAAATATAATGAACCTAAATGTCATCAGGGAGTGTCAGTAGAAATCTGACCATTTTGACTGATCCTTTAGATCACGTTCTTGCTTTTTCTTTCAACCTCGACATTTCACCCCATATTTTTTTCCAATAGACTTTCATTTCTTGTTTACAAAAACAAACATCTTTATAGGTTCAGATTACTCATATGAAGATTTTGGTGCATGTTCGATATAGAATTTATGTGAATGTATAGCTGGGGAAAGCAAATGTAATTTCCTTTATTTAATTCTGGGCTTACTTACTTATTTTATTATTATTATTTTTTTACTTATTTTAGTTAATTCTGGGCTTAGGTTGAGCTGCTGAATGATGTCTGACCAGGGTTTCTTGCCTGTTTTGCTGACCAGCTTTGATGCCAGTTTGGGAGTGTTTGGATGTGCAATGTTGTGTGTAGTGTGTCAGGCTGGTTACAATGGCCACCCCAACCTCACAGGAGGACAAGCAGATGCCCCAGGAGGAGATGTAAGTCTTGGCATCCTGCCAGCTGTCTTCACAGTGAGGGCGCACTGCACACTCGCCCCGGCCTCTTGGGGCCCTTCCCCCATGTCAGGGAGGAAGAGCCAGGGGTCCCTGCTGGGGGCACAGGATGCAGTGTGCCTGTCCTCAACCTCACCAGACCAGTGTCAGCTGCTCCAGCACCTGGAGTTAAGGGCCCATGGCCACTACCCAGGTGGACGCGGGGAACGTGGTTGTGTCCTCTGTGGGACCCCTGCAGGCCTTCTCTCAGGGCTCTGGCCCCGGGGTGGGGAGGAACTGGGTGGGCTGGTGAGGTCATGCAGAGGGTGTTCTACCCTGCAGACGTGTGTCCCGACATGCATGTCACCTTGCTCAGCCGTCCACATCCTGGGGCTGAGGATCACATGAGGACCTTGAAACCTTGGTTCCAGTTTACATGGAGGATCTTCCCAGTGTCTGAGAGACTGGAAAGTGAAGGTGTCTCCAGATTGGAGTGTTGTGATCTCTAGAGGGGCTTTGCCTGTGAGTTGTATGGCTCGTGTCCCCAGTTCTAAAGCTGGGCTTGACCCCAGAGATGACAAATCCTGANTTACATGGAGGATCTTCCCAGTGACTGAGAGACTGGAAAGTGAAGGTGTCTCCAGATTGGAGTGTTGTGATCTCTAGAGGGGCTTTGCCTGTGAGTTGTATGGCTCGTGTCCCCAGTTCTAAAGCTGGGCTTGACCCCAGAGATGACTAATCCTGACTATGATTAGTCCAGTTTGCTTTTCTAATGAGAAACGTTGAGGGCCCCATGGACCATGGATCCTGCTCTGCCATTAGTCTCAGAGTAGAGCTTGTAATGCGTGTTTCCTGATTTCTGGCAGGACTCGTCACTGGTTTCAGCTGGGTTCACTCGCTGAAACGCGGCACTGTGGGAGCCTCAGGGATCTGGTCCTTCCCGGGCTCTCGGTCATCCCATCACAGAGAGTGATCTTTTGTTCTTCCTTGTAGTGTGGGGAAACCTCCTGATGATCATAACTGGGCTGTTTCTTGGGACCAGTCTGCCACCGTGTGTAGGTGTCAGACAGATTTGTGAGAACTTGTGGGTCCCTGGCAAGGCCTGGCTGGAACCTGCACACACAACCCATGAAATAAACTCCCAAAGGCCCGGCTGCCGTCACTGGTAGATAGGACTTGGCGTAAGCCCAGGGAGGCTCTGACTCACGCTAGAGCCAGGCTGCCCGTGACGTTTGGCTGGGGGAAGCCCTTCTATTTCGAGGACCCACTAGTTTCTTATTTTTACCCCATCTACAATCTCTGCCTGTGATTAACTTTCCCTTTGAACTGGGAAACTTTGGAAAGTAACATACCCATCGGTTCTGTCCACAGGTATCCTCATGACACTCATGAATTTAGGGTGTGTCATCATATTCCTGGCTTTCCATACCAATCACTGATGTTGCCTCAGCACCCTGGATGCCCAAACTTCTGACACCCTGAGGTTTAGCTGTGTAGAGACTGATCATTTTTCATAACCCTTGTTTCCTTGTCAGCACGTCACAGCCAGTAAATAGCTGCCGGCTCCATGCACACGTGTAAATCTTTTCTCAGCTTCACCTCGCTGCTATTTAATGCCACTTTGCTTGGCCACTGTGCTCTGGAGCTTAAAATACCTCGTGTTGCAAGGAACTTGTGCTTACTATGATTATGGAGGAGTTTGTGTGAGATTTCCCCCAGCACAGGCTGACAAGCCGGCTGGCACATTGTCATTTGTCATCGTACACCAGATCTGTCAGCGAGAGAAACAATTTCAATAAAAAAATTCTGCATGAAATTACTTTGCTGGAGAATAAACTGGTTCTGCCTTCCATGCATACTGCTCTGTGTCTCTGTGTCATTTTGTGTGGTTTTTTTTTCTTCTTCTTTTTTCTTTTTTAATTTTGGCTGTGAAAGGTACTTAATGTACCAAAAACAATTTGTACAGACATTATTTTACCAATTGAAAGCGTGTACGCCTTGCTGAGGTCCCCTTATCTAACTGTTGCTAATACATTTTCACGCTGTGCTCTTACGGCTTCATTTTACAGTTGAGGAGATCACCCACTCCATGCTGTGTTGGAAATGGGACCCTCGTCACTCGGGTCCACAGAGTGCAGTTAGCATGTGAACAACAAGCAGTGGAAAGTTGGAGCATTAAAGTGTCTTCGTTCCCTTGTATTTCTTGCTGCAGATGTGGCTTGTTTGATCTCTGGTGTCTCAAGAATCAAGATGCAGCCCCTGTGAGCATCAGGGATGCTTACGTAAGGAGGGTTAGGATGTCCGGGATCCTGGCAGTATGCACACAGCCAGCTTCAGGCAGGTACCCTGGCCGAGCTCGCCATCCAATCAGCCCTGCAGAGAAGCATAGATCATTTCTGCGGTTCACCGACAAGCCCTGATTGTCCTTGGGTTGGTTTGGTTTCTCGTGTGAGCCCAGTAACGAGGGAAGACTGGGAGGTCCACAGTTGGGAGAACCAGCCGGGGCAATAATTGCTGTGAAATGATGTCCTGGACGGCTGAGCGGGGAGACCAGCCCCCATGCCCTTGTTTTCCACTCCGTCAGGTTTTCACCCAGCTATGGATTTGTTGTCATCGGCTCCTGATGCTGCTGCTGACACCCCTGTCAGAAAATGAATTTCTCACTCCCCACTTGGTTGACTCCATTCCTGGGGTATAATTCTGTCAAAGAGTGATGCTCGTGAACCTGTTCACTTATTCACGTGTGGTTCCCAGCCCTTCCGAGAGCATCCTGCTGGGTCATCTGCCTGTGGTCTCCATGTGGAGTCAGAGAAGGGATGAGCTACTGGTGCTTCTAATCCAATTAGAATCACAAACAGCCACAACAACAGTCAGGATCCGTGCAGAGTATTTATATAAAAGAACAATCGAGGCTTGACTGAAAAATGGCTTTGGATACCAATCTTAGGTCTGGTGCACCTAGAGGCTTTTAAGTCAGTGAAACATATTCGCTCTCACCTGTAATATCTGATTGACCACTTGTTCAGAAAAAACACCAAAACCCATGGTGGCCATCCATAGTGAAGACTTGAAAATGCATGTAATGATGTTTTTTTCTTTCCTAGGTTTATACAATGGGAACAAAAATCTTAGGCTTTAATTGCTATATGGGATGGAGATATGAAAGGAAAGTTGTTATCAAACAAATTTGTTTTCCCTGCAGTGTTTGATGGATGTAGTTATAAGGACTAAGAATGCAACTATAAACAAGTCAAAGTAGCCCTGGGTGAGCAAATGTTATGCTGAGCCTAATTTAACACTGAGACACACGCGAAGACAGTGGTGGAGGCTCCCCAGAGATGCATGAGATGGGAGATGGCCTGTGCTGGATGCAGAGCTGTATCGCTCTTCCAGGGATACCTGCAGGAGGATCATTGTCTCCAGGTGCTGTCAGGGCTGGAGGACCACCGCCTCCCGGGCGCTGTCGGGGCTGGAGGACCACCGCCTCCCGGGTGCTGTCGGGGCTGGAGGACCACCATGGAGGACCACTGCCTCCTGGGTGCTGTCGGGGCTGGAGGACCACTGTCTCCAGGTGCTGTCAGGGCTGGAGGATGAGAACCGTCCAGGACAGAGTCTCTACAACAAGGGTCTGCTGGCCACCAACACCCAGAGCCCCGAGTGAGGCTTCCTGAATGTTACCACGGCCTCCAACCACCTGCAGGTGTTGTTAAGTTGAGGGTTCTAACTCGGCAGTTCTGGAATCCAGCTTGAGATATTCTCCACAATCTTCCAGGTCAGGCACTTCTTCTTCATGAGCCCCAGTTAAAGAAGCAAGGTTTCGGGCACTGGCATTCTAAAAATATACATTTCATTTCCAGTTGTTCTGGCTGACCACTGATTAGATATCTTAGATGTATGCTTTACCCAATGGTCAGTCGTTGAAAAATGAGACAAGATCAGAACAAGGTAACTCTGGAGCTTGTTGAGAATGCCCTCTTCTCTCTCTTGCCTGCTTGCTTTCCAGAGCCCACTTGCAACAATCAAGTATCTCATGAACTGTCATCTGAAGAAGTTCCTCAGGATGCTAATGATATTCTTCTTGAATTTTTAGTTTATTCTATAGTGCAACAAATGTCTACTGAACAGAGACTCAGTACCAGCCTCTTGCAAGATTCTGAGGACTGAATGATATTTAAATAGACGAAGTCCTTATATTGTGGACAAATGGTACAAAAGTTTAAAAGGATTTTAAATTGCAAGAAGCTCGATGAACCAGAGCATGCATGGAGAGCAAAGGACTCCAGGACCCATGTGGTCTGGGGAAGGCATCCTGGAAGAAGCAACACTGCAGTGTCCATCTCAAGATGGTCCCAAGATGAGCTCTTTCTTGTGCTTCCCATTCACTCTTTGTAACGACCTTCTCTGGAGTCCAGTGCTTTATGGCTGCTAGAGCCCAGTCTGCTGCCTGCACAAATGGCACCATCCCTCACCACCATCCTCAGACTCTTTGTCTGGTCTGCACATCCTTCAGCTCAGGGCCATAGAAACCATAAGCTTTACCACCATCCCTGCAAATCAGGCTAACAAGACTCAGGGCAGTTCAAGCACTAAGTACCCAAGGATGATTTCTGAAGCCAGAGCAGCAGGCGGATCTGAGTCAAACATGTGAGTCTGAGAACAATCAGTTCAGTTCAATCACTCAGTCATGTCCGACTCTTTGTGACCCCATGGACTGCAGCACACCAGACCTCCCTGTCCATCACCAACTCCCGGAGATTATTCAAACTCATGTCCATCAAGTCGGTGATGCCATCCAACCATCTCATCCTCTGTTTCCCCTTCCCTTCCTGCCTTCAACCTTTCCCAGCATCAGGGTCTTTTCCAGTGAGTCAGTTCTTTGCATCAGGTGGCCAAAGTGTTGGAGTTTCAGCTTCAGCACCAGTCCTTCCAATGAATATTCAGAACTGATTTACTTTAGGATTGACTGGATGGATTCCTTGCAGTCCAAGAGACTCTCAAGAGTCTTTTCCAACACCACAGTTCAAAAGCATCAGTTCTTCAGGTCTCAGCTTTCTTTACAGTCCAACTCTCACACCCATACATGACTACCAGAAAAACCATAGCTTTGACTAGACAGACCTTTGTTGGCAAAGTAATGTCTCTGCTTTTTAATATGCTGTCTAGGTTGGTCATAACTTTTCTTCCAAGGAGGAAACATCTTTTAATTTCATGGCTGCAGTCACCATCTGCAGTGATTTTGGAGCCCAAGAAAATAAAGTCTGTCACTGTTTCCATTGTTTCCCCATCTATTTGCCATGAAGAGATGGGACCAGATGCCTTGATCTTAGTTTTCTGAATGTTGAGCTTTAAGCCAACTTTTTCACTCTCCTCTTTCACTTTCATCAAGTGGCTCTTTAGTTCTTCTTCACTTTCTACCATAAGGGTGGTGTCATCTGCATATCTGAGGTTATTGATATTTCTCCTGAAAATCTTGATTCCAGCTTGTGCTTCATCCAGCTCGGTATTTTGCATGCTGTCTCTGCATACAAGTTAAATAAGCAGGGTGACATTATACAGCCTGCACACAGATTTCTCAGGAGGCAGGTCAAATGGTTTGGCATTCCCATCTCTTTAAGAATTTTCTACAGTTTATTGTGAGCCACATAGTCAAAGGTTTGGAGTAGTCAATAAAGCAGAAGTAATGTTTTTCTGGAACTCTCTTGCTTTTTTGATGATCCAACTGATGTTGGCAATTTGAGAACAAAGGCAAGTCCAAATGCAGAAGAATCGGTGCAGATGATGAGCTGATTAATTCCACCGTCTGGGGGCAGCACTGAGTACCCCAGGGTAGCAGGTGTGGACTGGGCTGTGTGCACCTGCAGGGGTTGGCAGGAGATGGGGCCCATACTCGCAGTCTGTGCTTGACCTTGGATCCTGTGCAGACTCATGGACTTCAAGACCATTTCTGTTTGCCCAGCATTTTGCTCAGTGGGTAACCAATTCCGTGATGTGAACATAGAATGATGAGTCAAAACCCAAGATGAAAACATCTGGATTTGAAATCAGATCTGGGCAGAAGGAAGGAACTTTGTAAGAAAGCTCCCTTTACATGTTACCAATTCTATGGTCTCAAAGTCTGCTGCTGCTAAGTCGCTTCAGTCGTGTCTAACTCTGTGCGACCCTGTAGATGGTAGTCCACCAGGCTCCCCTGTCCCTGGGATTCTCCAGGTAAGAATACTGGAGTGGGTTGCCATTTCCTTCTCCAATGCATGAAAGTGAAAAGTGAAAATGAAGTCACTTAGTCATGTCCAACCCCTAGCCACCCCATGGGCTGCAGCCTACCAGGCTCCTCTGTCCATGGGATTTTCCAGGCAAGAGTACTGGAGTGGGTTGCCATTGCCTTCTCTCAAAGTCTAGAAGGTTCTAATCTGTAAACTGAACCATTTATGCCCAGATAGGGTGGGATTCAGGGTACAAGACTTCAGCTTCTAACAGCTATTCCAGTCCCTGCTAAGCTGTTTGCTCAAATAGCATCTACCAGATGCAGAATAACATATAATTAAAAGACTCATATAGGCTCTGCTGGCCTGAAAATTCAGTAGATTTCTTTTTACAGTTGTCTCATTAAAATTTGTGAAAAAGTAATGCCAAAAGTATAAAATAATAAAAAAGAAAATAACAATCATTTAATCCCTACCATCCAGAACTAACTACTGTTTATATATTTATATATTTACTTCCAGTCTCCTGTTTCCTTAGGAAAATCACCCTTTTGTTTTTATAGAAAGCAAGCATGCATGTAGTTACAAACAATTCAAATAAGGCATAACAGTATATAAGTATAATAAAATGCATAAAATTGTAAACAGAAATAACATTTATAAACATTACTGATTATTGTAGATATCACTCTCTGGATGTACATAGATAGAAAATGCATGGTGATGCTTTTATGAAAATAAGGTAATACCATAGAC
>SJYT01011626.1:21236-287786 GCA_006410635.1 Cephalophus harveyi
GACTCAGTGACTTCACTTTCACTTTTCACTTTCATGCATTGGAGAAGGAAATGGCAACCTGCTCCAGTGTTCTTGCCTGGAGAATCCCAGGGATGGGGGAGCCTGGTGGGCTGCCGTCTATGGGGTCGCACAGAGTCGGACACGACTGAAGTGACTTAGCAACAACTCTGCATGTAAGTTAAATAAGCAGGGTGACAAGACGTACTCCTTTTCCTATTTGGAACTAGTCTGTTGTCCATGTCCAGTTCCAACTGTTGCTTCCTAACCTGCATACACATTTCTCAAGAGGCAGGTCAGGTGGTCTGGTATTCCCAACTCTTTCAGAATTTTCCACAGTTTATTGTGATCCACACGGTCAAAGGCTTTGACTTAGATATATATGTTATTAAAATTCAGACAGCTTTAAAGGTCGATAATAAAAACACAGCAGAGCCCATGCCTGTTTACAGCTATCGGGGGAGAGGTCAGTAGACTCTCCCCAAGGGCCATGTCCAGGCCGCTGTCTGATTTTATAAGCAATGCTTTCTGAGAAACAGTATTGGCCATTATTTTCTGCATTAGCTGTGCCCGCTTTCATGCTCTAATGCCAGAATCGATTACTTGAACAAAATCTAAAATATTTACCTTCTTTGTCTTCACAGAAAATTTGCCAACCTCTGTGCTGGAGGAAACCACTTTCAAATAGTGACATGGCTGTTTCTTCTTATATTTACTTTCTAGCATTAAGTGATATTCTTATACTGTTCTCTGTTTTTAGTTTAGATATTATCAGTGTATAGAAATGAATCTGCCTGTAATGCAGGAGACCCGGGTTCACTCCTCAGGTCAGGAAGACCCCCAGGAGAAGGGAATGGCAATCCACACCGGTATTCTTGTCTGGAGAATCCCCTGAACAGAGGAGCCTGATGGATTATAGTCCATGGGATGTCTTAAATCTTCCCACAAACACAAAGCATGTAAGCTTCCCTTTCATCTTTCAAATATGAAGTTCAGTGATATTTTTGTTACATCAAAATTGAACATAAACATCACAATGCAGTTCTGCACATTTGTTTCCTCCTGAACCTCCTGGTACTTTCCTTTTCTGTGCAAATGTCTTTTACTCCTGGAAACTGTATTGGTCTTTATGTTAGCTCAGTTTCACACATTCATCAATAACTCAGTGCTCACATTCTGATAAACTCAGGTATCTTTTTAATATGGTCAAATTGATGGTGGCACATTAGTGTCTTTGAAACATTTTTTAAAAAATTGTCTGACCTCTGATCTGCTGCCCCTGGCTAGTTGCCTGTGGCCACACTCATTCTGGGACTTTCTTTCATCATTTTGTTGAAAGTTCTCTTTGTCCTTCTTTTGGGGTAAGAGCCCATTTCTTTCCCCTTTGGGTTTATTTCTGAAGATGCACAGTTTAGTGAAACACCTATGCTCATATGTGAGCTGGGTATAAAATTCTAAGCTTTCAGTCATTTTTCTTTGGGAATTTTGGGGGATTTCCTCACATGATTTTAGTTTCTGCTGCTGCCTTAGAAACATTTGTTCTTGTTCTTGCCCCTCATCTGTCCTCTCCAGACATCTCCAGGGCCTCTTGCTACCCCAGGTGACATATACTTTGTGATGTATGTTCTGTTGTTCACCATTTAGAATTCATTTTCCTGAATGGCTTATATGCCCATGTGATGTCTTCAGTTCTAGGAGATTTCCTTTCTTTCTTTCTTTTTTTTTTTGTGTGTGAATTTCCATTATTTTACTGTCCTTCTTGATTTTGAATGTTTCAGTTTTTGCATTTTTCATGGAACACATGGACTCTGACTTTTGCTGTGTGCTTTCAAAGACATGGAGGTGGGAAGCTGCTTGATGAGGTGGGGGGATGGGGACACACACGGACTTTGGGGGCTACACACACTTGCTGCTCCCTGAGGCTGGTGGTTTTCAAACCCACTGGGATCCTGAGCTTGGAGCAAGCTGCCTGGGTGGCTCAGTGTGGTTTCCTCAGTGCCCACAGCTGGGGTTTTCCTCCACTCCTGGCCCCTCATCCTCATCCTAGGCCTGGAGCTCCCAGGAATCTTACTTCCAGTCAGTTTGCTAGGCATCATCATGATGAAAACAGGCTCCAAAGAGAGTAAGAGGCACAGATTGTGCAGCTGGCAGTACCCCAAGGGAATGGGTTCCATGGAGGAAATAACTTTTTAAAATTGCTATAAAAATATTCAGTTTAGAGCAACATAATTTCATTAAAAGCTCAAGAAGATCAACACTAATATGTTCTGTATTATTTCATTTTCAAAAGGCATTTTTGTTTCTGTTTTCCTAAGTTCTTCTTAAACTTCAAAGCAACTATGAGGTGGCATTCATCATAAATAAAAAACAGACCTGAAGGAAACTGCAGTTTACAAGTCTTAAGTGAAGCAAGTGTTTTAATTCTCCTGCTTTAATTCAATTACTCTGCTCTCTTGCTTTCAATAGTATGTGAATTGAGCTTCATTTCCTTTTCCTTTTTATTGTTCAACAAAATCTGTATTTGGAGAGATGGAAGAAGAGATGGAAGATGAGATGAATGCAGTCAGAGACTCATGTCTCTTCTGGCTTCTCATGTTCCTTTGCTGTGTCCCTGTTTGGTTGTTCTGAATGGTAGGTCCCTGCTCATTAAACCCACCCAAAGTGCATTAATTAATGGCTTTTGGCTAACTTAGAAGGAAGGCTCTAATTTTGTCCTTTTGAACTCTATCCTCAGCCCTGACTTATTAATAATATACACAGATTTTATCAGAAATCAAAAGATGTGCTCATCAAAGTTTTAGATGGTATCTAGACTGGAGGCTGCTAGTATCACAAATAATGATTTCAGTTTTAAAATGATCTCTACAGAGACTTCCCTGGCCATTGACTGGTTAAGACTCCATGCTTCCATTGTAGGGGACATGGGTTCAATCCCTGGTCAGGGAACTAAGACCCCACATGCCGTGTAGCTTGGCCAAAAAATAAAATAATAAAGATAAAATTATTTCTACAGACAATAACAGTATATTGAGGGTGAAAATGCAATACTTGAAACAGATAAAACAATGCTTAAAAATAACAAACATGTGATATTGAAACTGCCTGGTATGCAGACTTCCAGTAAAATACAAGCTAAAGCTGGATGGAGGTAGGAAGCTGGCCACACCAGTAGCTGTGTGGACAGTTAACCTGGCTCTGTCACTGGAGTGACCCCCTTTATAGCGCTCAGCTTCACTCCGCTTTATCTCTGGGTTTGTCTGCACTGCCTGGTGGGACAGCAAACTCTTCCAGCATTGTGCTTGCTATAGCTATTTCCCCCTGCTCCTGCGGGGCCTTCTTCAGTCTTGGAAATTCTCCTCCCACATGCTCTGTTCAGCCCTCAGCTGAGGGTGAGTGGTGCCCTGGCGGTGAAATGGAACAGAGAATTGTTAAATTCTAACGTAAAGATAGCTTTATAGCTGGAGTGCTAACCAGGGGTTTTTTGCATCAATGGATGAGTTTCAGAGAGTCTGTAAAGAGTCTGTAAAGGGCTTCCCAAGTGGCTCAGTGATAAAGAATTTGCCTGCCAATATAGGAGACATGAGTTCAATTCGTTGGGAAGATCCCCTGGAGAAGGAAATGGCAACCCACTCCAGTATTTTTGGCTGGAGAATTCCATGGACACAGAACCCTGGTGAGTTACAGTCCATGGGGTCACAAAGGGTTGGACATGACTAAACAGTACAGCAGTTTTTGAAATTATACACAAAATTTTGCGTATGTGGTTACAAATGGAGTTTTCTAGGTTTGAAGCTCCAAAAACTTTTATTATCATCTCCTAAGAAATGTGGACCTGATGAGGTCAAACCCCAGTCCCCTCTGTGCCTTGTGTGCTTATTTCTCTGGTTCCCCACATTGATTTTCTTCCAACGTATGTACACCCATGATTCTGGATTCTATCACCACTGACAATGATATTATTAACACCTTCTTTCTCAGTGTCAGTTTATGTATAATTTTCCTTCTAAACCACACATGAATAATTCCGAAGAAGCAAGCAACCATAAAGAAGATGTTTCTTCAGGGTTTGAAATTCCAGTGTTCTCCTCAAATACTGAGTTATGTCTGTGGAAGTATTATCTTTATAAGTGCAAATACTGCCTTATGCTTGTAGAGGGGATAAGGGAGAATTCCATGGACCAGAAAGAGAGTGTTTAATATGAACAATATACATGTCATCACAGTGCATCTGTTAGGACAGGAAGCATCGTGATCATCTGTTTTACAAGCCTTCTCTGGAATTATCTTTTGGATGATTTCATATAAAAGATAGTTTCTGGTAAATCTGGCTCAACAATTAATATGCAAGTTGTGATTAGAGGGGTTGAATTGGAAATGATAAAGGTTTAAAAATAGAAAACAGATGTAATATTTTAAATGACATTTTCTTGGTACTGTATTTATTTCTCCCTTTCAGTAATTATTAAAATGTTTTCAGTTTTCAGAAAGAGCTTATCACTGTGAGCACAATAAACCCATATGTGTAAAAAACAAAAAAGCTGCGAGAAACAGATGATACATACTTTGGGTTCTGTGAATAAGGAAAAATGGTGAAGAATAGGGTATCACAAAAACATAGGGCCCCAAATATAAATAAATAAAATAATTCAAACAGAAAGAACCAGTATTCAAGCAATTCTTTGAATTTGTCATTTGAACAGTTTTTAATTTAATTGAGCATGAATAATTTATGTTGTGGTGAGGAAGATTATAAATCCCAAAATAAATTTTATTGGGGATATTAAAAAATGTGAATAATTTAAATATTGAAAAAAATCATCTACAGTCTTGTCTCTTATCTCCCATGAAGGCATTCCTTAGAGTCCAGCACAACCAGCTGGAAGTCCAGTGTGTGCTTGGAACCACTTGGAGCCATCAGAAGTGGAAGCTACTTCTTCACCCCTGGATGTGCCCTGTTGGCTGGAGGGCATTCAGGTTGGTGATAGTTACAACATTCACTGGCTGACTGGACAGCCTTGAGCTTCGAGATGCTTGTAAGAACAAAAGAGACCCCAGGTATCTTATATGTTTGAGAATTTTCTGGGACTCTTCACTGGATAATTTCCAGAGCAAATTTCTTGATATGTTTAAAAAAGAAATGACATTGCCAACTTTATTTTAAGGTATCATCTTGAATTGATTTTGAATTTATTTTGTGGTTTAATCTTTGAGTTTTGGTTCCAGCAAGCGAGGTTTTGCTTTAAGCCAATTGTAGCCCTAAAAGCAATTACTTTTTTATTGACAAATTAAAAGAAAATAAATAGTGGAGTCAGTAGTTACATTCTTTTCTAGAGGTGTTACTATTCCCAGGCAAACCTGGGGCGGTGTGGCCAGGGGTGGGGCTGACCTGGCCCAAGTGAGGGGTGGAGACCAAGCGCAAAGAGAAGCAGAGCTATCATTCCTGGCACAAATGGCTTTAAAATTAAAGAGCAGGTCCTTGACTGAAACTTTCTGAGTTGCTACATAGGGTTGCTTTTCACTTCCAGTTATGGCATCTAAGCAGCGGTGACATGGCTGACCAGGCTGCCCTGTCCCCAGGGTGCCCACGCGTCACAATCTTCACCATGATGGGAACCGGGTGAGCCCTGGGCCCCAGCCCCTAGGAGAGGCATCACACTGGAGGAAGAGCTGGGACAGTGGGGATCTGACTGTGGGGCAAACCCAGGGCCAGGGGGCTCCTGTCCTCCTGGGGCACAGGTGTGGGTGACTAGACAGGACGTGTCCCCAGGACGACCTTCTATGACCCGGGGCCAATGAGGGGCAGGATGGTGTAGCTGCTGCAATCCCCACACCCAGGCCAGCGTTCCTGAGCGTCCTCCCGGGTCCCTGACGATGCTCCTGTAGTCGTCACTCCTGCATCTGGGGCAGGCGCTCTGGCCCAGGTCCCAGGGGAGAGACAGCAAGGACAGAGCTTGCTGTGGACAGAGCTTGCTGTGGACAGAGCCCTGTGTGGCGCTCACGAGCTGGCCACAGCTTGTGGGCTGTGTCCCTGCACTTCATCCCTGTCCCAGGAAGATAGTAATGCAGGGCCGTCCCCACAAGGTCTTCCGTTCAGAAGATCGCTGTCCCCTGATGGACAGGTACCAAGGACATGAGATAACACGCTCAGCCAGTGGCCGGCAGAGAAGAGAGAGACACACCTGCATTCACTTGGGCGGGGCGGGGCCGCACACACCGCTCCCCCCATGCGCCAGCCTGCAAGTCACGGTGTGTGTTTTATTCTTGTTTTTAATCCCAAGACCATGGAGCCATTTTGGTTGCCCATAAATCTCACTCAACAGGCAGATGAAGTTGGTTGTGCTGGCTGCAGAATTTTCTGACAAAACTTTCCTTTTCTGCTCTCCTTCCTGGAGGAAGTGTAAATAGCTCGGGAGGGGGCCTGGTGACAGATGTGATCACAGGCAGCTGGACACGGGCACCTGGGCCAAACAGTGAATTTTTTGGAGCATGTTTTTTTCCTTTAAAATCTGATATTTATTTAAAATAATTATGTTGGGGCCAGTATTTTTGCTGTGCTGACTTTGAGCCTCTATCTGGCAATTATAGTAAAACGGTCTTAATTGAAGCATGAAATGTGGATTTCATGATAATTCAGATTCACATTGAAAGGGAATCTTGTTCAGGTCCTTTAACAATGTGTTTGTTGAGAATTTACCGGTTACAAGGTCCTGCCAAGCGCTGAGGAGCTTTAAGAGAGTAGACACGTGATTTCTGACCTTATCTCCTCAAAAATCTCAGGGAGACTAAAAATAATTTAAAGATTCAGGTTTATGACACTGTATAAAGTGTTTGTTTCCAATAATTGAGTTCATATTTAATCTTATTAACACTATATTCCATAGTTATGTGTCTTTTAATATTTAAGAATAAAGCAGCTCAATAAAAAATCAGAAAAAAGCTAGTCACCATTTTGTATCGTTGTAGGTTTGTAAGTTATAGGTTGGTTGTAAGTTATAGGTTTGTAAGTTATAGGTAGGTTGTAGGTAGTTTCACTCTGATTTCCACTAGGTCACTATTTATAGGAGTGATCATGTAGATATTGGTGACAAGGGTTATTCTACTTGGGGTGTTCATGATTAAATATTAATGGTTATCACAAAATTGTTTTAAAAATCCAGCCCATTTATTTAAGGAGACAAAGTTTCATATAGGTAATGTCCATGTCTCTGGAATTTTTTGATGAGCTCCAGAAAGACATCTGTTAGATCTCTCATCAGTGAGTTAGATCTCCTATCACTTAGAAGTAACATCAGTTAGTTCTCCACACCTGCTCATCTCCAGAATCTATACCCTCTCCACTCCAGGGTGGCCTCTCAGTCCAGCCTCTGGTCAACACTTGGACAAATGCAGCATCCTCTCCTCTGTGGTCCTCCTTGAAGATGCCAGGCCATTCACCTACCACCAATCCTGGTCCCTTCCTTCTTAGCTCACCAGTCGCTGTGACGTCCTGGGTCTCCAGCTCCCAGTGGATCTCAGCATTTGCGAGGCTCATGTTGAGGCTTCTCTCCCTCTCTCATGTGTGCCATCCAGCCCCTGAACACTGAACATACCCAGTTTTCCTACTGCTTTCAGACAGGGCTACCAACACCAGCAAGCTTGTGAGGGCTGCCTTTTAGAAGTGAAGGTGAAGGAAAAGATGGTTTCAGATAAAGAAAAGCTGGAAAAAAAAAAAACAACAAAACTTGTCACTACAGAACTGCACTTTGAAAAGTACAAAAGAAGTAAAGTAATCCCAGCTGGAAATGTGAGACCTGCAAGAAGGAATAACGATCACTGAAAAGAAGACAAGATGGGTAGTAATCTTGAGCCCCTGACTTCAAATTCTCCAGAAATACTTATATAGACTTACTCAAAAGCTCTTCTTATCTTTTCATGTGTAATTACATTATGGGCTTATTGTTAACTGCACTGAAGTGATAAAAAGTTAAAATTTCATGCACTTGCGTTTGCCACAGTGGAGGTAATGGGTGGTTGCATCAGCAGTTTTGAACAAACACTACATACGACACAACCTTCGTAGAAAGACCTGGAGCTGTCATGAAGTCCCCAGCCGTGTGCCTCTGCTAAGGCAGTGACTGTGTGAATGATTTTACCTCTTGAATAAATCGGAATTGGAAAAGAGTGGCAGCTTGAACTGACGGGCACTCGGCCGACTCTCTGAGTGATTAACTCCCGTTGTCTCTCTGTGATCCGACCTGACCTGTGGCCATGACATGCGGATTCTCAAGCTGGTTGGCGTTCCTCCTCATGTGACCCTTTTCCACGGAGGAGGAACCAAGGGAGTTGCCCGGCAGTGGGGTCAAAGCAGTGAACTCACAGAAAGGGGCTTGTTTGAAAAGAAAGCCCTGATCCTACAGGGAAAGATTGTATGTTCTCAGTGCTAACTTTACCGCAGCATTACTTAGTAATATTTTCAGCTGACCAGCTCTCAGTAATTTACAGTTGATTCACATCTGACTTTTTCTTCCAAGTGTGCCTTAACGCAAATTTAACTTTCACAAATTCAATTTTTGGAAATTGAAGTATAAGACAACAACTGAGCAATGCAGCATTTTCATTGCTGGTTAAGCGAACACTCCTTTTGTTTATAAGACTGACCGCAGACAAGGAGGACTGTGAGATTGTGTGGTGCTGTGGAAGAATTAAAACACTTGATCTCAACTGTTATATTTCCCCATAGGTGGATGTTTGGCTTACTCACCCCTAAACATCTTTTCTATTAACCCTGGCCCCCAGGTTCCTGGAAATTAAATGTTAAGTAGTGGTAACTCGAGGTATGCTAGACTCACAACACAGGTTCAATCCCATCACTTTCTGTTTCTGTTCAGATCTCAGTGGGTAATTGGATCATCTGATCCATCTGGTATTCTTCCCCACAAGCTATGGGGGCTGGGTGCAGTTCAGGTGTTTTGTTCATGAGGAAAATGCTTGAAAATGATAGTCTGGAATTCACTCAACACCAAATTATCAACCTTCAGCCCCAGGACCATGATGTGTGCAGAGGCTGGAGGCAGGATGGCAGCCTCTCACCAAAGTGATGGATGGCGAGGGAAGAAAGGGACCAGTTGTGCCATCTTTTCTGAAAAGAATGCTCTTTGCAAACGTACAAACGGGACTGAATGCAACATAACAGGGCAGAGCTATGTCGGAATACACTCGCAGGGAGCCCTGCAGCCAATGGCTGGGCTTGTTTTTATTTCCTGCCTCGCAATGTACTAACACGAGGTCCGCACCCCACACGCACAGGTGGAAGTGTGAGCATGAGGGCCGTTGGAGCCGTGAATTTTCCCAATGAACTACAATTACAGAACCGTGCTGCATAATTTGAGGCAGATTCATAGCTGAAGAATTCTTGAAGGAATGCCTACAATTACACCTGTGCCTCATTAGCTAAATTGATATTTGCCACGTTGGAAGGAGAGCAAAACAGACTGGAAAGGTTCTTCTGTTAGAATCCGAAAAGAACACAGAAAACGCTCATCAGACTGGGGAAAATGTTCCAAATTCTCCCAAGTGGTGTAAAGAGCAAAGACCCCAGCAGGTTTGAACTCAGGAGCCTCCGAATCACAGTCAAATGCTGTCAATAATCTCGCGTGTGCCCCTCCCGTGCTGGAGAGCATGGTTTCAGAAACGTGATGATCCGAGTGTTGCAGATCATCTCACACCTAAGATATGTTCGCACATTTTAAACCCCTGTGTGTGTATAAGTTTATTCACTCTTAGTTTCCAAGTAGCAAAAATCACATCCCTTTTCTAAATTTGAAAGTTTAATAGCAGACTGGCTGAGGCTTGACAAATGCTGATAGAAAGTTAGCCCAGTGGTCCAGCAGGGATTAAAAGTTGCCATTAGAGGTTAGCTGGCAACTCCTTATGCTAATAAGTTTCACTACCACCTTTTCAGGTAAATTTCATGCAGGAGGGATGAGAACTTACTTCCTGAACTGGGACCTTTCAAAAAAGTAAGAAACATTATATCTCAGAAAACTGCATCTAGAAAAGGTTTGAAAGTGAAAGTAAAATCACTCAGTCGTATCCAGCTCTTTGCGACCCCGTGGACTGTAGCCCACTAGGTTCCTCCGTCCATGGGATTCTCCAGGCAAGAATACTGGAGTTGCCATTCCCTTCTCCAGGGGATCTTCCCAGCCCAGGGATTGAACCCAGGTCCCCCGCATTGCAGGCAGGGGCTTTAACCTCTGAGCCACCAGGGAAGCCCAGAAAAGGATTAATTTTCTTCAAATACATTGTTGTATCACTGCCTAAATGTGCCAGCTGTTCTCTTCCACCAATACTAGATTCATTCATTTTCTGTATGGACTAACACCAACCATGAGGAGTCACTTTTACCCTTAGTCAGTCTGTACAGGTTGCTTTAACAAGGCACCCACGATCGGGTGGCTTATAAACAGCAGACATTTACTCCTCATAGTCCTAAAGGCAGAAAGTCAAGGAGCCTCTGGGCTTGCTACCTGTGAGAGCCCTCCTCTTGGGTCAGTCCTAATGACGTCACTCAGAAAGCAGATGCCTCTGGGCAGAAGAGCACCTGAAGAGCAGGTGGAGCCAGGGGAGCTTGACAGGGCAGGGTCCGGGATCTATTTTGTCACATGCTTAACATTCAATCCTCACATCTGGGCTGCAAATGTCTATCTGATGACTTATTGGTACAGAGAATGGAAAGACGAAAGAAAATGATGCCAGCAATGAATGACCCAGAGAGTGGAGGAAAGGTGAGAATTTACATGAACTGTTAGCAACCTGCAGCTTGTTTCTGGGGATGCTGTGTAGAAGGAGAAAAACCTCTTTAGAGCATTAGCTGTCACAGAACGAGTCATTACTTTTTGATTTCTAATTTGTTCTCAGACTGTGAGGTAAATTCTCCACCTACACTGGAAGAGGGCGCTGGATCTTACATGGTGCTCTCTGCCCTTTTTGCTTTTCATTCTTAGCTAGAAATGAAAATGAGTTTCCTGGTTGGAAACTTGGTAAAGAACACACACACAGAATCACCCAGAAAGATCAGCCTCAACTGAATCCTTTGGACATTTCTGAATATGTGGGAAACAATCCACTTTCAAAAATACCTCAGCCTCACAGCATTTACAAAAACCAGACTATCTGGTCAACGTCCAGCAAAACTTCCTCCTGGGAAGTGAGGTCTTACATTAGATAGCAAGAAGGAAAACATGTTTTTCCACATCTGAGATAGCATTGAGGAGCTGGAGAGTGGCCACCACTCATTGCGCGCTCCCCGAGGCATGCTGGGCGCCTGTGCGGGGAGCGGCTTCCCAGGTGGCACTAGTGGTAAAAGGCCACCTGCTAGGCAGGAGGTGTAAGAGATCCGAGTTCCATCCCGGGGTCGGGAAGATCCCCTGGAGAAGGACACAGCGACCCACTCCAGGATTCTTGCCTGGAGGGTCCCATGGACAGAGGAGCCTGGCGGACTACAGTCCATGGGGTCGCAAAGAGGCGGACACGCCTGAGACTTAGCACGTGCAGGGAGTGGCCCCAAGGTGACAGGAGCGCTGGGGCAGAGAACACAGAGACGGGCCTGATTACGTTTCCTGGGGCCCACTCTTCTTTCTGACTGCCATGCGTATGCAAGACTGACAGCTGGACTCCATCACCTGGATTAATGGGTTAAAACTGGACCTCTTTTTAGTGTTTTAGGTTTTATTTTCCCTATCAGCCTGACTTTCATGCTGAGAGTGCTCTCCCCACAATATTCCTTTAAAAGTACACTTGTCAGGCTCCATTTGCCACCAGTCCCTTTGATGGTGACATCGGCTGTGCCTGCGGTTTACCTTTTGACCTTATGGAGGCAGCAGATGGGTCCAGTAATAAATCCCGGTTATTAGTGAAGGAGCCGATCGCTCGGAAAGGCAGAAATAAAAGTCGGGCAGTTTTACACCGTGACTCTTGTTATCTGCTCTGACATGGAGTTGTGAGCCCTGTCAGGGGGGTGATGGGCGACTCCGACTCGAGTCCTCCTCACGTCCCCCCACCCCATCCTTCCTTCTCCTCCCTGTGTCCCTCCCCTCCCCCTCCCTGGTTTCTTCCCTCCTGGTCACACACTGGACAGGTGCCTGATGGCCTCGGAGGATTTGACATTCCCCTGGAACTCAGTGCCTACCAAACTTCCACCGCTGTGCTGTGTGCTTTGGCCAAACTCCACCACTCCTCTGTGCCTCGTGCCCACATGCATTATGTTGCTGGAAGAAGCATAGGAAGTCTTTGTCAAGACTTCACGTTTGCATGTGAGGGACCAAGAGGATCCTGAAATGGTTTCAACACCAGAAGCCGGGACTTCTCACCTATAGCTGACAGCTCATCAGATAGCAGTATGTGGAAAGGAAAAATCTTGGGACTTCCCTGCCAGTCCAGCAGTTAAGACTTTGTGCTTCCAGTGCGGGGGTAAGGGTTCATTCCCTGGTCAGGGAATAAAATTCCACATGCCTCTCAGTGAGATAAAAAAAATAATACATAAAAATTTTTAAAAAGAAAGGAAAATGTTTGAACTTCAGCAAACAGAAGGATTCTCATCTAAAATTTTCTAGGTATGAACATCTACACTACCAGGAAATAATAAGTATGTTGCCATGCATGTTTATTTATGAATTGTGAAATTCAATAATTTATATAACAGTTCAAAAGCCTCTTAAATTTCCTTTGGCAAATGAATGACAGGTGGCAAAATATTAAGACATATTATTGACTCTGTCCCAGTTTTTTTTTCAGAAGAGAGTTCCAGATTGTCCTGACTTAATAGGAAATCTCAGTCCATGTTCTTTCTCTTCTGACACTTGTATTTAAAAGATTACCCAAGAAAGTATATTTCAGAGGATTTTGAAAACTCATGAAACAAGCACCACTTTTGTGAAAGTCTGTTCATTGTTGAATTCTTCATTAAGCTGACATAAAAGTTTTGGTGTCATACTTGTAAAACTATTTAAAAGTTTTACTCATAAAACTTGCAAAACAATCTAAGCTTCGAAATGTATGTGGCATGTATAATGAAATGTGTATGTAGGAACTGGATTTAGGGGGTAAAGTGACAAATGATGAGTTTACTGCATTTCTGTATTAAAATGAAAAATGTATCCTCAGGAAAGAAAATATTATTTTGCAAGTACAGACTGGAATCATACCTTAAAAAAGTGTCTGTCACAATATTAAAGTTGGTTTGCCTCCTTAATAGAAAGTTTACTTCTAAATTAAAAAATAGCAGAGTGTTATCTTTATTGTCAAAAGCAGTCTTGTTAGTTGTTTACAAAATATTTTTGCAATGCATCATCACCCTGTTCCTTTTCTGGTCAGGAAAGGGAGCAGGGATCATGTTGTTTCCTGAATGATCACATTCAAGGCTTGTTAGGAGACCTCCTGGATGTGGATATTAATTTAATAAATCAATAGATGCTGTTGAGTCAATGAATAATCCCACACTGATGCTTCATAACTGAAACTAAGGGCAGAAACTGTCACTCTGAACTGGAAGGAGTGAGTTCTAATAATGGGAAAGGTGCAAAGAGAAAACTTGGTGATTTATTTTTAAGTATATGTGAGAGCCATTTCACTGGGAAATTAGTACAATGCAAAATTAGTGTTTTTACTTTACCAATGTCAAGTTGCATGTATTGTTTCAATTCCCATGTAGATGTCAGACATTGGCTGGTTTGAACAAAGGAGTGTGTGCATGCATGTTGCTACATTGTGTTAGTGTGGAAGTGTGTGTGTTTAAACTGTGCATGCTTTTTGTGTAAATACCCAGGTTTTAGTTTCATTTTTTGTTAACATATCCAGGTGTTTTTTTTTTTTTTTCCTTTTGCAGAAACAAAAATAGCAAACAAGCCGAGGGCTAAGGTACTAATTATCAGCGGCTGCACAAACCTCCCCAAAGCCTGTCCTCTATAACCCCTGGAAAAATTCTGACATATTATAAACTGTTTGAATTAGCGTCAATCAGTAAACAATGAGTTGGTGCCAGCCCGATCGTAGAGCAGCGAGGTGCATGCTAAGTGCCTTGGTGCAGCGACACCCTGAGCGCACCGCACACCTACTCTGCTCACTTCAGAAGCATTGCCAGGTCCCCGGGGTGCAGAGCAGTGAGAAGGGGCTCGGGGGTGCGGGAAAAGCAAATGCTCCCGTCCCTGGTCTAGTGTGTGTGTGTGTGTGTGTGTGTGTGTGTATGAGTGTGCCTGCGACCTCATAAAATACACAGATAGACACAAAGGCAGGAAACCACAAGGGGTGCAAGCAAAGCCATCATGTTTTATTTTTTCATATGTTTAGGAATAAGCGCTTTGACTAAAGCATGCATATAGTCAAGCTACAATTACTTATCATAAACAAGCATTTTTCTTGACCTATACAGGGAAATTAGGACATAAATCCATATTCCTATTTATCATGCATCTACATTTCTCTCTAAAAACATCTTTTATTTAAATTTAAACCTGCTATGATGCTGGAACTTTCTCTCAGTAACAGAAGCGTTTGACCAATTCCATTTTTATGTCCCCCAGCCTCACATACATTTCAAATTATTTCTGATAAAAGCAATTTGGTTTAAATATCTCCTGAAAGATCTAACTATGCAATAACCTATGATAGCTTTAAAAGCATTCACCAAGTGCTGTTCATCCTTAGGCTGCCATTGTCTGAAACACGATGGGTGCTGGATCAGTTGCATGTCATTGTCGTATGTTCAGTTTGGGGCATGAATGCTGGAAGAGAAAAGAAATATTCCTAATTCTCAGGTAAGTTTGCAGGTAGACTATTTCAGTGTTCTTGATCATGTCAGATCTCTCTTCCCTAAATATAAAAACACTTTGACACTGACAGAAACTGCTCAGATTTCTTCGTCTTTAATAAATTAACACAATGCTGGGCAATGGGAAAAGTTCAGAAACATGTTCACTAAATGAGAATTTACAAATGAATGGATATGTATCCCAAGTGTTAAATGAACACAGTCTGTAAAAAAAAAAAAAAAAAAGATGGGAGAATGTTTCTTAAAATTACTAAGCTCCTTTGTTAAAGGAATTTTAATATTCATAAAATAAGACCTTTTCCATTTTAAAAGACTTGGGAATATGTGACTGTCATGGAAGAGAAAGGACTCACTGGCTCTCCGGAATCCACAGGGCCTGGACGTGTGTAAAGATTTGTGGTACTTAAGAGATGATGATACCAGACATATGGTTTAATCATGATGTATTTAAGCTTTTGCTTATCTGCTTAAGAATTTATTTTGCCTCTAATTCCATTCATTGTTATTCTAATTTGAGTCATAGTTTGTTTTCTTTAAAAGGAAAAATTTATATATATTAATATAGCAAATCTAATTTTTCAAAAAGACCCGAACAGGAGCTGAGTATGTCTGATGAACTTCGAGCACAGATTGTCCATTTTTGACACCGTGTTGACACGTGTGTCCATGGGCAGAGTCTCCCAGTAATCCTTAGAGGAAAATAATGAAACGGCAGAAGGACTCTGTGATTTATATCTTGACGTTATTATGTTTGTGTCCGTTCAGTTCTCTTTATTTCTCTAAAACTCTGCCTTTATCATCAGCCCTGACAAGTCCCTTATTTTTAGAATAGATTGAAGTGAGCGATAGGAACTCGAAGGAGCAGGGCTGTAAGCTGTTTCACTATATTTCTGTTGTTTTGAGCGTTAGCAGGATCTCGTTCATATATGCAAACTCTGTAGATACGGGTGGCTATAGTCCCAGCTGGGAGCAGAGGCAGAAAGGCCATTTGGAAGTCCCGTGCAGCTCCACGTGAGGAACCAGGTTCACTTCCTGAAAAACCATGCACCTTCCAAAAAGAAGCCAAAGCTGGTTTATTTTTAAGAGTAATGACTGTCTGCAAACAAGACAGCTCACAGGTAATCCCACAGGAAAGACAGTTTCCTCCATGGACTTCAGTTTGAAGACCAGAAGCAGAGATGATACGTGAGGAGAGGACAGACTGTCACCTCTAAGAGCTGAAACCTGTGAAACTGCTGATGCTCTGCTACGATCTTGCTGACTACCTCTGACCTGAAAAAAATAGCTCTTCCTGTGGTTCAACCAAATAGTTTAAGAATTTACATCTCAACACTGCAGGGTTTTCTAGCTCAAAAGTGCAATGTCAGATGCTGTTTCCCTGGACCACAGTGACCACCAGATTTGGGGGGATGGGACCAGGCGGGGTTCCTTTGATGTGCAGAGCAGAGCTTGTGATGCTGGTTTCTGCCTCAGGATTGAGGTGTTGGCATCAAGTTCTGGAAACACTTAGGGAAAGAGACTGACTTGAAGGGAGGGGACATTCAGCCAGGGCTGGACACAGAGCCAGGAACCCTCAGCAGGACAGTGCCTCTGAGACTGGGGGGCTCCCTGGGGCAGCTCTGGGAGGCCGTGTGGGCTGGGAGAGCCATGGGCCAAGGATGGATCTTCAGGGACCAGCATTTACAACATGGAAGAATGACCCAGATGGAGGTGAGAGAGTCATTTCCTAGGCAGGTTGATAAGAAGTCTAGGGGTCCCCAAGGAGAGAGGGGTCTGGAATTCTCAAGGAGAAAGAAAGGACAAACTTTTTTTCCTTCTCTACATTCCTTAGGATTATACAACAACAATGTATTCTGCCTGAGGACAGTCTCTGGATTAAACCTTCTGGCTAATTCTGCTATCTTAAAATGTAAATTATGGGAGTAGGTCTGGTGAGGTCTTTACAACCTCCAGACATTCTTTGGATTCATTGGAGAGTATATAACTCCATTGCTAACACTAACAAGCGGGTACTCTTTCTGCCCCCTTCTGATGCCTATGTCAGAAGCTTTCTCTATCTCCTTTATACTTTAATAAAACTTTATGACACAAAAGCTCTGAGCGATCAAGCCTCGTCTCTGGCCCCGGATTGAATTCTTCTCCTCTGGGGGCCAAGAATCCTGGCGTCATGATTCAACAACAATCTCTCAGAGGCTGCAGCAGAAGCCCA
Source organism: Cephalophus harveyi (assembly GCA_006410635.1). Taxonomy (NCBI): domain Eukaryota; kingdom Metazoa; phylum Chordata; class Mammalia; order Artiodactyla; family Bovidae; genus Cephalophus; species Cephalophus harveyi. The sequence continues at coordinate 38,246 of SJYT01011626.1, forward strand.
CAACCTGCCCTCACCCTCCAGGGGCCTGGACCCCAGAGCACCTGAGCTGGCTTCTGAACACCCTTCTTCCATGAACTGCACATCACTAGCCCAGGAGAAGACTAGAATTCAAAATGACAACTACGGTTACTGCTGACTGGCTGTCCCTGTCACACCATTCTGAAGCCCACGAGTCCTCAGCTGAACCACTGTTCAGTCGAGCACAGTTTGTATCACAAAATGGTCCCCACAGAGAGTGCAGTCACTATCCATTACTGTATGTGGTTACAGCTTGCTTCTTATAAAATGATTATTGAACGAATGCAAGGATGTCACAAAATCATTAGATCCAAAAAGGGTTTGTAAAATTTAAACGTGCCAGCTATTGGGTGTGCCTAAGCAAACACAGACGGAGAAGGCAATGGCACCCCACTCCAGTACTCTTGCCTGGAAAATCCCATGGATGGAGGAGCCTGGAAGGCTGCAGTCCATGGGGTCGCTAAGTCGGACATGACTGAACGACTTCACTTTCACCTTCTGCTTTCATGCATTGGAGAAGGAAACGGCAACCCACTCCAGTGTTCTTGCCTGGAGAATCCCAGGGACAGGGGAGCCTGGTGGGCTGCCATCTATGGGGTCGCACAGAGTCGGACACGACTGAAGTGACTTAGCAATAGCAAAAGCAAACACAGAACCAAATGAAATACCTGCAAAATAGGTACAGTCTCATAACACTAAAAATTATATAAAAATGGAAATCCAGCTCATGGCAGGCAGCATTAGCAAACACTGGAATTCACCCTCTAGCGTAAAACACATAGAATATGTGTGTGCATATCTGTGTGTGAATGCAATATGCATAGGCAGGTAGCTAGGTACACACACACAACACACACACATTAAGAAATATGTCATGGAAGTAAGGAAAGGGAACCCATCCAGAGAGAATCAATAGGGGTGTTGGGTTCTAGAAGCCTACAGAATACCAGGACCAGATGGGCCAGAATTGGGCTGAAGGTACCACTGCTGCCAAGTGGGCCCTCGAGGCTGAACCTCCTGCAGGACAGATGTGACCAAGGCCAGAGAGGGCCGGAAATGCACCCTGAACAAACAGACCCCACGGCACAGGCATTGACGAGGAGACGACCCGAGTGAGGATGAGATCGCTATTTTACGGGTCTGCCCAGGTGGCTCGGTGGTAAAGAATCTGCCTGCCAATACAGGAGATGCAAGAGATGTGGGTTTGATCCCTGGCTCAGGAAGATCCCTTGGAGTAGGAAATGGCAACCCACTCCAATATTCTTGCCTGCAAAATCCCATGGACAGAGGAGCCTGGTGAGCTACAGTCCATGGGGGTCACTGTTTTATAAATTAAAACCATTTTGGATGTTTCAACTACATAAGCTTCACTTATCTGTTAACCTTGACAGAACTTTTTTTCAGTAAAATAGTATAAATGTCTTCAACATGTAAGGTTTCAAAGAGAAGCAAGCTAAATATTATAACAGACACATCAGGTGAGGCCAGCTCAGGTGATGCGGACAATCGCATGTCAATCAAGAATTAGGAGCAAATCTATCCGGGTGTTTATTCATCTCTTCCCCAACTCAGAGCACCACCTCACTGTGCGAATACATTATGGACTGGACGTTATTTATATCTTTCGCCATCAACATTTTCAATAAATTTCCTCCTTTTTACAAAGAGTTCTAGATTTTATAAGGCAAAAGTAAATGTCAAGAAAATATCTGACATTTGTCTTTCCTCATGTACAAAGTAGTTTAAAGCAAATGTGTGTGTGCGTTCAAAAAAGTATGGAAGTGAAATTCAAGTGACCCGGTCGTGCTGCTCGCCAGACAGCCTGGGAGTTCAAGGTCAGGGATTCTTTGGCTGGGTGACTGTCCCCTATTGTCCATCAGTCACCCATCCGCAGCCACCTGCTGGTCAGCTGGGAACCTGGACTCCAGGGGCACCACCAGCCTGCTGCCCGCAGCTTCAAAGGTCAGAAAGTGTCCTCAGGAGGGACACCTGTGACCAAGGTTTTTCCTGATATATTTGGATCCTCTGAATTCTGAGAGCAACTCTTGGCGTAAGTGGTTAGAGGGGCTCAAGACGGTACAGACTGTCGAGTCTATAATAGAAACGGAGCCATGCACGCTGCCTCCTTCAGCTGAATCACAGTTTATCATACTTAGATCTTCTTAAGTGGTTTCAGTATTGACCGATTGATTTCAAACTCATTTTATGGAAATCTTGCTGTTTAATTAGATGGCTTTTCAGTGCCTGGCAGTCCTGCTTTTCATTAATAACAAGTGGTGTCCTGGTCATCGGAGAGGCTGTTATAAGTTTTAAAAGCCTACTTCATATATAGTCGATCAAAAGCCGGAGACAGCCCATCCCGGCTGCTGGATCCACACGCGTGGCCGCCTCATCAATTAGGAGCAAATGGCCAAGAAAAGATGTGTTCTTAGCATCTGAGTAAATAATGGAGACGGATAAATGAAATTTACTAAATCAAGATGAAATACATTTCTGAGCCTGTGTCAGTCTTGCTCTCAATTGGAGAACGGGAATAAAACTGATCGACCAGCCACGACGCAGGAGCAGAGGTCTCCATCGGAGGCGACTTATACTTCAGTTAATGGCATATTTTAACCATAGGACAGGGGCAATATTATCTCCACGGCATCACCCGAGTTATTTTTTGGTTCTAGACTGGTTCCTCTCCTTTCTCTTTCTTCTGACAATATGCTGAACGTCAGGGTGGAGTCAAATTCAAGGGTTTCTTAAATATCCCTTGAGACATATCAAACATAATCTTTGATTGGCTCAAAAAAAAAAAAATCTTGTCCCCCTGTGATGCTTGGGTTCTGCACGTATATATCCTGAAGAGAGGTGACCGTTCCCCATATCCACTGGTACCTTGGCATGGCAGTTCCCATCCCAAACACCTCGTGGCTCCAAAGCTTCACATACACTTTCCGTTTCAGTGACGACAAAACACTTTCTCTGTATCTCCCTAAACTGGGATTTTTTGATGGCAAGAAAAAGAACAAACCAGGGAGACCCTCTAAGCACCATGAGGCAGCCTGGTGCAGGCCTGTGGGCTCCTGGTGTGGGTTTCTGCAAGCGCTCACGGCCGGGCACCAGGCAAGGGCTCCACGCTGGTTATTTCCTCTGTGCCCAATTTTGGGCACTGCCAGCCTCATGCTGCAGATAAAGAAAACGTTTTCCTTATGCTTTAGAAGCTGAGAACAAAGGTGCAGGAGACAGCTTCATGGCAGCAGAGACAAGAACATTCCCACAAACCAGAGCCTGGATGAGAGCTCTGGGCTGAAACTTCTGCCTCGGGCGAACCAAGAATGTAATGTGCGGAGGAGCTGTAAATAGAGTTTGTGCCCACCAGTCACACACGTGAACTGGATGATCATTGCCGATGAGCTGACCACCCTGATGCCAAGAGGCAGCTGGGGATGAGGGAGAGGTTGAGGAGCTGTCCCTACAGGTGGCAGAAAGCCAAGCGTGACCAGAGGACCTGGAGGGTGGTCTGCAGACTGTCCTTTCCTCTCCTGCCACCCAGCCCTGATTCTCGCGTGAAGGACGACCTCCCACCAGACCTACCCTGTGCTCACGGCTGGCGCCTCGGCGGCGCGGGCTGGGGCTTTGTAAAAAGATTCCATTCTGGGCCGCCAGGCACTCAGGACACCAGACGAAGTGCCTGTCATCCCCCAGGGCCGGCGTCTGGCCGCCCCCTGAAGAGCAGGAGACCAGGCTCAGTCCTGCCCCCGCCAGGAAAGAGCAGGTACTGCAGCCTTGGCCTCCGCACTTTCTGAGATTCTCATTTTTTGCTTCAGCTGGATTCCTTATGTGAACCACAGAATGCAGAAAAGATGTGAGTAGCTGCTTCTCAAGTCCAGTAAGGAGCCGTTTTCCCTGTGCAGAACTCAGCTCTCACCGGGTGCAGGGAAGCCAGAAGTCCTGCGGCGGCCCCTGGGAGTTCTGCTGAGGGCTGGAAACACAGCGCCCGGCCAACCGGCTTGCTGCCCAGAACCAGAGTCAGGGTCCGAGTCCAGGGGAGGAGCAAGGGAGGCTCTGGGGGAGGATGTGGCCAGCTGTCAGCACGTTCCGTCTCTTTCTTAGGTCTCAGGAGCTTCACTATCTCACTCCCCTCACCTCACTGCGGACCCGCTTCTCGGAGGAGAGCGGGAAGACGCGGGTCCTCCCGGCCCGTGCCTCCCGGCAGCAGGTGTTGGAGCTGGGATAAGGCCGTTCGCGGTGTGCGAGGTTCGCGTGGGTGCCGCGTCATCCTGCCAATTCTACCGTCGCGGTTGTTTTCAGGATGGCCATCGCTATGTTGGAGAGGAAGGGGGAGGGGAAGTGAGGTCCCCAAGGGTCCTGATAAAGAGGCCGCCAAGGAGCGCTGGCACGTCCCTAGCCCTGCATGTGCGTGGGGTGGGGGGATGTTCCAGAAGGAAGCGCGAAGGGCATGGGAGGGTGGAGTCAAGACGTCACGACGTCAGTGCAGAAGTGACCTTCACAGTCCTGTTCCTCCATCGCCGGGCAGTGCGACCTTGTGTAACCTACCGAGCCTCTGAAAGCCTTCGTTTCAGGTCACAAGGATCGAAACAGCACCTCTCTCACCAATCAAACGACGCTGCAGTTCATCCACCCCGATGCACCTGCTCCCAACCCCTGTGTTTCTCCCGCTTTCCGTGGAGCGGCGGGAGCCGACCCGCACTGGAGGGCGCTGCGGTGGGATCTGCCTTTGCTGGGATGACGGCATAACCTCGTCGCTAAATAAGACCTTCTCAGGTGCTCCGAGGGCCTAACCCAAACTCCCAACTGTTGACCACGTGTGAGATCACACAAGTGTGAGGTGAGTTCACCCCTGACGTTAGGTGCAGAGTGAGAGCCTCGGCACACATCCTGGGACCCAAACCACTGGTGCTGAAAACACCCGACATTCTAGGAGGCAAGTGTACAAACACAGTGCCTAAAAGAGAGAATTTTCTTTACATGTTATTTAAACAAAGAATACAGCTTTCCATATATGGGGATGCCTCTATTTAGAAATGGCTTCCCTGGTGACTCAGGTGGCAGTCTGTCTGCAATGCAGGAGACTTAGGTTTGATCCTGGGTGGGGAAGATCTCCTGGAGAAGGAAATGATAACCCACTCCAATATTCTTGCCTGGAGAATCCCATGGACAGAGGAGCCTGGTGGGCTACAGTCCCTGGGGTCACAAGAGTCAGACACCACTTAGTGACTAAACCTATTTAGAAAACAATTTAACCCTTTAACAGCTCCATTCTGGGTACCGTATTCATGCACTAAATATCAGAGAAGTAAGCCTAGGTGCCATTTTGTAATGCTACATTCAGCTTTCAACAGGAAAAAGGTAAAAAGAAAGTGATTTCAACTTATCTGAACTTTATTAATCCAGACTTCAGATGATGTCTTCTCAGAAGATGTGGATGTAGAAATTGAGCCATATTCAGAGGGAGAAATGTGCCCGGCTCTTCTGAGGTGGCCTGAAGGATGCTCCCTGAGTTAACCTCAATTTGTCCAAGGGAGCTGGGAAGGCAGGGTGATGCCAAGGGTCTGCTCTGCACCTAGAGCTGCTGCTGGCCACGCTTATGACACCTGGGCCACAGCGAGAGTCTGAAGCCCCCCAGAACTGGGGGCTAGCCTGTTGCCACGTTGCCCTGCCATTTATTAAGCGTTTTAACCAGAGAGGAACATTAAAGGGGACTTCAGATTAGGAACACAATTGAAAAACCTCTAAGAAAGGAAATATCTTATTAATTCATTAAGTCAAACTGCTTGTATCTACATGCGTATGACTGGAATTATGGTTCATTAACTTCATTTCTTTATATGAGTTAATTAGCTCAGAGGAGGCCAGAAATTAATTACCAGCTTATATAGTTTGTGCAGAATGGCATTCTGTTTATTTAGTTTCTCCTATTAACTTTTAATCTCTTCAAACAATAAAAGAGGTAATTAGTATTTTATAAACAAAAATGAATACAACAAAGGCAAATAATTTCCCCAATACTGAAGCTCCTGAGAGGGCCCTGATAGTTGGGTGGTTGAAGTTAGAAACCTTCTCAACGTTAAGTACATGCAGAAGAAGAGGCTTGTGGGGGGCCCTGGGGTGAGCACCCATCCCATCAGGAGAGAAGGGACCCTCAGAGCTGCATCCTGGAGCCCAAAGGGAACCTTGAGAGGGCTCTCGCTGGTTGAAAGAATCTCCCATGTTCTCAACTATGGTCTCGGTGTAAGTCCTCCACAGACATTCAGACACACTTACAGGAGACAAAAGGCACACAGGTGTACTCTGCTTAAATGTAGGATGCTCTTAACCCTGTATTTACTGTGTTGTCACTGAGATCTAAAGTCTCAGGCTGGCTTGTCTCATTGCCTAGAATATATCAGTTAATCTAGTTGCCTGAGATGTATTATTGAGTTCACAGTATCCCTAAAAAGCCAAATTGACCCCAAATTAAAGTTGTGACTTATACTGAAATTGATCTGTCCCAATGAGTAAGCATCATTGGCATTTCATAAGAACACAGTACTTACAAAAACCAACCACGATGGAATTTTCACTGAAATGTGTCCTCTGAATTTACAACTATTCTGTCATTTCAAAACTTTCAAGCGGATTTTCATGGTATGTGTGTTGAGCCACTTTCTAGCAAGATGTTTAATCAATGACAGGAGTTATTGAATCAGTGTATTTTGTTAGCATGACATTAATATTAATCAAATGTTCATTAAAAAGAAAAAAATGGATCCTTAAGAGCCCCAAACCAAGGGCTCCAAGTGCACTGCCATTGAACTTCCCCTTGGCAGGTGCTGCCTCCCTGGGAAGCTTCGTAAGACAAACTTGTATTAGTGGAAAATATCCTACAAGTTCTTGGAACACACATTATTTCCTCCGAAATAATAACTTGAACTGAAAAGGTCTACTGTGTTCGATTTCTCCTCCACTGAAAATGTGAACATTTTCTCCATCTCCGTAGATCAGCTTTGCTGGGTTGTACATATGTCTCCTCAATCCTGCCAGATAATGGAAGGAGAAAAAAAATTAGTGTACCAGATCTTTTCAGTCTATACATAATGTCAAAGAGAAAACTCTGACTCTATCCTTTTTCTTTTCCCTGGGAGGAACAAAAAGTAAAATTGGGACTTAATAAAGGAAAATTTTAACTGAGATGTAAGGGTTTTCCCCTTTTATCAGTTGAAGAATCCCATAAGGAAAAGGCTTTCAAAGATAATCAATGTATGCTCTGAATTCCAGAGCCAGTTACATTAATACCAGTAAAACACTGTATTTTTAACTGGCTATGCAGGGAGCATTACATTCTTCATTAGAAGGGTTTGAACCATCAGAATTGATTTTAACCTGCCTCAGAATAGCCTTCTTCTGCCTAGCTCTGCCCTGCGATTTCCCCATTTCATCTGCGATGCGACACCCTGCCACCTTCCCCTGATTAGCAAACAGGGTGGTACTTTATTGCCAGTGTTAGCTTTCCAGCACAGATCCCGGGGCCTTGAGGAGGCAGGGGTGCTCCCGTCCACTCACCATCACCAGCATTCTGAACAGCCCAAGTGAGAGGAAGGACTCCTGAATGGGCCGGCCCCAGACCCTTGGGGAGGGGGACCCAGAGGGTACATTGTGTAGCTCCCATAGTGCGATGCTTTCTTGCATTAAAACAACATGAGAACTTCACAAGAGTGTGTGTGTGTGTGTGTGTGTGTGTGTGTGTGTGTGTGCATGTGAGAGGGCATCTGGTTGTGTTTGTATAAGATCCTGTCCCTGTCCAGAGAAAGAGCTAGTGCTTCCCGCATGGAATAGGAGAAGGTCCTGCTGTACTTTATCTGCAAGTTGCCTCCACCAACCACAGCCCCAGTGCAGACAAGCGTCAAAGGTGAAGTGGGATGCTCACAGGTGCCTTAGGGACACCTGCTCACACTGTGTCATCGCCTTGCAGGTTAGGGCTCCACCTCTGCTGTTTTCATGCAAGGTCAGGGCACCCCTCTGGCCTGAAGCCTCCTCCTTCCCACTGTTCTCAGCTTTGGGACATAAAGGAACATCTTTCTTTGTTGAAAGTCCCACATCTGTCCCCAGTTGTCCACATCCTTCTCCTCTGTTCTTCTTTTGTGACTCATTTATTCCTCTGACAAATAACCATGTTTTCTCACTATTCCTGAAATTTATTCATCCTTAAGGTGGCTCAGACAGTAAAGAATCTCCCTCCAATGCAGGAGACCTAGGTTTGATCCCTAGCTCAGGAAGATCCCCTGGAGAAGGGAATGGCAACCCACTCCAGGATCTTGCCTGGAGAATCCCATGGCCAGAGGAGCCTGGAGGGCTACAGTCCACGGGGTCACAAAGAGTCAGACATGACTGGGCAGCTAACACACACACAAGGTCAGTGTGCCCACTAACTCCAGTTCTCTGAGGGACCACGTGTCTCCTTACCTTGTCTGGACATTTGAGACAGACAGACATCTGACAGACATCACAGAATCAAAGACCAGAGAAAAATGAAAATGACATTTCTCATAGAACCATCTTATGTTTGTGCAGATTTATTCCTCAGGAGAGGAGAACACTTAATGAATAGTCATTCATTTCTGGGTTACTCCACATCGTGCCATTTTCAAAGGTGAAAACAGTTTTAACTTAAAATCTTCTGTCCAGGGGAGGTGATGAAAAATAAGGCCATGTGAAAATAGATGTATTTTAATCAGAATCTACCTGAGGCTCTGTGATTTGGGGGTGAAGTTGTAAATAGATAATTTTCTGTGATGATTTATGCTCTGGGATTTTTCCAAATTCACAAAAGCCCCTAGAGCATAGTCTGTCTCCCAAGAAGAAGCGTTAAGGCCATGGGGTCAAGGTTAGACCTGTCACTACGTGTGACTCAAGTAAATGAATGAGCAACTGACAGTGAACAAGAGCAAAGAAAAAGCATCGTATGGAGCACACTTCACCTAGTCTCTTCCAAGTGTGCAGACCCCGATATATGTTCTAAATGAAAGTGAACAAGATGGTGTACTTCATTACACAGACATGCTGGTCCATAGTGGGTGTGAACGAGATGGTGTACTTCATCACACAGACACTTCGGTCCATGGTGGGTGTGAATAAGATGGTGTACTTCATTATACAGACATGCTGGTCCATGGTGGGTGTGAATGAGATGGTGTACTTCATTATACAGACATGCTGGTCCAACGATGGGTGTGAACAAGATGATGTACTTCATCACACAGACATGCTGGTCCATGGTGGGTGTGAATGAGATGGTGTACGTCATCACACAGACATGCTGGTCCATGGTGGGTGTGAACAGGATGGTGTACTGCAACACACAGACACCCTGGTCTATGGTGGGTGTGAATGAGATGGTGTACTTCATCACACAGACACTCCAGTCCATGGTGGGTGTGAACGAGATGGTGTACTTCATCACACAGACACTCTGGTCCATGGTGGGTGTGAACGAGATGGTGTACTTCATTACACAGACAGGCTGGTCCATGGTGGGTGTGAACGGGATGGTGTACTTCATCACGCAGACACCCTGGTCTATGGTGGGTGTGAATGAGATGCTGTACTTCATCACACAGACACTCTAGTCCATGGTGGGTGTGAACGAGATGGTGTACTTCATTACACAGACAGGCTGGTCCATGGTAGGTGTGAACGAGATGGTGTACTTCATTACACAGACAGGCTGGTCCATGGTAGGTGTGAACGAGATGGTGTACTTCATCACACAGACACTCCAGTCCATGGTGGGTGTGAACGAGATGGTGTACTTCATCACACAGACACTCTGGTCCATGGTGGGTGTGAACGAGATGGTGTACTTCATCACACAGACACTCTGGTCCATGGTGGGTGTGAACGAGATGGTGTACTTCATCACACAGACAGTCTGGTCCATGGTGGGTGTGAATGAGATGGTGTCCTTGTTCGTGGTGTTATGCCCAAAGTCCGAGTCCCCAAAACTGAGAGAATAAGACGTCCACGGCAATGCAAAAACATGAAGGGGTTTTATTACTAGCTCGAGCTAGGGCTCCCGTCTCATCCAGCACAGTGGAGTCTTGATGAGAGCCCCAAGCACTGAATCACAGCTACTTTTATACAGGCGGTTCTTAGTATAGCTGACGGTAATAATTGGCTGAGCCGTAGGCGCGCACGGTTTTCAAATCACATAAATCACAAAATCTCATTGGCTCGGGTTTGGCGTGAGCGGGACTTTCTCAGGGTGTGGTTTCCCGGAATCATGACTCAGGTTTTAATCCGGTTTGGTTCTAACAGTGGTGGGTTCTTGGTCAATGCAGTTCTGCCTTAACTTTCTTGTGAAATAGATTGCCCCCTCTCTGGCCTCCAACCTTCCCTTTCTGCCCGTGGTCACATGGCTCATCCTGTTGTGCACCTTGGAATCTTGAGTTTCCTTCACTGTCTTATGAAATTATTCCTTTCCAGGACAACAGCATTCCACTCTGTGTTATACTTTGAGTTCTGTGCTTTTCTATTTTCTCTGCCTGCGGTCTGCAGAATGTTGGCTTTCAAAGGCATCTGTGTCTGAACCCTTGGAGCCTATAAACAGGTTACATTGCAGGGTGAGGGGATTAAGGCTGCAGATGGAATTAAGCCTCTAACCAGATGACCTTCAAGTAGGGACACAGGCCTGGATTATCTGAGTGGCCCAACATAATGACAAAGGTCCTTCCTAATGTGAGGGGGAGGAGGGGGTCACAGTCAGAGAGATGCTGGGAAGAAGAATGGGACTCTCATGCTGGCTTTGCAGACAGAGGAGGGAGCCACAAGCCAAGGAGTGCAGGCACCTCTAGAAGCTGGAGTAAGAAGTGGATCCCCCCTCCCCTGCCCAGAACCTCCAGAAGGAGCCCAGGCTTTCAGACACCTCGATGGCAACCCAGCCAGACCCCCAGGGGCCCCTGGGCTGCAGAACTAGAAGATATTCAATGCTTGTCACTGGAAAACACCAAGTTTGTGGTGCCAACAGCAGTGTTAGGCTATGAATGCACCACCTCTGTAGCAACTGCTTCTAGGTTACTGCCGGTCCTTTTAATCCTCTTGAATCCACCCTGTGTATATTTAAATTAATGTTTTAAATAATGTTGTTCATATGCACTGCTCAAGGGCTTTCAGCGACCTCCCATGGGCTCTTCGGTACAAGGAAAATGTCTTCATCATATAAAGGGGCTCCTAATTTAATAGGAACCACTCAGCTGCACTGAAAAGTCTGTTCTTATCCATAGACATACTTCCCCCTCTGTTTCACCCTCATTGGTAAGTCTCCCCAGTAACTTGCCGTCAAGTCCCATAGAATCTCCTTCGTATTCCATGGAGCATCTCTAACTTCTCCCACCCAAGCAGGGTCATGCTTCCATGTGCATATACACACTTGTAGGAAAAGCTGTTCTCTGCCTGGTGCTGCAAGCCCAGCAGCGGCTGCTTGCTGAAGATATAAAACAACCAGCTACATGACTATGGCAGCAGTTTGGAGGATGTAGAAAGAAACCTATGTTCTAGGGTCTAAGCCCAAATTGCACTGCTATTAAGAATCCTTTACTTGCTTGTAACTTCAAGTGATTGCATTTTGTGTCCTTTGGTGACCACAGTTCTGAAAACATAACTGTTTTCATGTGCGTCTGATTTATTTTTCTCTCTCCACTTCCACCCCACTATGTGTACATCACGGTACATACACACGTTTGTACAGCACAGTAGCGATACGTGTTTTGTATATCCAGCTAATGACCAGAGCAGTCGGGCACCTTGGTGGGGCAGGACCGCCCCTTCCCACAGGGAGCTGGTCCTCTCGGGTCCCTGTCAGATGCTCGACTATTCCTCCTCCATCCTCGGGAGGTGTCGCGTTGCACACCAAGGCGATGGACACCAGTAGGTCCCTACCGTGGATGTGGGAAATGATCCTTCTCTTTATCCTCACTCTTGACCAAGGTTATTCTCTTTATCATGCACAGATTTTATTGAGTGGTGCCAAGTGAGATGAATAGGAGCAAATAATGACAGTGCCGCAGTGATGAAGTGTGGGGCCGGGGTCGCCCAGGCTTCACATGGAACAAATTGAGTCGCATCTACGGCTCATCCATTATTTAGGGGTGATTGGCCAGGCTTGGCTTCTATAGATCCGATCATCATTCAGATGTCCATATTTAATATGTAACATAAATTTCTCATTTGGATGTCGATGGCTTGTCACCGCACAACAACAACGCATAAAAGGAGAGGTAATGTATGGATTCTCAGAAATATTTGACATAAATAAATATGTAAAAGGGAGATAATAAAATCTGTGTCTGTCTGCCTGCCAGCGAGCCTTCATGTCAGACTGGACAGCTCCATCTAATACCGCGATTTTATGCAGCTGGATCCTATGAATATTGGCCTGCACGCTGGAGATTAAGGCACAGCAGATGTTTCTCTGCAGGCTAACAAATATATCACCCCTGATAACGGATGACAAATGTTGTTCCATATTGTGTCAGACAAAACCGGGGCTCTTGTAAAACAAGTGTTACAGCTGGAATGGGGTCTTTTAACACAGTTACCTAAGGAGAAGAAGCACAGACGCCACCCGCCCTGAGCTTCCAGCGTACCCAGTGGCGGTGACGTCCTCCCCGCCGGCCGGGGGCAGAGGTGCTGGTAATTGAGAGCAGGCTCGGCTCCCAGGCATGCCGCCCACCCCCCACGACCAGAGCTCCCCAGCCCGAGTTTGCAGCGAGCTCCCCCTGAGTGAGTCACCCGCGCAGTTCTTTCCACGAGGGCCCAACAGCAGAGACGGGGCGCATGGGCGATGTGGGGAGGGTCGTGGAGGCGGGGACGCAGAGCCGCTCACACACGCTCATCGCTTATTCACTGTGCCGGTTCCGCGGCAGTGGCTCGGTTTACAAGACACGGAGAGTTAAATGTCACCCAGAGAACACAGACAAGGTAACGCCGCCTGTGTATGAAATACGACACCAGGGTAATTAACAAGCTTCGTGGCCCCATCCCGCATCTCCTTTTGGTCACTTGGCCTTCGAACGCTGCCCTGGTGTCCTCCACCCGCACCTCAGCTGAGTTGAAGAAATAGTGACTCCTCCCTCTTTACACAGTTGTTTATTAATTCTGTGTCTTTTCTCTCTATCCTTCTGGCAAAAAAAATAATGAATTCTGTTTTATAACTTTCACGACAGGCAGACTTCCAGGCATGTCAACAAGGCTGGAGTTTGTCTTGACATGTTTCTTCATTGCTTTCTCCGGACCATCCACCCACCACGCACAGAGTCTTCTCTTTCACTTAGGAAGATGCTGAGAAGGACCCCCGGGCCCGCGGCCATGTCCGGTTGCTTCCCGATTCCTCCACGAATCCCCTCCACCCGCCCCACTCCTCACGGAGCCCCTGCTTTCCAGGCTCCGTGTTTTCCCCGAGCAATTCCACACAACGAGATGGTAACAGTTGTTTGTCTGATAAAGCACGTACTATTTAGAACACAGATGTTTGATTATTATTTATTTCTCTCTGAAGCCCACTAATTCAGTCCCAAATGATCTCTTTTTCCCTTTTGCTTAAATTTAATTTGGAATGTATGTTGTTGGTAAGTGACAGACAGTTTAATTATTAATAGGATCCTGGAATGTGATGCACCGGCGTTTTAAATTCTTTGGGGGCCCAGCCACCACCACCTCCTTCTCGCCGTGTGCTGCTGGGACTTGGGGATGAGCACAAAGGTAATTACCAGGCGGAGACAAGTCTGCGTGGTTCCTCGTCTGCATCCCGCCTGCGACTGTATCAGGAGCCTCTCACTGCACGTGAACCAGGGAGGCCTTCAGCGTGTTCCTCTCTCAGGGGCAAGGGTGTTTATCAGTATGTGTGTGTCTGCCGGCTTCCACAGGCAGGTGCCTGGGTATAGCGTCTGGAGTCACAGACAAGTTCAAGGAAAATCGCCACCTGCCTGCGGTCCCTCCTAGAACATTAGCAGGGAAACCGCAGGACAGCAGGTTCTTAGAAGGAATAAAGAGTAAAGAAGAGGAGGTGGGGGGGGAACCCAAACGGTGGAGAGGGTCCCTGAGAACACGGCAGTCAGTCAGCTGGTTTCCCGGGCTTGTTAGTGCCTCTGGAGCTGGTGTGGTGAAGCGACTCCAGTTTGATCCCTGTATGGGCCAGTTAGTCTCACAGTCTGCCTCTGGAATAGCAGCCAGCAGCCTCGCAAATGTTCACCACTGGTCAGGGGAGGCCGGGTCCCAGCAGTGGTTAAGAGGCAGCCTTGCTCATCCCCCAACAGGGTGGGGAAGCAGAGCCCGAATCTGCTGCGAGGGGCAGGGTCTGGCCCCTGGTGGAAGGGCAGGCCCCCCGGGGGGCGGGCAGAGCCTTTCAGTCTCCGGATCGTCACAGAACTACAGCTTTTTAAAAAAATTTTCTTGAAATATAGTTGATGTACAGTGTTGCCTTAGCTTCAGGTGTACAGCATCATGCCTCAGATATGCGGGTACGGATTACTGTGTCTCTTCTGTTTTAGATTCTTTGCATTACGGGTTATGGCAGGATGTTGAGCAATGTTCCCTGTGCCACACAGGAAGTCCTTGTTAGTCACCTGTTTTCTATATTGTCATGTGTGTATGTTCCTTCCCGTCTCCTCATTCACCCCTCCGCCCCAGTAACTGCCGTTCTGACCCCTCCCATGATCTTTGTGCACGTTTTCAGAATCACAGGCACTCCGTCTTCTCTTTGGAGACAGGAGCTCCCAAGACCACCTGACTGCTCCTCTCTGGGTCCCAAGCCCACCCATGTCCGTGCTGGGGCTGCCTTGGGTTCCTGACAAAGGCTGTGACACTAACAAGCACCTGGATAATTGAAGACAAACCCGGAAAGTTGTTCGTGTCTCCACAGTGGACCTGAGCCTCACCGTTGCCTGTTTCCCTTGAAGCCGAGGCTGTCTTGCTCACCAGGGCTCCGGCCTCAAGCAGAGACAGGCACAGAGTTGGTGCTCAACTAACACGGGCTGCTGGAGATTTGAGCATAAGTTATGTGAAGATTTTGGGTGTCTTGAGGACAGTGGGGTCCCTGGTGGCGAAAGGGGCATGAAGGGAAGAGCAGGGGATGGAGACTTGGAAGTTCAGTCTTGTTTAGACTGGATGGCAAGGAATGCACGCAGGAAGATGGACTCAGGGCGACAGCACCATTAAGCCTGGAGCCTGAGCGGTTCTCTGAGGGCTTGGGCTCCCAGAGGAGACAGAAGCTGCAGAGGAGAGGCTCCAAGGGGCCCTGAGCCCAGGCCTGCCCTGGCATGAGAAGGCAGGGTGGCCTCCGACAAGAGTGACCAGCTCTCTGTCCAGCTGTCCACACTGGGGGCCCCGCCTGAGGTCAGTGTCTGCACCCGGAGAGCATGTTTGTTTGTGGACCATCCATGTCCTCCTGTTCTGCCCTGGTGAGTGTGGTCACCTGTGTGACCTGCTCAATTAAACACTGCACAGGTGTTTTACAATTTAAAATGCAACAAAACTTGCAGCCACTCTTTGCAAATGAGGACTCAAACTTTAGTAATATTTAAACTCTATAGATCTTGGTATGACATCTTGATACCACTGGGTCTTTCTACTTTTATATTTCCTAAATAATCAAAGTATGAAATCAGAGAGTGAGTTTTTCTAAGGAGTCCAGCTGGAAAGTGGCATGGCGTGCAGAAAGTGAGGAAAAAGGGCAGAAGCCTACAAAGATGTCAACCAGGGGTTGCAAAGAGTCGGACATGACTGAGCGACTTCCACTACAAAGATGTCATATTTGAATAGCTGCAGTCTTCCTGCTTGCAGGAAAAAGTTGTTCATGACTCAGGTTCATGTCCAGTTTTAAAAACCTTTCTCTGACTTCCAGCCTTCAAAGGTCAGGTATGCTGTTCCTTTTCCGATTCTTTTCCTCCTGTGGGAATGCCTTATATAATTTTTGAAGTAAGTTGCTTTGAATGATGGAATAGTACTAATGTAATAATTAAAGAGCCCACTAAGCCAGAGGTGGGGGCTGGAGAGGGCAGAGCAGGCTTCTCAAAGAGCTGTACCACCCCCAGCTTGAAGAGGGCACCTGGAGTTCCTGAGCTGGGGGTTTTGAATCTCGGAGAAACTTGCTGTGTTTACCAGGAATGAGACGCATCCATAGGAACTTAAGTGTAACGTCTCTGTGCTGTGACTAAGGTCAGGCAAGGTCTGCCTGTTCTAAAGTGTTCATTGTTTTTGCCACTGGTAGTTTGATTCAATATACTTTTCCTAATACTGCTAGTTTTTTGTTTACTTTTATTGGTTTAAAAAAAAAAATCCACGAACAAAGAAAGAGCAATACTCCTTAATGAGCACCTTCGTATTAAGTAATGTTTGATTATGGAAAAAAACAAAAAACACTAACTGGATTCTGGAGTCAGAGTACCCTGACTTTGAACACAAACTATTGTGAGTTTGACTTTAATAAAACCACGTGAGAATATTTACTTTTGTTTTTTTCTTTTGTTAACTACCATGTCTAAGTAGAGTTATCAAATATCAGATTATTTTTAAATCCTGTGTAGATGTTCGCATAGCTGGGAAATGATAAGCCATTCCTTACTAAGAAGTCTGGGTCCACACTCTTTTGAACCCCAGAATCTCTGTCAGCAGAGACTGGAGGTGAAGTCACTTGGATGGAGGTGTCTTTACAGGTACCCTGGAGCTGCGGAAGCGCTGGGGACACGTGTGGTTCCTGCCACTTGCTAAGACATTTTCCCAGGAGTCAGTCTCTCCCCGAAAGGGAAACCTGAAGAAGAGTCCCAGTGGGAGTGGGGACCACCCAGCTGCAGTGTGCCTCAGAGACCACCTGTGTCTCGGGTAGGTGCCCTCGTGACGGATGGAGCAAGCGCGACGAGAGCACAATCTACCTCGAAGGTCACTGCAAATAATCAGAGCATGACAGCAGAGTATAGAAATTCAAGGAACGAGCACATGATAAGTAGATAAAATGTGTAATAGTATGTTTTTAAAATCTCCACATCTTTTATTCTTGTTCAGCTGCATTACTTTTAAAAACTTTCATAGTCTCATAGCTACTTTAATTCACATATCATCATGGTTGAAACATTACTCTGAGACTGACTTGAAATGCTATGTTATGGTATGCGCTGGTTTGCTCCTTTTTTCCTGAAGTTGAGGAGCTACAGTTTGGTGATCTCCACAAAGGATCCTTGCCCGGGACTTACATTCCCTTCAGTAAGTGTCTGGGATGGTTTTGGGGAGCTGTCTAGTCACAAGCTTCCACGAGAATCGGTCCCCAGAATGACAGAGTGCTAACATCTAAAGCCATTTCCCCACGAGAGACCCCAGGGGAGCAGGGGGCACCTGCAAAACTCGTTCAGAGACCCTGGAACGTGAGCCCTCCCGTTATGGAGTGTCAACGCAGGCAACTACACTCAGGCAAACTTGGGTTGTGGTTCTCGGGGAAGTTGTGTTCATCGCACAGAAATAAACAAAATGTCACTGTGGTCAAGCTAAGCCGTCTTCAATCCCCAGCCCCTCACCCTGCCTCGATGTACCTGTAAACTGGAATCCCCACAGAAATACACATTTGGTAAATGATCACCAATTCCTCATTTGTCATATCCGTTCACTAAGGATTCATTCAGCTAACAATTGAAAAGGCAATTTTATTTTTCACAGACTATTATGACCATAACTACCATAACAGCATATCTGTGCAGTCAAAGCTATTTTCTGTGAAATTAAAGCACTGGTTTTACCACCCAATTTTTTCCCACTGAAATAATCTAAGAATTACAGCCTAACACCTGTGTTAACAACTATTGTCTTGTAGACAGTAGGTCTTCTGAGAGTGAGTTCTTTGTCACTTCCTTCCCATTTTGAGGGCCTTTGTAAGCTGTGTTTTCTTATGATCTTTTTTGCTTCATTGGACAAACTTGAAAATCAAAGAAATTGAACTTCAGTACTATGGGTAAAAGCAGACAGTAATGATTCTACCCTAAAACATGATTATGCCAAAGCAAAGGCTATGCCATATTTTAAGAGCATCCTTTCTCACATAATCCATCAGATTGAGCAGATTATGAATGACTCACTACAGACATATACACGGCTCATAGATACCACACTAACCTTTGCGAAGGGGTTGGTGCTTTTCAGAAAATCATAAGAAACAAATTGTACTTGCGAGGTGACTTCTAATTCTGCTGCTCACAGCTGACAGGATCATACTTTCCCCACCTGGACCTCAACATTTCTGCTGGAGGAAATAACACATTTTATGTGTATCCTGTGTATGAAAACAAAATGTGAGAACATAATTTCAGCTCTGAAATGCCTAGAATTAAGGTACACCTTTCCACTGATATAAAGAACTCCCCAAATAATCTTTGGTCAGTTTTGACAACATTGAGATGGGGAAGGGACAAGGTCATTCTCTCTAAACATCTTCTTACTTTCCAGTGGAAAACACTGAAGTGACAGATTAATCATTTGCTTATATTAGTTTTCCAAATTTGATTTCCAGTTTCCAGTCCACCGGTAATGGGAAATCTTAAGCCATGTAGAGGGAATGAACTCGTAAATGATTATCTGATGCTATTTTACTGATTTTGCTGTTTTCATTAAACAGTAGAACTATTAGCTTCTTCTCATGATGAAGGGGCTGGTTTCAGAAAGAAAAGCATGCTGTTTTAGCTGTGTTTTAGCATGTGTTTTCCCGTGACGGTGGGGAAGGCGAGTCTCTGCTCCAGCTCAGGTGGCCAGGACGTGGTCCTCTGAGCCTGAGAAGCGCCACCTTTGCACATCAGGTTGCGTTGTGTTGTCTCTCCTTTAGATAAACATGTTTAAAGGCAAAATAGAGGAGCTGTTGATCTGGAATTAGAACTCAGATTCTAGCAGCATATTGCAGTGTGAGCTCAGGCCAGACCCCAGCCTTCCGTACCTTCAGACTCCCACCTGAGTGAGGCAAGCAAAGCCTGTGCCCATGCTCCCTGATCAGAGGGCAACCCCAGAGGCAAGGCCTTTGTCAAACATCCCTCTAGGCTCCAGCCTGTGCCCGCTTTCCAGCTGGCATCACAAGACTTGAAAAGGTCACTGTTTCTACCCTCATGTCTGTCTGAGGCCTTAATGCAGAGTTCTCCTTGCTGGTTGTTTAGTCCTTGATGTCTGCAAAGATATGATATTCCTTTCACTCTGCCATGACGGCACGCTGATGAAGAGGAAAACCATAAGGAGAACAACGTGAGGGGGAAGACATGATGGTTTTAATTAAGCAGAGGATGAGAAGGGAGTGGAGGGCGCTGATGACAGCAATAGTTAGAGCTGCAAAGAGCTTGTCAATTCCCTCATGTAGGTTACATGACATTTTGGAAGATTTTTGTTCAGATCACCCCACACCCCTATGAACTTCATTCCTGCTTTATTTGCTTGGAATGCCAAGTGTAGGTAAACTTGGGAAAACCAGTGTTATTTGCTCTGCCAGCCCAGAGTGGTTATTCACAACGTTTGCCGACATAACGTGTGAGCATGATGTTGCAGGTTCTCACAATCCAACCGACTCTGCAAGGATGTCACACAAAATAACCAAGTCCCAGAGTCCTTCTGGAAATCTCGTGTCTTTCATAAAATTAAATCTTGAACTCACAGTTCCTTGATCTTAGAAAATAATGTATGCTCTCCAAAAATCAGAGCTTTGTCTTATCTCCATCTATTGAAGGCATCCAGGGTTACTTTTGCTTTCCCATTCCAACTCTTTCTATTTTTGTCCCTTCGTCTTCTCTGCTGCCCTTTACCTCTGACAGACTCCCAAAAGCAGTTGATTCTTGAACCACGCTGTTTTGAAGCACACAGGCCTACTTAGATGCAGATCTATGGTCGACTGTGTCTGAGGTCGACTGAGTCTGATGGTCGACTGTGTCTGAGGATGAAAACCTCTGATGTGGAGGAGCCAGGGGTCTGGGAGGAGTAGTGTTTATGGAGGTCAGATTGTGAGATTAACCATGGACTTTCCACTGCACAGGGAGCCATGCCCTCACCCCCCACCATGCTCAAGGGTCAACTGAAATTAATAACTTGGGGTCTCTTCCATCCAAAGTGGCTCCTTCTGCAGCCAGACTGTCATGGGTCCTGTCCATTCCGTCCAACAGGGGTCTGGAGAGAAAGATCGGGGGTCACTGAAGATCTCGTGCGAGGGCCTCCTAGCCACACAGGAGCTGGGGGTCTTCTCTTCCTTCAAGTGCTATCTCCTGTGCTCAGCTTCCTCTCCTCTCTGGAGGCAGATAAAGAAAACGAGGGCATCAGACAAGCTCAGACTCCATCTCAGGATCACGAAGAGGTGAAGTCAGCAGTGTGAATGGGCAGAGGGGTGTGAGTGTGGACAGGAATGGTGTGGATGCCCAGGAGGTGAAATCAGGGAAGCAGGATGCACCCCTGACTCCCCTAGATTCCTCATGGCCCCCAGGATCCAGTCAGTGGGCATGAGACACACATTCATAGCTGCTGTTGCAGGTCAGGGAACATGACCTGAGCCATGTGACTGCCACTGTGGACAGAATGGAGTCAGACCCACCATCAGGGTGAATCAGCAGGTCCTCACCCCTCCTTACCTCAAGTGCACACTCAGGCCTAGAGGTGAGCAGAGCTGTCCTGAAGCCGAGCCTAGGAGTGCCTGCCTTTCCTGTTGGGCCCAAAGATGCTCATGATGTCCCGGGGGCTTTGTAAAGATGAAACCAGTAGCCACTTACACCCCTTGTTGAGGATGATGACCATGGCAGCTTTATTACATGGACTGGAGAAAAAAACAAGACATGTGGCTGGTCTCCAACATGTCATCACAGATCAAATAAATACATTTTAAGGTGTCTCATTGGCTTCCCTGATGATTCAACAGGTAAAGAATCCACCTGCAATGCAGAAGATGTGGGTTTGAACCCTGGGTTGGGAAGTATTCTGAGAAAGTATTCTTGCTTGGAAAATCCCATGGACAGAGAAGCCTGGCAGGCTACAGTCCTTGGGGTCACAAAGAGTCAGACACAACTGAGTAACTAAGCACAGCACAGCAAGTTATCTCATAGTGGTGGAGAACAATATTAATATGACCACTGTGGAACTTCTGATAACTGACAGTTACTGAAATTAATAGTCTAGAGTGCACGTTTAAGGAGGTAAATGGTTTTAGAACTTTCATCCCAAGAACATGCATCTAAGTTTCTAAACTATATTTATAATACAAAGCTCATCCAAAAACAGTTAGCTAAACATTTTGCTGTTTTCTCCCACCTTTTGCTGGAGAAGGCAATGGCACCCCACTCCAGTACTCTTGCCTGGAAAATTCCATGGACGGAGTAGCCTGGTAGGCTGCAGTCCATGGGGTCGCGAAGAGTCGGACACGACTGAGTGACTTCACTTTCACTTTTCACTTTCCTGCATTGGAGAAGGAAATGGCAACCCACTCCAGTGTTCTTGCCTGGAGAATCCCAGGGACGGGGGAGCCTGGTGGGCTGCTGTCTATGGATGGGGTCGCACAGAGTCAGACACGACTGAAGTGACTTAGCAGTAGCAGCCCACTTTTTGCGTCATCTTCATTTTTAAAATGGTAAGTGTAAGGGGAATATTACTTAAAATATATTCAGGAAAGATTAAGCTTCTAAAATCACAAGGCTGGCTTATGCTCTAGGCATCGGAATCTTTTCTTTAAATCACAGGTTTGCTATTGTGAATAGCAAATGGCAAGACACTGGCTGGTGGAGGGGGGCAGGGCGAAGTGGGGCAAACACACAAAATCTCAGCCCGTTAGCCCCTCCCCCTTATGCCCTGTGGCCACGAGGATTACATGAATAAACAGTAGTTTTCAAAAAAACCCTTTCTCTTCCTGCTTCCCTGGTGGCTCAGACAGTAAAGAATCCGCCTGAAATACCGGAGACTGGGGTTTGATCCTTGGATCGGGAAGATCCTCTGGAGAAGAGAATAGCAACCCACTCCAGTATTCTTGCCTGGAGGATCCCATGGACAGAGGAACCTGGTGAGCTCCAGTCCGTGGGGTCACAAAGGACTGGAATGGCTTTCACTTCTCTCTTCCTGTAGGGTGAGAGTTCCCAGGGGTGATGCCTCCACCAGCTTGTAACTGGATCAACAGCCTTCACTTTCTCAAAGTGTTTCAATTTTATGACATTCTGTGTGTTTACTAAGTCCTACACAGAATTCTTCATTGTGTATGCTGACTTCATATTAAAATGTTCATAATGATGACAATAAGATACACAAAAATATTAAGTCTCAGTGGAGAAGAGGGGGAGAAGGTAGGACAGGACTTTTTCTTAAAAAAAAAGATCCAAATATTATAGAGAAAACATATTTTTTATCATTGTGAAAGACAAAACTGTGCATTCCAAAGTACTCATTATTCAAAGTTAAAATTCTCTGTTGGGATTTTAATTTTAGGCACTAAACAAGTGACTTACTTTTTTCTGTGTTTACTGTGTTTACACAGATCAAAAAATAAGCATTGCCTCTGTTCATAAACACAGAAAGAACTTCCATCGCTCCAGCCAAGACATCTTCACAATGGGTGCCAGGTCTCATCTTTAAATTGATAATACTGTTGATTGACAGGCTGTAGACAATATGCGTTGATCTGTTTGTTGTTCATATTTTAAATCAGCTGCTCGTGTGTCCCAGGTCAGCAATGTTACTGAGCAGTGTTCTTGGGAACTGTTCATAAACACATGAGCAAATCTGTAGCAAACGTTATGTCTAACTCACGTGGCTGGACATAGATCGGACAGTTTATTCTCAGGCAAATTCCAAATGCAAATTGCATTATAATCTCCCCCAAGGATTTTTTGTCTTAATAGTTCTTCACTCCTCCTCCGCCACCCATGGTCAGTGACCCAGATCTCTTCACCTAAACTGAGTTGTCCTCTGCAGAGGAGGGGATACTCCTGGTAGTGAGTTTATGCTGAGCTGTCTACACAGCCCACTTCATCTCACTCAAGAGTGTGGAGGTGCATTTACATAGGACTAGTCTGGTGGGCTGCCGTCTATGGGGCCGCACAGAGTCGGACACGACTGAAGCGACTTAGCAGCAGCAGTATGGGGTGAAGTCCGACTCAAATTTTCCAAGTCTGAAACTAAGAGGTGTCAGGACCATGACCCACAACGTTATTAGGTCACATTATGAGACATGGTTTAGCACACCTGGCCCCTGGGTCATGTGACCATCAAGAGACAGACACACGGAAAATAAGGATTGCTTGGAACAAGGGGAGGTGGGGAGGAGATTGAGCTGAATTCTCTGTAAAACCCTAGACACTGCACTGGAAGGGTGACCAGCTCAGGACAAAGCAGAGGGTGAATTCTACTTAGGGGACAGGAAACTCCCACTTTGACACTTTTGCTGAATTTTACTGATGCCATGTCAGTGACATATCGACCTTGGAAAAAAATCAGATCAGCTAATAAATTATCATGCCTTATTCTTTAAGTAGATATTTTAATGGTGCATAAATGTTAAAGAATCATGGTTGACTTCTCCACGAAGCTGTCACAAATACTCCAGTGCTAAGTCGCTTCAGTTATGTCCAACTCTTTATGACCCCATGGACTGTAGCCCACCAGGCTCCTCTCTCCATGGGATTCTCCAGAGAAGAATACTGGAGTGGGTTGCCGTTTCCTTCTCCAGGGGATCTTCCTGACCCAGCGATTGAACTCACATCTCTTACATCTCCTATATTGGCAGGTGGGTTATTTACCACTAGCGCCACCTGGGAAGCCTAGTCCTCTAGGGTGAGGAGCATTCTTCCTAAACGAGGGAGCTTTTCTTGCTTTCTATGAATACATAAACCAGGGTCTCACCTAGATCAGGTCAAAATAATAGAACACGCCGGCTGCAATGCCTTGTGTAGCTGGAAAGAAGTCAAGGCCACAGCTGACCCTTTACCATCTGAACGGAAGCAGATTTCACCTGGGCTCAGGGTGGAGAGAACTGGAGGTGCCTGGGGTGCCCCCCCTCTCTGCTGAGGTTCACGATGCAGGGAAGACCCAGGGTGGGTGTGAGGGGCAAATCTCCCTTGAACAACCGTGATGATCAATGTCTTCCCCTTTCTCCTACCTCTTCCTTTTTTGGTCAGAGCATCTTGGCACAACCAGCACAAACAAACTTTGTTAACAGCTTTAAACTTGGAAGCCTCCCTTTTTAAATATTTGCCGCTACATAATTGAAACAGCTGTTTTAATGAGGTACCTACTGTCATCATTTTACCCCGGCTGAGCTGGGTGACAACAAAGCAGTAATAACGAATTCAATAATAATTAACTCGGGTCATCTGCTCATCTGTCACGGCCCATCAGCTTTAGGGAGAAAAATCCCAGTGAACTTGTCTCTTTTGTGAGTGTTCCAAAACTCTGCAATAAAATGCTTAGAGAGGACTCTAGGTAGCCCTTCAAAAGTTCTAAGCAAACTGGTAAGTAGGTTAATTAAATTTTATGCATGTTTAAATGCTAATGATTACATTCCTGACATTACAGTGTAATCTGATATGGAATGATGTCACGCAAGCAGTGGTTTTAGTGCCGAAACACAGCCCCTTCCCCACGTGGAGCGGAGGCTCTGGATCATTTATCGAAGGGCAGGAAGTTGACAGCTTCAGAAAGCCAGGTTTCACTCAGGTCCCTCAACTTGTCTGCTGCATGCTAATCAGTGGCGACGCAGCAAACAACCGCTCTCAACCCAGCAGCAAACCTGGAGGGTCATCAAGACGTCCGTGTGTTTCTCTGCCCTGCTTCTCAGCTCCTGCTCCTGACTCTGCAGGGTGGAGGGGCACACTGCGTGCTGGTCAGGATTGTGAAAATGAGAGTCAGGTCACAGCTCCTGCTTCCTGCAAAGCACACACCTTCTGCTATCCCCCCACCCCCATTTCTTCTGTTACAGAATTTCACAAGACTGTCATATTTTTTGAGCATAATCTTTTGCTTATCTGTAAGATGTGAGGGATGGATCCATCTTGTAGGTGAATGGTCCAGCTTAGCTAGCAACGCAGGGCAGCCCTTCCCAAAGTGTCTGGGCACAGGGCCCGCCCGGGGCACGGGGCCCGCCCGGGATCTGTGACGATGAGAAGAATGATCCTGTGGGTCTGGGCTTCTGCTGAGAGTCTGTACTCTGTGCCTGCTTCCACTGAGGCTGGTCTGCTGGGAGGAGGGCCACGCTTTGAGCATAACTTTGGTCAGTTCTGGACAAAAGGAAGCAGAAACACGAGAGAATCATCCCAAAGTTGGGGCCACCTTTCTCATCTCAATTCATTTGTTATTAATTATTGTCATACTTCTGGACAAAGATATTCAGGATTCCTACTGCCTGGGCAGAGTCTTTGGTTCTACACACATTATTCAGCCTGACAAGCAATGATCTGCCCGAAGACTGGGGTCTTTGAGTCCCACCACGAAGCTAAATTTATAGTTTCTGTTTTTTCCTCTAAACGACACTCAGATGATGAAGCACTTTGCTCTTTGGAATTATGTAGAGACTACAATATATTTACAATATTATATGTTCAATCAGGTTAGCAGCACTACTATTACAGTGATTAATAATTACAATAATAAAGGAGCACTGATGGTCATATCTTTTAGGAGCTCAATTTTGATCCACATTTGAGAGAACTGAAACTAATAGCATGAACACAACACCTTCTGATGTAAACAGTGACATTTCGACTTTAGTTAAGTGGTAAATTCTTGTTAATATCTCCACATGATGCTGAATTGTGAAGGAAAGTTCACAACACAGAAAGTTCACAGCCCATGCAAACTATTATATGTATGATGGATAAACAATAAAGTCTGATGATATAGCACAGGAAACTGTATTGAATATCCTGCGATAAGCCATAATGGAAAAGAATAGAAAAAGAGTGTGTATATATATATATAGTAACTGAATCAGTTTGCTGTACGGCAGAAACGAACACACCATTGTAAACCAATTATACTTCAATTAAAAATGAAGAAATAATTTGTATCAAGTTAAAAGAAAACCAAACAGCCCATATGCTGCTAAAAAATTGCTGAAAATATGCAATTTTTCTGAAACTAAGAATTATTGTAATGTAGGTGTTTTTCTCTTTTTCTTTTTCTCTCTCTCTCTTTTTTTTTTTTTCCTGAAGAACAGTCAGCTCAAGCCTTCTGTGCGTGGGATTTGAACAATGATATTTAAGACAAACAGCGCCAGCAGGGAAAACGTATGGCGAAATCCCCAGTCACTAGTAAATAACTCCCCTTGTCCTCATAGCTCTTCTTCCCGATACACCAGGAAGACCTTTGAAATGCCCCACGGGTTTCAGGGAGACCAAACTGAGGATGCAGCAGACAGGCTCGGCTCTCACCTTGGCTGGGAGTTTTGCCTTCCAGCACTGCCTGCTGATTTCATCAGCTTTTTGAAGAGGTTCAGAAGAGTGAGTAGTTTTGCATTTCAGCATTAGCTCAGGAAAAAGTGTCAAGTGACAAGCATTGTTCTCCTTGCTCTGCACATAAACAGAGGGAAACATCCTCAGCTTTCGTGAAGGCAAAATAGAGTCTGAGGTTCCTAGCTATTTTCACTCAGGCAGATTATAGAAACCACAGTGTTACTGCAGAGAAGCTATGGGAATAAAAGCGGACTTTTAAGAACCCAGAGCAAATCTCTGAATGTAAGAGCTAAACCATAAAACTCCCTGAAGAAAATGAGAAAGCTCCAGGGCATTGGGTTTGGCAATGGTTTCTTGCATGTGACACCAAAAGCACAGGCAGCAGAAGAAAAACAGATATTGGACTTCATCAAAATTCTAATCCTTTGTGCACACCCCAAGAGAGGAAAAGGTAACCGCAGAATAGGAGGGAGCATTTGCAAACTATATCTATTAATAATAAAGGGGGACTATCTGGAATATATAAAGTACTCCTACAACCCAACAACAAACATTCATTTAAAAATGGGCAAAAGACATGAATAATTATTTTTTCAAAGATACATAAATGGCTAGGTCGCCACATGAAAAGATGCTCAATATTGCTAATAATCAGAGAATTGCAAAACAAAACCACAAAGTACCCTTTACACCAATTAGGATGGCCATTATCAAAAAACAAAAAACAAGTGTTGGAGAGGGTGTGGAGGTGCTGGAACCCCTGCATTGCTGGTGAGAATGTAAAATAGTGCAGCTTCTAAGGAAGACAGTAGGGTGGTACCTCAAAAAATGAAATGTGATGGTAGCATATGACCCAGAAATCCCACTTCTAAGTGCACACTTCAGAGAACTGAAGGAGGAACCTCAGCAGATATTTGCACAGTTTGTTCACAACAGGAATACCCATAGTACCCCGAAAGTGGAAACGACCTAATGCCTACCAGCTGATGAATGGACAAATCATACAACAGAATATTAAGAAATGAAATGCTGCTGCATGCTACTGTGTGGATAAAACTTTATACATATTTATTCAAACAAATGGTATTTCTTGATCTCCTGCATTGGGTCAGACACTCTGTGATAGATTCATGAAATAGAGACAAGCACAGCCCTTGCCCTCAGAAAGTCTCTTATTGGTTGGAAAGCCAGTCACATCAGCAAAGAAATATAGGACAGTGCTCCAAAGATCCCTGCATCACAAAGGAAAGACTTCCACTGTTGAACCAGGGAGTATAAATTCACTCATGCATTCATTCAGCGAACATTGATGTGCTCACTTGGTCCCAGGCACTGTCCTGGGTCCAAACAAAGAGCTGTCTTTTATGGAGTTTCTGGACAGCAGAGGAGATATTAATAAATATTAATAGACTTTTAAATATGTGATCACAATACCCGCAATGCCTTATAAAATAGGCATGGGGATTGCATGTTTAAATATCTATTTAAACATATGTACTATGTAATATCTTTTTGTTTTAAAAAGAAAATAATGGCTACTTAATACCAGTAGCGTGCGTGGGCAAAGTCTTTTATGTAATATCTGGGCTTCCCAGGTGCTCAGTGGTGAAGAACCCACCTGTCGATGCAGGAGATGCAAGTTTGATTCCTGGGTCAGGAAGATCCCCTGAAGAAGGAAATGGCAACCTGCTCCAGTATTCTTGCCTCAGAAATCTCGTCGATGGAGGAGCCTGGTGAGACACAGTCCATAGCGTCGCGAAGCGGGAGACACAACTTAGAGACTGAAACAACAGCTATGTAATATCTCTTAAAAACACGGTGTGATGTGTGCCATTCTGTTACACATCAGAGTCACCATGGTGATGGCCATTTCTCCCACCTGTTTGATGTTAGTGAGTGGCCATGTCATGGCAGGTGAGGGCTCTGTAGGGAGTGAAGAGGGAAGCCGGCAAGTACTCACCCTCACTCAGATGCCTGTGGGGTGAAGGGGGTTCGGAAGAAGGTTGAATCTAATAATAAGAAAAAATTGGGCTTACATTTCATAGGCTTTGAGTTTGATTTCTCTAGGAGTTCATTTTACTTTATTTTATGGCGATCCTGGTCAATGATGGGAGAAAACTGTCCTCCAGAGAGTCTGAGGAGCTTTTCACACACCTCTTTTCCACAGGGTGTTAACGGCTTCAGAAAAAGTGAAATTTCCACCCACACCATGCTGCGGCCCCAAATGCAGTGGACGCACCCACCCACAGCCCCTCTTCCTGTTTCTGTGCTCAGGAAGTCTTCCTCTTTGCTTCCTCTGTCCTCTCACTGAGATGAAATTTCAGCTTCTGCATCAGAGCACCTTGCGGCCCAGGAAAGAGGGCCACAAGCTCATTTCTATCATCTTTAAGGTTCCACCTATAAAGGATGTCACACAGTATTTGTCTTTCTCTGTTGGACTTACTTCACTTTGTATGATTGCCTCTAGGTTCATCCATGTTGCCGCAAGTGGCATTATTTCATTCTTTGTTACGGCTGAGTCGTATTGCATTGTACATATGAGCTTATTTACAAAATAGACTTCGAAAACAAACTAATGGTTACCAAAGGGGAAAGGCAGGGTTGGGGGGAGGGGTAAATTAGGAGTTTGGGTTTAACATATACATCCTACTTATATAAAAAATTAGATAACCTATAAGAAACTACTATATAGCACAGGGAACTCTACTCAATATTTTCTTATAACATATGATGAAAATAATCTGAAAAAAATGGATATATGTATATGTACAACTAATCACTTTGTCATACACCTGAAACTAACACAACATTGGAAATCAAATATACTCTGATATAAAATAAGAATTAAATTAAAAATTCGAAAGATAAATAGAAGAAATAGAGACCACGTCACACTCTCCCATGGGGGTGGGGGCTGTGTGCTCCCTGCACAAATCTGGGTGCCCCCCAGGCTTAGTGATACTAGAACACAGGGCATTTTTCCTGCTTCCTGGCCAGAGGGCTCTCAGAACAGCCACCAGGCTGTGGGAAGCCCCGAGAGAGAGGCCAGTGCTGCCTTGACAGCCCCACCGGAGCCCCCCTGAGAGCCGCATCACTGCCTAGCCCGCGAGTTGTCCCCCTCGGACCACCGGTGCAGCCAAGCATTGGATGAACACAGACACAGCCTCTGTGACACTGAAGTTAGACGGAACCTTGAGTCCCCAGTGATCAACTCAGCTCAGCAGACTGCGGCCCCCAAAGCTTCAGGGTGGCCCCCAGCACTGTGGTGGACTCTCGTCCTCCCGAGGGTCCTCCCCGCTTCTCCGCTCACAGTGCACACTCCATCTCTGAACTTCCCGTGTGTGCTATAGGTCGGATTCACTTGGAACTTAAATTCCAGGTGTATCTTTTCCTTCTCAAGTCTTGCATGGGCCCCTCCACATTAAAAAGAACTTTAGGGGAGAAATCATGCCTTTTCTTTTTGGTCTCCTGTTTCTTAGCATGGTGGTCTTCAAGTCACAATCATAGATGTTAGGGAAGAATTGTGAACCTTTGTAAATGCAAGGAAAGTCCTCCCAAACATAAAAAGTCCCAACTCAAAGCAACAGATGATGTCTATGAAGCTCAAAGGCATTTGGAGACGGTAAGCTGGGGGCCCCTGATGGAACTTTCTCACGTGAGGCAAATATATGGCCAACTTAAGGAGCACAGGTGTTGTTGTTGTTGTTGTTGTTCAGTTGTTCAGTCATGTCCCATTGTGACCCCATGGACTGCAGCATGCCAGGCTTCCCTGTCCTTCACTATCTCCTGGCGTTTGCTCAAACTCATGTCTATTGAGTTGGTGATGCCATCTAACCATCTCTTCCCCTTGGCCACCTTCTCCACCCTTGAACACTTCTGTGTGCACACTAGAGCTACCTGTATTGCCCTCCTCCCTGGGGCACTCACTGAGGATGGCAATAGACTAAGTACCCTGCCTGCAGCCATTCACATAATAGCTGGAGGGTGGAAATGCAGGTCATTGAGTGCCTTTTGTCTGGAGACTCTGGGGAAATGAGATGTCTGGGTCCTAAGAGGAGACTTTAACCTCCAAGACCTTTTTTGGAGTTCATCTAGCTGGCCTGTAAATACCTCTCCCAACTTAGTCACCTGGGGTAACTTTGAAAATGCCGCGACCTTTGTATCAAGTACTGGTGAGAAATTACTGAGCTAGACTGCATAGAGCAGAGGCGGCAGTGACATAGTGCACTAGTTACTAGAGATGCAGAAGCTGAAGTGTCAGTTCAGCAAAGGAATTGGCGGTGACACAAATAAAGAATTTATACATGCAAACAAGGTGAGTAGTACAAGCAGCATCTTCTCAATTGTCATTAGCAGAGAGTCTAAATATTTTTAAAAGTAATGTCGTTTTCGCGTTTTTAAGTTCAAACAGTAACCCAAAATGAGGTGAAGTGTCGTTGTCTATTAGAAACCCTGCTGGAAGGAATAGGCAAAGGTTTAATTAGCATATGAATTGTTTGCATGGAAGTGTAATCACCAAATGACTAAAAATAGTTTGTACTCTTAAATAGGTGAGATTTCTGTTTCAACAGTACCCTGGTAATCTGCACAGAAAAGTCCTCTTCCTAGATTGCACAAAACTGCCATTTCTGAAAGACCCAGGGATCCAGGAAGCCGAGGCTCAGCGCTGCCTCAGCGTGTGCTGCGCGTTCTCGCTGTTTCTCTGCTCTCACAGTGGTTCTCCGCTCCTGCCGCATCGCAGTCCCCAGAGCGCTCTGATAAAACACAGACACAGGGGCCTCGCTCCCGACGATTTTAATTCAATTGCTCTGCCGTGAGGCCCGAGAACTCTTGTTTTTAAAGCTCCAAAGGTGAGTCTAACGTGTGTCTGAGAAGGACACCTAATGGACTCTCAAGGGTGAAATAGCCCTTATAATCAACACTTCCGGCTGCTAACCCGCAGGTTGGTTGGTTGGTTTTTCTTAGATCACGTAGAAAATGTGATGAGCACTCCCGGTTCACTGGAGAATTTGAAGATCTCCCCCCTCGATTTAGGATTTATTTTTAAGAATTTCAACCACTTTTGCGTAAGAAGTTGAACCAGAGAAATTAACATTTTGGAGAGTGTGGCCAAGGAATCTTTATTTCCGACAGTGAGTGTGATTTGTTTTCAGGAACAGGTAGCGTACTACGGCAGAAGTAGAGTCCTGATGGCCTGTCTGGTGAGTGGGACGTTAGAGCGGGCGGCATTTACCTGGGCTGTGCTCCCGGGCCGCCCCCAAAGCAGCTCCATCAGCAGAGAGCCTGGGGCGCGCTGCAGAGCCTCCGCCCGGCGCAGGGGCGGCAGAGGGGCGGACAGTCGGCCGAGCCCCGCGGCGTCTCCGGCAGCGCTCCCCCGGAGTCAGAGAGGGACCCAAGTTTACCCACTGTTCTGATCTCCGGAGCCGTAAATCAGAGGACCAGATGCATGATCTGGGAACTAGTCCAAATTCATTTTTAGAAAAGGTGAGACTTTCTCAGCAGAAGCAGCTGCGCCAGGAGGAACGTTTTTTATCGCTGTGGCAGAACTGTCAGGGCCCAGGAGGCAGCCAGGCGGAGACATCCAGCGGCTCCCCGAGCAGAAGGGCCTGGCGTCGTCGAGGCTCTGAGCGTGGGTCACCGGTCTCTCGGCTCGGGAAGCCGGGCTCACGCTCGGTTCACAAACCGCTCTAGAAGCGTCGCCCCCGGGCTTCCGGTCCCCTCTCCGCGGACGGCCTCAGCCGGTGTGGTGCTGCTCCTTCCTCCCTTTGGACGCCCTCTGCCCGCTTGGGGTCTTCCCACCACGGACCCTGTAACCCTTGCCTTGTCCAGGGCCATGGGCTGAATTGTCTTCCCTCAAAATTCCTATGGTGAAGCCCTAACCTGCAGTGTGTCTCTACTGGAGACGGAGCCATTAATGAGGTCATCAAGGCTCAGCGAGGTCGTAGGGTAGGACCCTGATCCTAGGAAAGCGGTGAGAAAACACATAAAAGTCCTTTCCCAGCTCTTTTCCATTATAGGTTATTTATTACAAGACTCTTCTTAGACTCTTTGTTTTCAGACTTTCATCCATTATATGTTGTTATAGCATATTGAGTATAGTTCCCTGTGTCTTCCTTGATGTTTATCTATTTTATATATAGTAGTGTGTGTATGTTAATCCCAACTCTTAATTTATCTCCCCCAACCCAACTATCCCCTTGGGTAACCATAAGTTTCTTTTCTATGTCTGTTTATCTGTACCTTTTATTATTATTTTTTTTAAGATTCCACATATAAGTGATATCATATGATTTTTGTCTTTCTCTGTCTGACTAGCTTCACTTGTATGATAATCTCTAGGTCCATCCATTCTGCTGCCAGTGGCATTATTTCATTTTTTTTTTATGGCTGAGTAATATTTTATCATGTGTGTGTATGTATGCATATATGTCACATCTTCTTTATCCATTAGTCTGTTGATGGACAGTCTAGGTTGCTTCCATGTCTTGACCATTGTAAGCAGTGCTGGTATGAGCACTGGGGGTCCCTGTGTCTTTTTCTTTCTTGATGAGGACGCATTACTTCCTGCTTTCCAAAATGAATCTCTCAACTCATTACATAGATTCCATCTCTCCAGCCTTTTCTAAGACCTTGATCCATTACCTCAGATAGATGCATTTATCTCTTTCATAATTTTTAAAATTTTCAAACTGAATACTTCCTTTTCATTCTTTGTGCAAGAATACATGGTACTTCCCACTTTCAGCTGTGAGATCTAAAAATCATGGAGTTTGTCTCTACTGCCTTATAATAAGAAAAAGGTGAAAAACCACAGTTAATCAACAAGTTTTATAAACATACCAGAGGACAGAGGTCATGGGGGAACTGCACCCCAAATCTTGAAGGAGGTGACCAGACCCCAGTGGAGATCTGCCCGCCTGGAGCAGAAGCCCTGTGGGTGTAAACTGCAGGGGACTTTAATGTAACGTTGGTGTGCTGCTGGAGGCGGCGTGTGGACCAGCAGGAGGGCATGAGGCTCCTGGGACCACAGCCTCGGGTGGACCCCACACTGCTGTGGGCTTTGCTCCCAGGAACCCATCTGAGGAAGAGGCTCCAGAGCCGGCGGGAGGGGCACCGAGGAGTCGTGATGAAACAGGCCAGTGAGCGCTCTGCTGGGTACTGCACAGGTGTGACGGCTTCCTCAGATGCCGATCCCACCTGAGGAAGGCCAGCGCCCCAGCTCTGGACCCCATCCCACTTAACTGTGCCGGCGTAAGATGAGGGGATACTTACGAGGGTCAAAGCATAACAGAGTGGTCTTCCTCCATCACACGCCACCTCACACTGAAAGGGGTCCAGTGTGATAACAGTGGATTCCGGCTCACAGGGCAGCAGGGTGCGGACTCTCTGAGGAGGAGTGCTTAGGGAAGCCCAGAGTCGGCCTGGCAGACAGACAAGGAACCAGAGGAGTCTGAAACCTCAGCAAAGAAAAGCTGGAGAACTTATAGAAACGTCAGCTGAACAGTCTGGAGTAAGGAAAGCCATCAGGGGTAAAGCGGGACGTTTATCCTACGTGCATAGGCGTCTAACAACAGAGCCTCAAAACACAGGAGGCAAAGCCCTGCGGAACTGCAGGAAGAACTGGAGAAGCCACGGTTACAGGTGGACTCTTCAGCACCCCTTGTTCAGTAATTGATATTTCAAGCTGGCAGAAAGTCAATAAACATACAGTTTTCTTGAGTAGCATTAGCAATCAATTTGATCTAATTGGAATTTATGGAATACTCCATCCAACAACATGAGAATACACATTCTTTTCAGGTTAACATGGAACATTCACCAAGTTAGATCAACTTCTGGGCCATAAAACACATTTTAAAAAGAATAGAAATGAGACAAAGTATGTTCAAAATATGTTCAGAAACTAGAAATCAATACCAGACAGATAGCTGGAAATGTGAAAATATTTGGCAAAAAAAAAAACATATCTATATAACATGTGTCAGTGAAGAAGATCTCAAGAGAAAAATTTTAAAATATAATTAAATTAATATAAAAATAAACCTCAACATTAATGAGATGCAGCAAAAGCAGTGCGTACAGGAAAATGTATAGCAATGCATATATGAGAAAATAGGAAAGACCTCAAATCATGATCTAAGTTTTAGGAAAATAGAGAAAGAATAATTTAAACCCCAAAGTAAAAATAAGAAAACAAATACAAATAAAAGAGAAATAAAATATATTGAAAATTGGTCAACAATATATAAAAATCAGTTTAAAATAAAGTTCTTAAGAAGAGCAATAAATCTGATAACAACTATGTAGGCCCACCAAAGGTGAGAAGAGATGGCCTTTCAGTGAGAACTCAAGTGAACAATGTTTGAAACGCAGAATAAAAATTAGTATAGCAAAGAGATCAAACAAGTCAATCCTAAAGGAAATCAACCCTGAGTATTCGTTGGTAGGACTGATGCTGAAGCTGAAGCTCCTATACTTTGGCCACCTGATGTGAACTGACTCATTGGAAAAGATCCCGATGCTGAGAAAGATTGATGGCAGGAGGAGAAGCGGACAACAGAGGATGAGATGGTTGGATGGCATCATTGATTCAGTGGACCTGAGTTTGAGCAAACTCCAGGAGATAGGGGCAGACAAGGGAGGCTGATGTGCTGTACTTCATAGGGTCACAAAGAGTTGGACAGGACTGAGCAACTGAACAGCAACAATACATAAGCTTTCCCTAATACCAGTAATGAACAACGGGGATTTCAAATAAAAATATCATTTAAAATAGCATCAAAAATGAAATTCTTAGGTATTTATCTAGCAAAATATGTATTTATATGTGGACACATTCAAAATCAATGAAAGAAACTAAAGATATGATTAAAGAGATTTTGTTTTAGATTGGAAGACTCAATATTGATAAGATGCCAATTGCTTCCAATTTGATTGATAGATTGAAAAAAAATTCATATTAAAATCCTAGCAACCTGCTCTGTAGATACCAACGGAATTATTCTAGATTTTTGTGGAAGGATATCTCAATTTCCTGGAGCAGACACACAATGGAAGCCACTGGGGGAGCCATTGCCAGGATGGGAAACCATGAACAGTAGTTGATGAATTGCTGGAGGCTCCGAGTGGACCAGTCTGAAAGCTACAAACTCCAGGAGGTCCCAGGCACGGGGGCGGGGGTGGTCCCATGATTTTGTGAAGGTTACTTTCAGGTTTAAATTCCCACAGTTTATATCAGAGAAAAACCGCAGGCTTCCTGTAGGCCCTCAGGCCAGGGTCTGAGGGGCTGTGCTCAGCCCTAAGGCCCATGCAGGTCTGAAATGAGAGAACCCTAAGGAAAGAGTGGACTGTTTTAAAAAGTATACTGACTAGAGCTACGAGACTTAGTGGTAAGTGCAGGATACCCAGTAGAGTGTGAATTTCAGGTAAATGAACTATTTTTTAATATAAGAATGTCCTATGAAAAATGTGTATCAAAATGTATTCATCGTTTAGCTGAAATTCAGATTTAAAAGGACATTCTGTATTTTATGTGGCAATTCTATACCCAACTCATAGAAAATTGTGTTGCTGCTGCTACTGCTGCTAAGTCACTTCTGTTGTGTCCGACTCTGTGCGACCCCATGGACTGCAGCCTACCAGGCTCCTCCGTCCATGAGAGTTGCCAGGCAAGAGTACTGGAGTGGGTTGCCATTGCCTTCTCCAATGACCAACCTAGACAGCATATTAAAAGCAGAGACATTACTTTGTCAACAAAGGTCCATCTAGTCAAGTCTATGGTTTTTCCATTTTGTGTTAGCTTTATATAGAAACAACAAAAATATTCCTGAAAATTCACCACTTATGTCCACATGAAAACCTGCACACAGGTATTTATGGCAGTTTTATTCCTAATTACTAAAATGTGGAAGCTGCCAAGATGCCTTTCAGGAGGTAAATAGATAAATGAAGACATGGTCCATCCAGAAAATGGAAGATTATTTACAGCTAAAAAGAAATGAGCTCAAGTCATGAAAAGCCAGGGAGGAACCTTAGATGTATATAACCAAGTAAAGAAACAGGACTTGAAATGCTGATTGCAGCCATATGATGTTCTATTCTGGAAAAGGCAAGATGAGGGTGACCGTAAAATGATAGGGGGCTGCCAGGGGCTGGGAGAGGGAGGGATTAGTGGAAAGCAATGGAGTTTTAGGGAGGTGAAACTATTTTTCATATATTATAACAGTGGATACATGTTATTATAAATGTGTCCATTTCTAGTTTGTTGTACATTGAATGTATAGCACCAAGAGGGAAACCTAAGGGACATTAGTTATACCAATGTATCAATATTGACTTATCAGTGACAGAACCACACCTCCACAAGATGTGAATAATGGAGACACCATGTATGTGTCTGCAGCAAGGAAGAGGGTGCAGGCTGGCTCTCTGTACTTTCTGTTTCCATAAACCTAAAACTGCTTTACAAGACAAATTCTATTAATTTAAAAAATTACTGAAGGTAACATCAAAGGGTCTGACAAAGAAATAAGAGAATAACAGAAACAACAGAAATATTGAAGAGAAGTTTTAATTTACATGAAAAATTGTGAAATATTTGGAATGAAAAACTCCATGAATGAATTAATCAGCATATTAGTTCAAGTTGGAGAACCAGTGGCCACAGAGTCATCTAAGAAGTCTGCCTCGGAAATCTCCTG
Source organism: Cephalophus harveyi (assembly GCA_006410635.1). Taxonomy (NCBI): domain Eukaryota; kingdom Metazoa; phylum Chordata; class Mammalia; order Artiodactyla; family Bovidae; genus Cephalophus; species Cephalophus harveyi. The sequence continues at coordinate 75,369 of SJYT01011626.1, forward strand.
TGACTTAGCTTGACTCTCATTAATGAGGACTCAGATGCCATCTGTGAGACTTGGAAGAGACTGAACAATGTGGATGGTTTTGTCTAGAAGGAGCAGCAGCGATTTCCATCTGGAAGAGATGACTCCGAAGCGGAAGGCTGTACCTCCTTGTAAGGGGGTGGCCAGTTTTGTATCTAACATGACCCTCTGACACGGGTCTGACTTTATACCCAACTGAAGGACCACAGCATCAGTTCTTGTATCTTCCATTGAATGAGCTCCACATCTTGGTGGTTCCCTCATGAAAGAGTGACTACATCTTTGACAAATGCTTACTGTATATCCATGAAAAATGTTTTTCACTTTTTGTAAAATGCACTTTGCCACTATTTAATAACTGTTGCTGGAAAATTGGCTTTCCATGGGGGAGGGGAAATGAAATTTCACCCCAGCCCACCCCATCCACAAACCACAATCAATTCTAGTGTATTAGGAATACCAATATGAATCACAGACTTTAAAGCTCTCATAAGAAAATTCAGTATAATAACTTTACAACCTTGAAGTGGAAAATTTATTAAAGTAGTCCCAGGAGACGTAAACCTCAAAAGAAAAGAAAGCTAAAACAAAACAAGAAATTGAACTGTATTAAGAAATCCTGTGTCAAAAAATACATAACAAAGCAGGGAAAAGACAAGCCATAAATTGGGAATACAGATTTGCAACACATTTAATTAACAAAGGATTAATCATCAAAATATGTTTATAAAAAACTTCTCCAAATCAGTAATAAAAAGGCAAACAACCTAATAGGTTCACAGCAGAGGAAAAAAAAAATATGGCGAATAAACACAGGAACAGATGCTTAACCTCATTAGTAATCTGAGAAATGCAAATTAAAACAATAATGAGATACCATTTGCACCCACCAGATTGGCAAAAGTTAAAAAGTCTGACAGTGCTACTTGTTGGTGAGGTTGGGACTGGAGGACACCGGCTCCAGGGTGAGGACCGTGCTGGCACCATCACCTTGGAGACAATTTTGACATCATCCAGCCGATGCTGTGCCCCTGAAGCTCCATTGCTTTCTGGCCATTCATCCTAGACAGGTATCTGCCCAGGAGTCTAGGTGGCGAGAGCAGGAAGATGCACTATCAGCACCTGATGGGCAACAAGTCGGGAGACACGTGGACTCTGACCGCAGGAGCAGAGACACGGAAACTGGGGGTGACAGCAGGTCTCCACTGCCTGGTCCAACCTGCACCCCCGGATGCTGCCAATCGTGGCTGAATTGAGCTGAGTGATCATCTGAACAATGAAAGAAACACAGGGCAAGGTCACCTTTCTCAGATACTGTTGGGCAACTTTGCCAAGTGCATCTTGGCAGTCATTTAGAATCAAGTTAAACTAACTTTCTCCACGAAAAATATTATTCCTTCCCACTTTTCTTCTTCTGTTGATTTTTTAAAAAATTTGATGTATTAAAGTCATTATCCAGTTCCTGGAAGGGGTTAATTATTCCCGGCTAGCTAGCGCATTTCTTGAGCATCTTAACACATGCACTGAGAGGTAAAGGAACTCAGATGTCAACTGAAGACAACCCACCTGTATGGGTTGTGGTCACTACACTGCTTGTGCGTGTGTTGAGAGGCCTTTAGAGCTGTTTTCCCTATGTTCTAACTGCTATCCAGAAACTGTTTTGATATGATGAAGTTGCAACAGGAATAAAATATACCTCGTCCTTGCCCATAAAATTTGAAAGAATAAGAAAATGTCATGGTGAATTTCTATTTCACAAATGATAAGCTGCTTAAGATGTAGTAAAACGATTCATACCGAAACTTTCCAGGCAAGTTTGTACCTTATCCTTGTTCCAGTTGGACGCTTGTTTTTAATATCTGTGTTACTTGTATTTTATACTTTCAAGAATCACATTCACCCTATATTTTGTTTCTTCTATCTTGCCATGGTTGCCACAGGTACCGCTGCCTGGAGGTAAAGGTGTGCTTGACCATTTTAAGGACATGTTGGGAAAGGAGCCTGGACACAAAAACCTTAAGAAATCACGTGGGGGCAGTGTTACTGCTCTGAAAAAATGACTGTTATGTATATAAAAGATAATGTTCTTTTTTACACTATATTCAAAATTCCACTTTGACTCAAAAAGAAATTTGTTGCAAGGGCTCAATTCAGGGAAAATATATTGTTCAGTAAAAGAGAAAGAAAATGGTGACTATGAAAACCTTGTAAAAACCCTTAGATGAGAGTATGGACAAGAGATGGAAATGCTTGTGTACATTACATTTTTCCTTTGCTCTCCTCTGTCCCTGCCTCAGCCCCAATTTAACTTGGCTTCTACTGGCTGATTTCTCTCAGTTAGGGAGACAAGACGACTTTACTGAAATAATGAAACACATGGATGGAAAATAACCCCAAAGATGGTAAAGCTGAAAATGCAAGATTGATAAAGTAATTTTAATTTGGCTCTACATATGTTAAGGTAGTTAGGGTGACTTTTGTGAAGGAGTCCAACTGTGTAAAGACAGATGTGCAGAAACTGATTAAAGACACACACACACCCCCTCCCACGGCTGGTGTGTGTTCCTTTCACACCGAGGCAGTGCCGTTCCAAGCTCGGAGCACGCTGTGCTGCTTTAGCGAAAATCAGAGCACTGCGTATTTGCTCATTGCCCACTGGGGATGCCCAAAGCCGACCAGCAGCTCTTGGACTGCCGTGCTTCTGATATGAAAAATTATGAATCTGCTGCCAGATTTTTTTACAGTCCTCTCCTTGGCTTGAGGAGCACCAGGGGCACAGTGGTCAGGGATGGAAGGAGGTAAAGGTATGTAGGGGGCAAGGAGTGATCACCCCAGAGCCCAGGAAAATCATTTAGCCCTTCACTTCTTGAGTTCAACTCGTCTCTCTGTGCAGCTCCGGGACCTGTTTTTCCTTCTCAATCTGCCCTTACTGTTACTAATGTTCAAAACCATCACAGATACAATGAAGGCCCCTGCTGCGGCATTGATCTCCTCCGCAGTCTGGGGCCTGAGACGCCCAGACTGCACGCGCGCCAACCATGGGGCCCTGGGCTCCCGCTGCTCTGCCCAAGAACCGTCTGGGGCCTGGTGCAACCTCGGGACAGCTGGTGTCTAGGGAAACCGGCTGATGATCAATATGGCGGCAAGAGCAGTGGGGGGCGCGGGTAGGGGGTCCTGAAGCCTCAGGACCAAATAGGGGGGCGCACAAGACAGCTGCTCCAAGCCGGGGCTCCCGGGGCCCGTTGGGGGGAGATGAGGGATTCTCTCCGCTCTTCAAGACCCGGGAGTTTGTGAGCAGCATCGCCTCCAGGTTACAGGGCAGAGAAGGCTGAGAAGGTTCTGAGAGAAATGGAGCATCTGTCACACTTTTCGTTCTCCTCATACAAGGTCAGAGACTGGAGGTTTTGAAGCAACTGGATCATGGTCACAGGGCCTCCAAGTGCTCCACAGAAGCCAGGTGCTGTATCCGGATGTTGGGGGGAATTTTTAAGGCACACTGGTGTTCCTGGCTTCTCATGGAAGGTGAGGTTTTAACTGAAGCTCTGGTAGGACTGTTGCCAAAGTGGGGTGTCCATATCCACTCAAACCTCTTGTTCATTTTAGTTTGAGATCATATATCCTGAAGACAAGAGATTCTCTGAGCAACTCGAGGTTCGATTGAACAGAGCTGTGATGCTCAGGTAATCTCAGTTTTTTGACAATTTCAGGAACCAAGAGAAGCAAAAGGATTTGCTGATGGTCACAGAGCAGAGCACCAAACTAGGAGGCTGGGTCTCGTGGTGGGGTGAAAATGCTCTCCCTCGTGCTCCTTCCATCTATAAACTGTGGAGAGGCTCTGAGAAAACCCACCGCAGGAACTAATCAGCATGTGCCAGGCACAATTGTGTTCAGGCACAGCTGTGTTCATGTACAGTTGTCTATGGGAACAGTCGTGTTTGGGCACAGTTGTGTATGGGCACAGTGGTGTATGGGCACAGTCGTGTAAGGACACAGTCGTGTAAGGGCCCACAGTAGTGTAAGGGCCCACAGTAGTGTATGGGCACAGTTGTGTATGGGCACAGTTGTGTTTGCGCACATTCGTGTAAGGGCACAGTCGTACTAGCACACAGTCATGTAAGGGCCCACAGTTGTGGAAGGGCACAGTCGTGTATGGGCACAGTTATGTAAGGGCACAGTCATGTTTGGGTACAGTTGTGTAAGGGCACAGTCGTGTAAGGGCACAGTCGTGTAAGGGCCCACAATAGTATATGGGCCCATAGTAGTGTATGGGCACAGTTGTGTTTGCGCACATTCATATAAGGGCACAGTCGTGCTTGCCCACAGTCGTTAATGGGCATAGTCATGTAAGGACACAGTTGAGTTTGCACACAGTCGTGTAAGGGCCCACAGTCGTGTATGGGCACATTTGTGTAGAGACTTTACACATTTGTGTAAAGACTATGTCTTTACAGTCATGTAAAGACATAGTCATGTTTGGGTACAGTCATTTATGGGCAGAGTCGTGTAAGGGCACAGTCGATATGGGCACAGTTGTGCAAGGGCACAGTCGTGTTTGGGCCCAGTCGTGTAAAGGTGCACAGTCATGTATGGGCACAGTCGTGTTTGCACACAGTCGTGTAAGGGCACAGTTGTGTTTGCACACAGTTGTGTAAGGGCACAGGTGTGTAAGGGCACATTCAAGTTTGTGCATAGTCATGTAAGGGGGCACAGTCGTGTTTGTGCACAGTCGTGTACAGGCACAGTCATGTATGGGCACAGTCGTGTAAGGGCACAGTCGTGTTTGTGAATAGTCGTGTTTGTGCACAGTCGTGTTTGGGCACAGTCGTGTTAGGGCACAGTCATGTAAGGGCACAGTCATGTTTGTGCACAGTCATGTAAGGGCACAGTTTTGTTCATGCACGGTCGTGTTTGGGCACAGTCATGTACGAGCAGAGTTGTGTTCGGGCACAGTCATGTTCGGGCACAGTTCTTGCACACTGTCGTGTTTGTGAATAGTTGTGTTCGGGCACAGTCATGTTCGGGCATGGTTGTGTATGGGCACGGTCTTGTACAGGCAGTCACGTTTGGGCACAGTTGTGTACGGGTACAATTGTGTACAGACAGCAGAATCCAACGACATAAAGGAAAATCCTGCCCACTTCCAAATGCCATAAGTGTGTCTTTGAGAAACAAATTGCTCTCTCATGACTTTGACCAGCCCGAATGTTTCCGGCAATCTGTATTTCTGACAAGCTTGAATGTACTCGCAGCGGCAATTTTGAGGGGCTAGAAAATGACCTCACGCAGATAGTCAGAAGGTATCAGCCTGTGTGTGAATTTACTGCCCCGTGCCCCTCTGCTCAGGGCGGCCCTTGCCTGGGGCTCGGCTTCTGCATCCGCCCTCCACACGCCTCTTCCAGCAGCTGCGCGGCCTCCCGTGGGGCTGCTAATAGCACAGCCTCTCCATCCCTCCCTGCCTCAAACACTCGCGTGGGCTCACTGCTCCCCACACTCCGGCCTTCTGGACACACATGTGCACCCACCTTGTATAAGCACCTTTCCTAGAGTGGAATTGCTGGGATGTAGTGAGGGTGTTTAACTTGAAAAAAGTCAGCAGACGGTTCTTGCAATGGCTATGATGACCACATTCCCACTCAAAGTGCCCACTAGTTCCCGCTGCTCCATTTTGCCTTAATTGGGGCTGCCAGGATACTGGGGCTGCCAGAATGAAGGACCGTACCCTGGAAGCTTAAACAACCAAAATGTACTATCTCACAGTTCACTGTGGATGGTGACTGCAGCCATGATTTAAAAGATGCTTGCACCTTGGAAGAAAAGCTATGGCAGACCTAGACAGCATATTTAAAAGCAAAGGCATCACTTAACCGACAAAGGTGCGTCTAGTCAAAGCTATGGTTTTTCCAATAGTCATGTATGGATGTGAGAGTTGGATGATAAAGAAGGCTGAGCACCGAAGAATTGATGCTTTTGAACTGTGGTACTGGAGAAGACTCTTGAGAGTCCCTTGGACTGCAAGGAGATCAAACCAGTCTGTCCTAAAGGAAATCAGTCCTGATTATTCACTGGAAGTACTGATGCTGAAGCGGAAGCTCCAGTACTTTGGCCACCTGATGAGAAGAATGGACTCATTGGAAAAGACCCTGATGCTGGGAAAGATTAAAGGCGGGAAGAGAAGGGGATGACAGAGGATGAGATGATTGGATGGCATCATTGACTCAATGGACATGAGGTTGAACAAACTCTGGGACTTGATGAAGGTCAGGGAAGCCTGGCGTGCTGCAGTCCATGGTGTTGCAAAGAGTCAGACACAACTGAGCGACTGAACAACAGCAGCAGCAGGTAGATACACAGATGATAGATAGAGAGAGCGAGCGAGCTATAGATAGACCCCTGTCCTTAAAGATGTGACTGTCTGGTGATTCCAATTGAAACCCAATAAATGGTAGGACATTAAGCAGACAAGTGAAAACTCACCTGTTATGATTGAGATAGGGGAATGACAAGGGTGCTGGATAGACTTAGAAATGGCACCAACTCAAATCTTGGAATTAAAAGAAAACAAAAAACTTCCCACATAAAAGGGCTTCTAAAGTGAGATTTGGAGGTTGTGGACCTGTATCGCTTGCAGGTGTTGTAATCAGGAAGGCAGGGCTGAGGGAATAGTCCATCATGACTGCAGGTTATAAGAGTGTGCATCACCTGCGGAGAATTTGGATCTAGTAATAAAGCTGTCTTTTACTTTGTCTGCTTTTTATTATCACCGCGGCCTGCAATTCTGTACAATTTACTTCTTACAAAAAACTGCTGTAAAATACAAAACTATAAAACTTCTAGAGACAACGTAGGAGAAAACCCAGGTAACCTTGGATATTGTGATGACTTTTTACACACAATTCATTGTAGCAAATTCACCATTCTGGTGGGGAATGTTGATAATCAAGAGGAAGGGGTGTATAGGAAATTTCTGTACCTTCCTCTCCAGTTTGCTCTAACCTTAAACTGCTGTAAAAGGCTTTAAAATGCTTATGGGTACACTTTTTAAAAATCGATACAGAATTGTTGTGTTTTAGTAATAATAATAAAATATGTAATATATAATAGAATTTATATATATGTTCAAGTGAGCACATTTATATTATTATTATTTTTTAAAATAAGCATTGTGACCAAGAAGAAGTTAACTTGGAGAGCTCCTAGTTGTGCAGTGAGCTTTAACACTTTCCAGGTCATACCTGTGTTCATCTCAACAGCAAATTGAAAATCTGTTCCATTCACCTGGGTCACCATTTCTGTGTTTCAGCTGGAGTGTCAAAGGTAGATACAATTAATGTAGCATAGTTTGACTCAGGTTTACTGGGTTGATAGTTGTTTTCTATAGTACCATCTTCCTTTATGTATTTTTCACTTTTCCTAGCTTCATTGACATAATCGAATATTTGTTGTAGTCTATTTTAATTCTTATTTTTTGTTTTTAACTATGTTTTTATGTTGCTTTTATAGCTATTTCTCTAGAGATTACAATATGCATCTTTTCTCATTGTTCATCTGGATTTACAATTATACTGTTTTATATAAAATATAGGAGAAGGCAATGGCACCCCACTCCAGTAATCTTGCCTGGAAAATCCCATGGACGGAGGAGCCTGGTAGGTTGCAGTCCGTGGATAAAGTTTTGTTTTAAAGAGTCATGTAACTTTTAAAGAAAATGAGAGAATTGAAGAAAAGTGGGCTTTTATTTACCTCTTTTTCCTCCTAAAGATATGCTGTGATTTCCCTTTGGGCTGAAGAACTGATGTTGGTGTTTCTAAGGCAGATCTGCTGGTCACAAACTTAATTTTTTTTTCATCTGAAAATAACTCTAGTTTGAAGGATATTTTTGCTAAAAATTGAATTCTGGTTTCAGAGTTTTTTTAAGTCATTCAGAAGTTAAATTTGTCGAGCTGTTGCCTTCTTGCCTCTGCTTTTTATTTTTTCCCCCAATGGCAAAAAGTTTCCTTTTGTATTATCTTTTACACTGCTTTTCAGAAGTTCAGATATTATATGTCTCAAAGCAGGTTTGGTTTTGTTTCCAGTTTTTGCATTAGGTTTCATTGATTTTCTGGATCAGGGGGTTGATTTTCTTCAACAGTGTTAAAAAATTATCACTATTATCTCTTCAAGGACTGGTTCTGCCCTCTTCACTCTCTTCTCCTTCCGGGTCTCCAATTACTTCTTTAGTGAAGGAAGATCGCCGTTCAAAAACCGCAGACTCTCAGTCCTCTTATTATTATCATTGTCTTTCCATAATTATCTTGATTATGATGTTTCTTTGTGGTTTTGGTCTGGATAATTTGTATTGTTCTGTCTTCAAATTTTTAAAAATAGTTTTAAATCTCTGGTAAACATCTTTTCACATGTTGTTCAGTTTTTCCACTATCTCACAGCAATTTAAAATCCATGTCTTAACGACACAGTCCAGCAACATGTACATTCACTTCTCATGTCTTCTAATTTTTTAGTACATTTCAGACATTGTGTATAAGATAACAGTTGAGACTCAAATAAATAATACTTGCATCGCCGACTCAATGGACATGAATTTGAACAAACTCTGGGAGATAGTGAAGGACAGGGGAGCCTGGCATGCTGCAGTCCATGGGGTCACAAAGAGTTGGACACGGCTGAGTGAACAACGACAAACGGGCAACTGAACAACCCAGAAAATGGCATGTTCTTTTTCAGTCGGGCTCAAAGGATGGGCACCTTGTCCACCTAAACTGCTGTTGGATTTGGTAAATTTCTTTGTTGGAGCTTTAGTTAGATTCTGATTAAAATGCTTTCAGAAGGCTTTGGAAGAAGGATGAAGAACTTACCTTCCGCTGGCCTTGAAATCTGAGCACTGGGAAGCTCTAATGATTTCTTCATTGTCTTAGTCAAATCGCTGTCTTTCTGAATCACCTGAGGCTAGCCCTCAGGTTTCTGAATTGCTGGGAAGTCTTTTTGTGCCTTTGGCAATCTCTCTCACGTTCTCCTAGCTTTTGGAAAACAGTTAATTCAGGATTATCAAGATTTTAAACTTTTGTGCCAGACTACACACAGTCAATAAAAGTCTTTTAAAATTTCCACCAGCTTCTCCTTACTCTCCAAGTACACTGGCATTTTCTTTCTCATCTTACTCCACCAGAAGTGAAAGAACATTTTGTTATTTTCTTGCTTACAAAAGAAAAATTAACTTCCAGATTTATGTCTATGTAGCTTTCTGTGCATCTTTAGCTCTGATAGGTGTGAAAACTATGGTTTTCTAGCTTTATCCAAATTAAAAAACTAACTCATGGTTGGAGTAGAAGCAATAGTCTCTTGTTTCTCTCTAGATGCTAATTGAAAACAGAAGTCCAGGTGCTTTCTCTTATCGGAACAAGGTCCAGCGTGTAAGTACATGACCATGAAATTTACCATCCAAGCAGGAACATTTCTTAGAGCAAAAGGGAATGATAAAAGCAACTAAAATTATGTAATTAGAGTGTTTATTTATTGACTGACAATTTACTTTAATTTTATTGATTAATCCATAAAATAGTTCTATTCAAAACTATTATAAAATTAAATTATTTCTTTTATTGAAACATAAACATAACATATTTTTATAATGTAAAGCAAACCTTTAGCAATTCTATTCAGATTGTTCTGAAGATTTTTTTTAATCTCATATTATTTTGAATTTTTATATAATTTCTCTTAGTTACTCTTCAAAAGTTGAATTTATGATTAATAAGATTAAAATTACTGACATTTTCAATGGACTCTTTCATTAACCATAATTTTTAATTTTTTTAGAAAATTCTCTTTTTAATACAGAGATACTTGGTAAGCCAAAAAATTCTCCTAAATGGAAGATATTCTTAATTCTATTTTTTATATTGAGATGTATACATATTTTGGCCTATAGGTTTTCTCAATTACTACCTTTCCCTCTTTATTTAGGGGCAAAAAACAAGCAAACAAACAAAAAAAAACCTCATAAATAGAACAACACATAATAAAAGCTCTGACGTTATGGTGGTCTGTTAATGATTCTGAGTAAATTTTTCCAAATTCAGATGATGTAAAACCATACGTACTCTCAATTTTGTTCTCCTGAATTCAGGATATTAATGACTATAGTAGAAGGTCCATCAGAAACAAGTTACTATAAATTAAACTATGCCAAATATCATTAATAAATTCTAAAACTAAATCTTGTAAATTCCCTGAATGGGTGGCATTTACCTTGCTCAGTTTCTGTCTTACTTTATGGGCATATTTCTGACTTCTTTGCAAGTTTTTTTTTTTTTTTTTTAAGGAGTGATTTGTGATGCAGTTCACCAAAGCTTCAAAACTGAAGTTTTCTGACAAAGCTTTGATTTGTTGGTAAGGGTTTGATTTAAAGGGTTTTGTTAAATATCTCTAAATAATGTACAAAAAGAAATAAAATGTGGAGGCATTATTTAGAACTTCTTTTTGCCTTTTCATGGGGTTTTCAAGGCAAGAATACTGAAGTGGTTTGCCATTCCCTTCTCCAATACTTTGCTCACCTTATGCAAAGAACTGATTTATTGGAAAAGACCCTGATGCTGGGAAAGATTGAAGGCAGGAGGAGAAGGGAGTGACAGAGGATGAGAGAGTTGGATGGCATCACCAACTCAATGAACATGAGTTTGAGCAAGCTCTGGAAGATGGTGATGGTCAGGGAAGACTGGTGTGTTGCAGTCCATGGGGCTGCAAAGAGTCGGACACAATTGAGCAACTGAACTGTACTATTTAAAACATATTTGATTTTATCACAGGACACTTAGGTTGACACCTGAAAGAGCTCTTTAATGCTCAGTTGTCATGTATGCTTGACAATGGATGTGTCTACTATTATGCCAAAATAACCTTTTATAGCCAACAGTAGTTTCTTCACTAAATTTCACAGTTTAGTATTCTGTGTAATATAGAATATTAATTTTTTGCAAGCACAGCTCTTATTTCCATTGGTGAAATACCACACCTTGCCTGAATGAAATTATGAATTATGCCTGCATGAAATCCAATTTTAGACACACTGGTGCTTAAAAGGCTTTGTAATTAGGTAAGAATATTATTTTTACCATAATGCTATTTCCCCCAAATTTGCATTTTTAGTATCATTACCAAAGCAAGTAATTTTATATAGTGTTATTTTATCTAAGTTTATTTCATAATAAGCTCACAGATTTCACTTTCAATAGGTGAACTTAAATTTAGATTCTGAAAAGTAAATATAAATATTGATCATCATTAAAAATAATAACTTTTCTCTTTAAACCATCTCATTTAGAACTAGCATTATATCTGAATAAAAAGTTATACTTCTTAGAGTGCTATTTAAAGATTCCTGAGTTCCCCGGTGGTCCAGTGGCTAGGACTCAGCTCTGCATGGTGCTCACATAAGCAGCCTGAACACGGCATTGCCAGGGCTTGTGTGGTGCAGTCAAAAAAAGAAGAAAACAGGAAAATCAGTTCTTTCCATTCTTTTATGATTTATGCATGCTTTCTTTAATACAAAGATTATGGAATCACAGTGAACTATACAAGATTATTAAGAGAAAAAGGAAATATAATCCAGGTTGAAACTGTCTTGACTAAGTTAATTTTGAGTAAAGTAGAATCAATCTGGTTACTGAGCAGATCTACTCAGGAAAGTAGGAATTATTTCAAGCCTAAACAAACATCCTCAAACCAAACCAAATAACCAAATTATCTCATTTTTATTGATCTCTTTATTATTTTGTTGCATTAATTTTTTAGCATTTATTAGGGTAGTTGAACTCATTTGATGTTTTTCATTGGAATTAAATAAAATGATTGCTTCATTGTTCTCCAGTTTGTCCAGATTCAGTCATTTCATCTTTAAAAGGACACATATTTGTGGGTTATTATGTTATCTTTCCACTCTTTTTTATAAATAAAATTAAAGTTCACACACATTCTTATTTTAGTTAGATTTGAGATCTTCCTGGATTGCTTGGAACGAAATCTTAAATTCAAGGCATCACAGATCATTTTACAACTCTAGTCTTCATAAGTATCATCTTTAATAATACACTCAAACCTGACGTCTGATGCCACTTAGAAAATGTAGGTGTCTTGCAAATAGATAACTTGTGACGTTGATAGACATATTTTACCTGGAAGTTTTGATTAGCTGTCAATTATTTCCCCAAAGGTAATATATTATCTGCCTCTTCATCGTTTTTTAAAATTTAATAGGCTTATAAGCCTATTACCTACTACCATATCAGGAGGAAATTGTTTTATTTAAAAACAAAACAAGATAAGAAAATCGTTTCCTTGCCAATAGTTACATTATTTGAAGAACAGTTCTCAATCTTCTACTAATTGTGAATCTTTGTTTTATCATTTTCTTTATAAATTGTTAGGGGATCATGAACATATTACTAGCACTGGGAACCCTGTTCCAGCACGATCTTGCTTCTTTCAGCACTTCAAACAAAACATATTGGGCATTCCTAAGAGTCCACATGTAGAGATATTTTAACTTTGTGTTTTTCTTTTCTTTTTTTCCCCTATTTTCCAAATTATCCAACCTTCTGTAGTATTTCATGCTACTTTTAAAATACAACTGAAACAATTTTTGGACATAATGTAAATTCAATCATTGTGATTGTTTGGCCTGCGGTATGGAAGGGTGCATAGAGAGATGATAGATACTTGACTTAGTCAACGTGGTTTATCTGCCCAAACAATCTGTGTTCATGATTTCTGCTGTGATGAGCATTAACTTTCTATGAGTGTGTCACGGGGGAGGGAGAGTCCTCTCCTGTAGATTATACCAAAGGGAGGAGAATGCAGGAAGTGAGAAAAGCTACAGTTGCTCATGGAAATAATTTTTTTTTCTTATCTCATATTCAAATAAAAAAGTGCATCGTGCTGCTAGGATGTCACATCCTCCTTACAAACCGACTTGACCTGCTCAAGAGAAGAAGTCAAACATATGGGGCTGTCAGGAGATGCTTGGCCGCATCTTTCAAAGAAAATAACCCTTTTCCAGTTTCTTAAATGAAGAAAAGGTATAGAGCAGACTTTGGTTATTAGCAGGCTCAGGTCCTCATTTAACAAATGAAGTGCGCTTTCCAGGGAGGCGTAGTCACTGACTTGAGATCGCACAGCTCATGGGGCAAAGAGACAGTTAAAATCTGCTTTGCAAAATCTGGTTCCATCTCCACTATGTAGCCCCTGCCTGATCCTCCCCCCGGGAGAACCACATCATCACAGGTCAACTGGTCACAGTTTTATTAAAAGTCAATGATAATAGCGAATGATTTGGATCGCAAGCATACCCACCAACTGGAAAACAGGAGCTAAGCTCGCCTTGCAGAGAGTTGTTCTGACAAACTCTGAGGGGATCTCGAGACAACGTCACCACTGGGGAATGAAGGGAATCTGAGCCTGGCTTGCACATTTTCACAAATGCATCTGCTTTACCACAAGCATCCTTTGAAAAGCGAATCTCGGGCTTCATTTTATTAGAAAAACTCTTTTAATTGACAGACACAGACAAACACCAAGATCTTTCAGCGTATTAAGACTGTGACTGACCCAGGGAGTGTGTACCTTCTTCACCGTCTTGTTTACAAATATCGGAGTCAGGTTTACTGAGAGAATCATCCAGTTCGCGCACGAAAGCCGAGAACCAAGCTCAAGTGTCAGACTGAAAGCCTTTCTTCCCGGCACTGCGTGCAGGGCTCTGAAGGAGGAGTAGGTTACTGCACAGGGCGGGAAGGAAGAAGCGGTGAGGTATAAATACCAGGCTGGTCTTGGACTCCGGGCCCTGCTTTTAGAGACTCTGCTTCCCCCCTGAAGTCAGGTGCCTTCTCTCCTGTCCGGTTCCTGCTGCACAAACCTGCCTCTCCCACCTCTGTGGTCTGATCAGCACAGTGTGTCCTGCTTCCCAGAGATTCCCCCCAAATGAGAAGTCATCTTCACCCACTATGTGACAAATTTTGTTTATGTTAATTATTACACACACAGAAAGCTTTCTAAAAATATGTGGCATTTAAAAAACGGCATGCAGACAATTCAGTTATAATTTCCACTGAAAGGTGCTTTCATGTTATTTCATATGTGTGGTCTCCAAGTCCAGGGGTGCACTGGGCCTGTCACTCACACACCCACCCTGATCCACAGGAGACCCCTCTGCAGTCAGCTCTTGGTCAGCTTGCTCGGTCATGTCGCTAGTTAGGGCATGCTGAGTGGGAAGAAAATAACCCTCCAGGGAGAATATTCCCAAGTCTAAAATGATCCATGCTGAAAACTGTATCTGGGATGAAAAATAAATATATGAACCCAAGCTAAACTTGAATTCTACTCATATGAGATGGTGCTTGAAGGTGGACTCATTTTGCTTAATTTATGAAATTTGAGCCACTCAGGACACTGAGATAATTTGGAGTTCACGTTTCTGTTTGAGCCATTTAACCATTCATGAGTAATTCCTGGATGGTTACTGGAGGCTGGTGATATACTGACTTAATTTACACCATTGGCCCCCAACTAAAAATGTTTTTATCTCCTTTGGAAATGCTTCAGTTATAAGTCTGTGCATCTCGGAAAATTAATATAATCTGTAGCCATATTCTCTTTATGTGTGTGTGCTCAGTCGTGTCTGACTCTGTGACCCCATGGACTGTAGCCTGCCAGACTCCTCTGTCCATGGAATTCTCTAGGCAAGAAATACTGGACTGGTTTGCCATTTCCTTCTCCAATATTCCCTCTATGATACAGCAAATTAATTTTTCCAAATAATGCATGCATTTCGTTTTCTGAGAGAGTCTGCTGATGATCAATGACCTAGTGATGTAACTGGTTCACCAATTATTGCTAAATCCACCAGAAATGAAAAGATTCAGGTAAACTTCGGTGTGGCCCCATTATGTAAGTTCATTTCGCCGAAATGTTACTTTTCTGTATTTATGCCCAGCTAGCAAGGATCTTAAGATGTGGACTTTCGGGATTACTTTTTTGTAAGGCAGTGCTTTCCTTTTTCACTATAAGGTATACCAAGAAAAAGAATAGCAACAAGAAACAGAAACAGTCTATACGCCAAGCATGTAGACTGAGGTCAAGAGCTTGAATGCCAAGGCAACTCAGGCTACAATGGCTAAAGTCTTTTTTTTCTGACAAGATATGTAAGCTCTGAGCCATAGAGATCGTTCTGGAAAATTTACCCATTTCTCTACCCAAACAAAATGTTTCCCCCTTTTGTTTTGGAATGAATGTCTCCAAGTGTTACCTAGCCTGAAGTTACTCGCCCAGGTGACTTATCTAAGAATCTCGACACCCCCAGGACAGGAAGAGGGGGTCGCTTTGCTCCCATTTTGTCGAGGAGCTCACAGGGGCCCAGATGAACGGCCAGTGAGCTAAACCTTGTCAGGCTTTTCTACTCTGCAAGAGGCAGCATCAACATCACTCTGGACCGATCTCACTTGCATCCGTGAAGATGCAGAACAGCAAGGAGCCGTGTCCCTTTAAGCAAGCCGCACGGAAACTGTCCCCAACTGCGTGGCTGCCACAGCAGACAGTGCACACTGCTGAGCCCTCTTTCCTGAAGAGCCCCCCTCAAATCTGAGAGACGAGGAGCGGTGAAGCCTGGCTGTGCATCCTCGCACCAACCGAAGGCATAATCACGAAGCTGGTGGATGGGATGTGGAAATATGCAGCCCTCGGAAATGGATTAAATGCACATACATTTTGTAATGAGTGACTGTAATGAAAGTCAAATGAATTATAATAAAATATGGAGTTTTAAAAAAGAAAACGGCTCACTGCATAATGTTGCTGGGGAAACATGGAACAGTTTTTCACTGCGTGCTATTGTCAAAGTAAATAACTACCCAAGACAAACTTACAAAGTGCTTTTAACTTTAATGTGATGCAGAGAGTCAGTCATTTAATTTGTTAATTAGTATTATGCCAGAAACTATCTATTCAATATGAAGCAAATATGTTTACAATCTTATCTGCCATCTGTTTAATAGATGGGAGAATACTTAGAGCTGGATTCTCAAAGAGGGTTGGTGAAAATTTGTTCCACAATTAGCGCAGCAGATTTTTTAATTCTGGAAGAATTTTGCATGTGCGGGGAGCACCTCTACCGAGGAGACAGTACATCACGGCGCTGCTGCTGGAGACGGGCGGCTGCCTCTAATGGGCTTTGGCAGATGCTGTACAAATTTAAAGAGTGGGGAAAATTTTTTAAAAGATACCTATGAAGCCTCTGATGTATCTATATAAATATAGCAGCAGCTCGCAGAAGGTATAACTGGCTTGGCCGAAAAGAATGTTAAGCCCAGATTTAGAAATGAGTAACGTCAGGCTCGGTCTGCTGATGACATACGCTGCTTCTGTGGCCATTTTTCCAAGATTTCACCCAAGCAAACTTCCGCGAGCAGCAGTCTCGGCACGAAGAGGCATTCTCAAGGCGCTTTTAAATGGCTGCTTAAGAATGCACGTCGAATCATTATTCGAAAGAGATTTGGAAACAGAATCGGTGATAATCGGGCGTCAGTGGAAGTGTGGCTGCTTTCGCTCCGGGCGGAGAGCAACCAGGCTCAGCCCCGGCCCTGCAGCCCTCAGAGAGCCCTGGACCGAGTCTGTTCACGTCTCCCCGCCGGCTCCTCCCACCACCAGGCCGCTTAACGACGCAGCTCGTGTTAACACTCTGCGATGATTTCCTCCAACTCACATTGCACTATTCTTCCTCTTTCATTAAAGATCCAGGTTTTATGACGCTTATTTATTTTTTTTTTTTTNGCCCTGGACCGAGTCTGTTCACGTCTCCCCGCCGGCTCCTCCCACCACCAGGCCGCTTAACGACGCAGCTCGTGTTAACACTCTGCGATGATTTCCTCCAACTCACATTGCACTATTCTTCCTCTTTCATTAAAGATCCAGGTTTTATGACGCTTATTTATTTATTTTTTTTTTCCTAGCATCAATAATCAGCCAAGTACCTCTTCAAGAATTTGGCTAAATACGTCTTTGAGCATTTGTACGTGAACACAGTTAAGAATCATCGCATGCTGACATGCCAATACACCCTGCTTTTGCCAATACTGTGAATTACGGGCAAATCAAAACAAAAACCTGTATTATGACATGTGCTCCTAATTAACTCTCGTCCTTACAGTTGTTTAAAACAGCACTGCTAAAATCGGTTCTCTGTTTTCAGCTCCTCTCTTAGTTTCAGAGCAAAGACAATATCTGTTTCAAAAGCTCATCTTCCTGTGTTTGGGGGCTGTTCCTCTGGATTTCTCGGAAGATGTGCGATCCTTGTTAAAAGGATAACAAATATTATCTAGGAAGAAATCCTGAGGGCGGTTGTGTACCCTAATTAATTGTTCTGTTCCATGGCACTGTATTCCAGCCCCTTCCTTCAGCCCGTCTCCCCCATGAAGAGGGTTTGTACTGATGATCCAAGCACTCTGCAAGGAGTGAAACCTAGTGAGCATATGTGTCACGAGGAGCTGTTCCAATCTTTACATCACTTTCCCTTCTCAACTTTTTTTTGGATTATTGTGTGGAACTGACCTCGGGAGCTCTGGCCCTTGCTCTTGCTCTTGCCCATGCTCTGGGGCTTTGGTGTGTCTGTCAGTCAGCCACGGCCTGGCTGGTTGCTCTCCTTCCACGTAAAGTCCTAATTTGCTCATAGGAAGACCCCGGGCTGCAGAANATTATTGTATGGAACTGACCTCGGGAGCTCTGGCCCTTGCTCTTGCTCTTGCCCATGCTCTGGGGCTTTGGTGTGTCTGTCAGTCAGCCACGGCCTGGCTGGTTGCTCTCCTTCCACGTAAAGTCCTAATTTGCTCATAGGAAGACCCCGGGCTGCAGAAGGTGTCACTGGGTCTGGAATCCTAATTTGACAAACTATAGTAGTCTCCCTAAATGCATTTCTGCACCTCCTGAACCCCTCCATAATGATGATTTAATCCTGGAGATATTTGAAGCATCAGCAGTGTAGATGCTGTTTGTGTAGACACGTCACATACATGTATGTGTGTTGCATCCGGCAGCTCCGTCGGTCAGGAACCCTATCTTTCAAGCCAAGATGAAAATTTTTGTATAAACACCTCCCCATCCTGTCCTCCTTGTCTCCCCCCCAAAAAGGCATTTTTGGCTAACAAGGTTTGGCTGAGCAGGTACCTGATTCCTCAGACCCTCTGCACACAATGCAGAAAGTCCGGCAGAGGCATTACAGGATCAAACCCGTTGTCACACCCTTAAACTCAATTCAACTCAGCTGCTCCTAACAGTGTCTCAATAGTATCCTAGTAACCTCTTCTGTGAAGCTTCATCTGGTCTGTATTTGCAAACACGATTAGAAAAAAAAAAAAAAAAGGGCCTTGTATTTGGGGGGAAAAGTCTGTGTTAAATCTCTTCGCAGAACTGCCAGGAGAGGTGCGGGCGCCTCTGCGGGCAAGTGTATTTGCCAACATGCCATATGGGAGTCATGGCTGGGACTTTTTTTTTTCTGGAATAATTAAATGTTGATGGCAGAGTTCAAATGGATCATTAAAATTCAAAAGTGTAAGAAACAGATTTTTTCTTATGTTGTTGAACGCTCCAGAGGGCCAAATAGCTAGCAGAAGTGAGGCGGGCTGCCGTCCTGCGATCAGCACGCGTCGGGATGGGGCTAATTTGATCATAATATAGTCATCTCTGAAGATTACAGCTATTCAATTAAATATTCTAATTAACCTGAAGTATTAGGCAAATGATACTAATTACAAATATTCTCCTGAGATTCACAGCAATGAAAACCCCACTTGCAACCGATACTTCTGGCCAATGTTTCGTAACACAATGTCCTATATCATAGGCTTTCAGAATATTAAAATGCAGTTAATTTGCCTAAACCTCATTTGTTTAATGGCATTAGCATTTTGTTTGAAATTGTAATAAACGTACATCCCGCTTTCAAGTAAAATTTAAAATGAGTGTACTCTTGGGGTAACTTAAGATTCCTGTTTACAGACCTCGCGTTTTATTCAGGGAGCGGAACAGTTTGAGTTTAACTTTCAGCCATTAAACATATTGAAATTGTTTAAAAATGCTAATAATTTGTCTTTTCAAATAAGAAAAAAAAAGGATATTTTGCAGTAAGACTTCTTGGCGTCGCCCATGTGACCGGGCTCCTGCTGCGAGGTCCCCGGTGGTTGAACCTCCCTTGTTTCCAGGAGAAGAGCTGCCGCTGGTCTCGGGGAGGGGTCTTCAGGGCGGGCCCTGCCCTCTCCATCTCCAGGCTGCCTCCGCTCCTCCTTACATGACGCTTGCTCCCTGAGGTTGGAGGGCTTCTGTGTAGCCAGCCTCGGAACTGTAACACGCTATCATCAGCGGGGACTCTCACTCCCACTGTCAGCCCCTGTGGGATGCCCTTCTTCATCCCTGACCCCCAGCGACACACATCAGACCCCGCCTTGTCCAGAACAGCAAGGCTCTCTGCACCTTCAGGGGCCAACAGTAGTCCTGGCTGCCCCGCGGCATGATGCCCACCCGCGAGGGGAGCTCCGCCAACGTCTCTCAAAGCTTGAACCATGTTGGTGGACCAGAGGCGCGTGTGCTGGTCTCCAGGCTGCATCCCGGGGCAGCGTGGGGTTTAAGTATCTTTGCAGTCCTGCTGTACAGGAGGTAGAAGCAGAGCTGAGCCCTGGTGTCAGACTGATTTACGGCCCGATCGTGTGTGCGCTGTCAGGGCAGGCGGAATGGACCACATCGTAAACGGGGGACACAGTGGACATTGTTGCCCTGACTGTGCCTGGTGACCGGTTCACATGAGCGGGGTGCTGGGGGTGGGAGAATAATCCTCCACTCTGGTGCTGAATTGCCCCCCTGGTAAGCTCAGGATTTACAGTAAAAGCAGAACAAAGCGGAGAAGAGGGCGACAGCGCCAAGTCCACAGAGATGCCCGTGCTCTCGCTGGGGCCCAGCCTGCTGGGCTGATGTGGGCCTTGGACCAGCTCCAGCGTTTACTCCGGGAAAAGAGAGCAAGATGATACCATCTCTATTTATGCTGGGACTTAATACAATCCAACATTCTCAGATACATCCTCTGGGGGAGGGGATATGCTAGAGTGATTTACCTTTATAAACACTGATGTCATGAAATCACCATGAAGCGCATTGATCTCTCAGAGTCAGAGGAAGTAAGGGAGGGGACTTTCCTTTCTATAAAGTGAGCAGAAGAGAAGAGCAAACACACAGGGTGCAGACGGCGCCCAGAGATGGGCACACTTAGAGCCAATGCAGAGAGGATCCACTTTTTAAGGGAGGGTGGTTTCGGTGTTTGTGGTCACAGGGCACCTTGATGGATCCCTCAGTGAATGAGCCACTGGGTCCCTGGTCAGCTTTCTCCATCCTAGAATTTCATCCAGAGGAAGGGACCCAGGCTTCAGGGTGGCTGGACTTCACACACGTAAGACGTTCGCATTTCTAGGGGCTGATATGTGCCCAGCTCTGCACTGTCTGTCCTTGTGCGGGTCACAGCTGCTTGCACAGATCTTTACGCCATAGCTCCAGAGGCCCAGGCACGCGTCACCTCGAGCATGGGCGCGAGATGATGCTGTCAAGGACGTACACCAAGTAGTAGGAGCTGGTCTGGATGGTTCCCGAAGGCACAGACGCTTGGTGGTGATGGGGTTTGTGAAGCATTCCCAGGAGCAATAGCTTTCTGTCCCAGCCACTAAGGAGCACGGCACAAAGCAGCACACAGTGTTTCAGGAAAACCTGCCATCTGGTTATCTTCCTAAAAGGAAACTTCTCTGCCCATCATTGAAGCGGCAGCCCTGTGTGAGCCGAGGAGGAGCTGCACGTCTCTGTGGTTTTGAATCCGGGTCTCTGTCGGCCTCTTCACAGCATGACGGCCAAGCCTGCTGCCCGAGGCTCCTTACAGTGGCCACGGAGGGAGCAGTGGATGGCTCTCGACCTGGAGGCCAAGATGAATGGAAAAAGAAAGAGATGCGCTCAAGGTAGATGACTGACAGAAGCAAAGTGGGCAGAGAAAGATAGGAAGTGAAAATCGACAAGAAATCTATAGGAAGTGAAGTCTACGAAAGACAGAAAGTGGCACTTTGCTTCAAAAAGAGGCAAAACCTGAGAGTATCGTCCGCAGAGGCAAGTGCTCCCATTCTGGAAGGTTTCCGTCCAGTGCCCCCTCCCGAGCAGGGTCGCTAGCGTGAGTTCTGCATGAGGAAGGCCTCCTAGAACACAATTCCTGTTTCCACTGAACAATTTCTGTTCTGAGCGCTTTCCTTCTCTCCTTTAAATAACTGGTGTGAACAATGCTACTCAGAGAGATCAAACAATGGTGAATTTCTGCTGGATCGTATTTGTATATTTTTAAAAGAAAAAAGCTGTGTGTTGAGGTGTGGAAAATCAGTCTCTGTTCTTCCTGGTGAAAGAACAAGAGTTTATACACTGGTTAACTCTGTACATTCTACACTGATGTGTATCTGTTCACTGATGTGGCTGCAGCCATTAGGGATGGACTAGAACTTGACTTTGGACGTGACATGATCTCATCCTGATGCAAGACTGTAGTAGAAGTGTCCCAGCCCCAGGGTGACCAGGGGCCAAGGGG
This sequence comes from Cephalophus harveyi, assembly GCA_006410635.1. Taxonomy (NCBI): domain Eukaryota; kingdom Metazoa; phylum Chordata; class Mammalia; order Artiodactyla; family Bovidae; genus Cephalophus; species Cephalophus harveyi. Next base: position 97,021 of record SJYT01011626.1, read on the forward strand.
CTCTAAGACTTGGTCAAGGCCTCTCTGGAGCTGTTCCCCAAAGGTTATCACCTTCTTGGAGAGGGCTCACTCCACGCCCAGCTCTCTGGACTCCAGGACCAGTGGAGTGAATGGCACAGCTCTGCTCTTGGTGGGGACACAGGCAGGGCCTCCCAGGTCTGCGTAGTGCTGAGGCGAGTGGGGGTCACTGCCGCTATACCTGATACCTGGAGAGCTAAGCTCATGAGGGATGCACTGCACCTCTGATGGCCACCTTCAGCCTCTGCCTACAGTTTTAGCAAACTTGGTCATTCACAGGCAGTCAGCATGCTTCTGCATCTTCTTGTGTGTGCGCACGTGTGCTCGGGCACCTCCACACCTCCACTGGTGCAGGACGCTGGCGAGTGTAACTCACTCAGTCTCCTGACACACCTGCGTGGGGTTTCCTCGGACACCTGGCTGTGCCAAGGACCAGGAATATGCATGTATCTGCAGGTCATCAGGACACACAGAGGCATGACTGGCCACACAACTATCGCCAACCATGGCAGCAACTCCACCCGGACCTTGGGGCTGGGAAAAGCAGGCAAGTGGGGAAGCTGTGAAGTAAACTATTTTGTGACATGTTTTTATGACATAATGATATTGATCTGAAAGACACTCACCCAGAACCACAACCTTTTCTACCCTAAGAAAAAGCCCTGAGCCGGTATAATCTTTTCAATCACTTGATATTCATAGTCTTACTCAAAGGTCTCTGAATATGTCATGTGTGTAATACTGATGCAGGATGTGGCCCGTGGTCGCTGCCAGCAATATGCTTCAATAAGGTAATTTTCCTGCTGCCTAGGAACATCAGCGGGGTGCAATCCGGAACTGAAACAGGGGATGACATCTTATTCACGCATGCATCTGGAGGACAAAACCATACTTTATTAAAGGAAAATGGGATTTCAGGATTGTTTTGACAAGCACTAAGAACACACCCCTTGGCTTACATACAGTACGGCTGCAGACCTGGGGGTCTCTGCAGCCCCGGGGATACCACCTGTGTGGCCAGCAGGGCTCGGGGGGTGAGGGATCGCTCTGGAAGCTAGGGTAGCCGCACAGCCAGGGAAGGAGACCCAGGCACACAGCACATATTTTCATGTCCCTTTTATTTTATTTTTTTGCTTGTTCTTGACATTCAGAATTGGCGTCAGTGGTTGCTCTGTAGAAGGTACAGGTGACTGCCGACTTCTTTAAAGTCGACCAAAGACAGTTCTTCCTTCCTTTGTATTTAGGGTCATCCCAATTCTCCCTGCGTAAGGGGAAAAAAAGAGCACATTCTTTGACCTTCTTAAATCAATTTAAGCGTTGAGATTTAAAATAAATACTGAAAATAATGTCAGATTTTAAAATACCAGCTGTGCTCAAACACTTGCCTCCCTCTAAATCACCTGCTTTTATAGCTTTCTGTGTCTTTATTGCCCCTCTCAAAGCCTGCCAGGGATTTCAGGCCTCTGTCCCTGATTCTGATGACTGTTTTCCTAGATTTCTGCATCAAAATGGTCAAAACATTCACCGTTTCACTCACTTTGAGCAGCATGAATTCCTGAAGTTAATCACCTTAACAAATGTGTCTGAAAAGAAGGCAACCTTGGAACTGAGCAGAAATACCAGAGTCCCCTGGAAGAGGCTGCACACCCACCTGCAGGCATACCCTGCTCTCGAGATCTCAGGCCTGACATCGCCTAGACTGGCAATACCCAGGTTTACTCCCTTTAGAGAGAAAGCACCGATAATCCTTAGAGTAGCAGTATAAAAAAAATATTAAAAATAAGATCAGCCAAATTAAGCATCAGAGAACATATTAACTAGCCAGGGAAAAGGATTATTAACAAAAGCATCTTATTACAACCTTGAATTGCCCCCAAATGAAATGGTGCTTAAATGATCAGACTTGGATACTGCCTTATTCTCAGAAATCATCCTATGGTGTAGTCAATTTTGTGGGCCTGGAGAAGATGTATTAAAGAACAAATTTTCTATAAGTAAACTCAAATAAATCCCCAAGCCAAATGCCTTTGGTGATGGTCTGTGTGAATTAAGCAGTTTGGGGGTAGTCATTTGCAGAAAAATCTCAAAAGATCATTTGTCAGTACAGTAATCAGTTGAAACCTCCCCAGCCTCTGGTGTTCTGAAAGCTTGGTGCTTCAAAGTACCAAGCAGTCTGCTGTTCCAGTTTATCTTAGAGCAGATGCATGTTTTCACATGATCTGTCGGCCAACAGCAAATAACTAGACCACAGTAAGCCCCTACGTAGTGGAAAGCATGGCTGAAAGTAGGTAGTGTTCTAAATGTGGGCTGCCTTGAGGAAGCCTCTCAGGCCCTTTGATGGTAATTTAATTCCCCACCCACCACACAGGAACTCTGCAACAACTAGAATAGGCACTGGGGTTCAGATGGACCCTGCTCTGTGCCCCCATTTGCTTATCCTTGTGACAGTTTACTTAGCAAACAATAAAAGCACGTTGACTTCCACAGCCTTTATTAGAGGTCCCTGCAGTCTGCAAAGGAACACAAAAGAAAAGGAAGACGATTGAGAGGCGGTTTATGAGCTGAGGAGAGCCGTCCCGACAAGCAGCGTCTCTCCAGCAGCCTGGCGAGTCCAGACGGGCCTGGTTCTGATCTTGTTCTCACAACAAAGCAAAGAGGACCGTAGGGAGATGGACCCTCTGTTGGAGATGCGGAAAAGAAGAATCTGCTTCTGGGGAACTGATCTTGATTTTAGTCATGCTGTGCTGCAGCTCTGGGCATTTCCTTCATTACACAATGTATTCAACATATCAAGATACGGAATATGTAAACGAACATATTCCCCATGGAATACATAGGAGGAATATGAAAGATTAACTTGGTCATAGCTGTGCAACTGCACTGCCTTTTGTGTGTGTGTGCTTTTTCTTCTATAGAATTAAGCATATGTACTAAGACATGTCCCTTAGTTGGGAAACCGTTTTTAGAAGAATGTTGAGACCATGGCCATCCCTTCACTAGTTTCAGCCCTGGTTTTCTTATTGCTCCGAGATAATCTCTTATTCCTTATCAGTGCTTAGCCTCTCTGGTGAGCTTACCCTGGGTCCTGTAGAGCACTTCTTCTGAGAGTCAGAACTTGAAGAGAAAGGCTTCAAAAAGATGTAAAGAGTTTTCAAAATGACCCAAGAGGATGGAGGAGGAGCTGGGAGGATGGACAGACAGGCCTTTCTGGGCTGCGGTGTCCCCCTGGTGCTGGAAACACCTGAACTCCTAGACAGAGGACGGATCTTGCTGTCCGGAGCGCATGTGTTCAGAGCCTCACCATCTAATTTGTTTGAAATGCAGAAACCAAGCTTCTGGGGGTGAGTTTGGGGCCATTTGAACACTCGGTGCCTGTCTAGTCAGTGCAGAGTCGATGCTCGACTGTCTCATGAGCGGGAGAATTAAAAGATCCAAAAAAGCCCCAACGAATACATTCAAAGCCAGGTGGTCACACCAGCCCGCGTCGCCTAATGCCAGGAGCAGCTTCGGATACCCTTTTGTTTCGAGGGCACACAGGCTTCCAACAGGACGTGCGTGTTTAGACCTTGGCTAGGCTGCTCCTAGACCGTATCTCAGCTGCACTGATTTAGCGGCTGCTGAGCTAATGCCTTCAGTAGAAACGCCAGGATCACTTTCTGCTTTCCCTGGCTGTGGAAACTACCAAAGGAAACCCGGCTGTGCTCATTGGGTGGGGCGGGGGGATGTCTTATTTTCTGAAGGACAATTTAATTCCTTGGTTGCAAGTCAGGAATAAATTCAAACCTAAAGAAAATTAACAGCCTAAAGAAAATGAGCAAGCAGAGTATTTCTAAGCAGGGTTTTCTATTCTGGCTTTCATTTTGAAAGCTTCAGGAAGCAGCGTCTAGAAAATGCTTTCTAGTGTCGCATTATTTTATCCCAACGCTTTCACCCATCATCAGTTCTTAATCCAGAGGCTCATGTAGGGGAGTGTTCTGGCTCAGTTCACTAAGCTACCGACCAAGACTCCAGGGAAGGGGGTCTGCTGAGACGTGCCGTTACTCCTGTGTGTCTCACTGGACAATTACTTATCGAATGAGCGCGTGAGCACAGGAGGGACCGTGCTGGGCAGGGCCCCACGGTGGGCCATCCTGCCACGCTCTGCCCAGGGAGAAAGGAAGCTGCCTGACTAGGCACGGGTGTTCTGAAGGGCAGTTTGTATCTCGAAGACCCTTGATAGAAATTCTAATCTCTTCCTGTCTCAGATCACTCTGCTGTAATCGAGTTGTGGGTGGTGATTCTCTGAGTTCCAGGGATGCTCCAGTGAAGCTGTGGGATCTGCCTGCATTTCCTCAGCTGTGTTTGTCTCTGCGTCTTCTTTGTCCCCTGTAAAATGGAACTGGGGAACGTTTTCTTAATGTCTGATGCCCACAGGCTGTTGAGACCCACCAGTGATACCCCCAGACGGTGCCATTGTGTTTAGATATAAATTGTTCAGCAGGTCCGCGAATTTCTGAGTGTGTTTAGTAACTCTGACTTTTGTCTCTCTCTCTGCAAAATGGCACTTTTCCTAACCAGCATCTTCCAAATGTTGCAGAAGAAGGGAGAGAGCACAGGGAGCGTTCTACAGGATGGTTCTAGGATACTGACTCAGAAGATCTGTTTCTGCTCTGCTGACCCAGCCCCACAGACAGTCCAGGCTCCCTGAACTTGAACTTTCTCTTCTAAAGCCTGACGGGGTGTCTGGAGTAACCGTGGATACTCAGATGGAAAACTCTCCGACTTGTGAGGTTTCTAGACTTCAGCTCCTAGAGTTTGCTGGGCGGCTCCACCAGGCAGCTCTCCAGAAGCTTCCAGGACAACCTCGCCTGCTTTGCTCACTCTCCAGGAGTACATGGACTCATCCCCCCCACTCTTCAGGCTCGATCTTTGCAATTGTCTAGAAAGGTTTCCTTCTCTGCACCCCTCCATCCTGTCGGCCACCATAATCTGTGAGTTCTCCCTTCCTCTGCCTCCCAGACGTTCATGCCCATGTCCTAACTTCTCTAGGAGGCCAGTGCCCTCCACTCCCCAGGTTGGACCTGAGAAAACTAAGGTCAAATATACCGCAGGATGCAAAGCACCCAAGGTCTCAGAGGAGAGATGCTCAAACCAGGCCATGGCCCCAGGCAGGCGGGTGGAAGAGCACCTGTTTTTCTCCACCCTCGCCAAGCACCCGGCTGCTCAAAACCCTTCAAAGATCTTCCATTCATAAATGAAAAAAATCCCAAACTGCTGAATCTGCTGCTCAAAGCCCTTCTCATGTGGCTTGTCTCAGCACCATTCTAGCTCCATTTTTACCTCCCCGTAAGACATGTGCACACACACACACACACACGTGAACTGTACATATATACAGGCACACCTGCACAGGTGCACACGCACACACGTGCACACACCTTAGCCTGCCCTGGGATCAGGCTGCATAGCCCAGGTTCTCCCAGGACACCTCAGGCAGGATTTCCATCTTTTATGGCAGAATAATATTCCACTACAATATAGACCAATAAGTCAGTGAAAGGCCCTCGGAAACCAGAGAGAGACCACTTGTAGGGTCTGTTTTATGACATACGTTGATGAGCTCATTCACACTGCACACTAGATTACTGTTATGTCTGGAATAATTTACACTTTATATATTTTAAATTTTTAAAGAAGAAAGCTCTTACGAAAAACAAAATACTAGAAATGGTTAATTTTGACTGAGAACACACACACTTGAACTAGTTGTCAGAACATCAGCCGCGTCCCAGAGGGCAACGCCCCTCAGCCCTTCCCACCACCTGCTTGAGGTCAGATATCCAAGAATGTCAGAGGAGAAAGGGCAGAATTTCATCTGGGCAGATGCTCTGAGAAGGATGCTCTCCACCAGATTCTGCTGATTTCTGCTGGATTTGTACTAAGAATAACATCGTGGCTCCCACCGTGAAGTCCATCTATGCAAATTTTAACATGACTCGGCCTATAAAACAGATTTGCTAGTTGATAATGAGCCGTACTGGTTTCAAAGTAGTGTTAAGTACATGAACCCTTCTGATGTGATTTATGTACTCCTGGAATTAAATTGTGACTTAATGCACAATAATCAAAACTGCTCATAAACATCAATTTTGTAAGGTAAACACTTTTTTCCCCATGTATTTATTTTTAAAATGTAAACATATGTTTGTACTTCCTTGAAAGTGAGAATGTTAGTTGTGCAGTCATGTCTGACTCTGTGACTCCATATAGCCAGCCAGGCTCCTCTGTCCATGGGGTTCTCCAGGAAAGAATACTGGAGTAAGTTGCCGTGCCCCCCTCCAGGGGATCTTCCCGACCCAGGGATCGAACCTGGGTCTCCCACACTACAGGCGGATTCTTTACTGACTGAGCCAGCAGGGAAGCCCTGTGTTTCCTTAAGTGGATGGCAGGAGACACAGGACAAACCAGACAGCGTATGTCAACAACACCAGCGTATTTATCAGGCCTTATTTGGGGAGAACTCCACATACATTCTCATGAACCCTGATGGGCTTTCTTCTTTTTTAAATCTCACTTTAAAAATGAGGGTGCTCTCTGGGAGCGAGTAGGACTGTCTGTCTCACACGAAAGTCCACACTCTTCCCATTATTGTAAAGTGTCTTTTAAGTTGTTTATTTAGCCAATAGCCTCTCATTAGGAATTCTTAGCATATCAAGATGTTTTTTATTCAATTTGGCAGTGATATATAATGCTTATGTTTACTCTCCTGTTCTGAAGGCAAATTGCATCTTCTTTAAACAGAGTTTTGATGTGCAAATGTTCCTGATGGATATAGTTTTTAAAAAAACAAACCAGGAAGACCTCGTGTACTAGGCTTAGTGTACTGATGTGCTGGTCATTTACCAGCAGAGGCTGGTTGGTTGTTACGTCCTGCCCACATAAATGCAGATGCAGCTGGAAATACCGCAGAGCCACAGTCACCACGAGGCGAGGCCCAGAGGGAAGGATTCCTTTATGAGTTTTCCTGGACAGCACACAGAAAGACAGTCTTCTATCACCACCAGGGGTGAGGGCAGCTGGTGGGTGTTCATAGACGGCTTTGGTCACCTAGGGAAGTTCTTGCAGCATGTATTAATGTTGGATTCTCTCAGTTAATGTTTCTGGTTTTCTTTATTTTTTAACTTTTTATTTTCTATTGGAAAGTGAAAGTGAAAGTCGCTCAATCATGTCTGACTCTGTGACCCTATGGTCTATACAGTCCATGGAATTCTCCAGGCCAGAATGGTGGAGTGGCTAGCCTTCCCTTCCCCAGGGGACCTTCCCAACCCAGGGATCGAACTCAGGTCTCCTGCATTGCAGGTGGATTCTTTACCAGTTGAGCCACAAGGGAGGAGTATAGCTGATTAACAATGTTTGGATTGTGTCGGGTGGACAGCAAAGGAACTCAGCCATACACATACATGTATCCATTCTCCCCCAAACTCCCCTCCCATCCAGGCTGCATGAGCAAGTTCCATGTGGTCCTTGCTGGTTGATATTGTTGAACTTAAGTTTCTGAGATTTTATTTAAAAAATTTTACAACTGTAGCAATATGTAGAAGAAAAAATAAAAGATTTACAGCTGTGTTCATGATGAATACTGACCTGAAATTTTCTCATCATATTTTTGTTTGGTTTTGGCTTCTGGGTAATGCTGACTTTAGATAATGAGTACAAATATGTTCCTTCCTCTTCAATTTTCTGAAAGAATTTGTCTAAAATTGATATTATTTATTCCTTAAATAGCCATCTTCCCTGGTGGCTCAGATGGTAAAGCATCTACCTACAATGTAGGAGACCCAGGTTCAATCCCTGGGTTGGGAAGATCCTCTGGAGAAGGAAATGGCAACCCACTCCAGCACTCTTGCCTGAAAAATCCCACGGACGGAGGAGCATTGTAGGCTACAGACTACGGGGTAGCAAAGAGTCGGACACAACTGAGCGACTTTACTTTCACTTTCACTTTTCATTCCTTAAATGTTTGGTAGAATTCATTAGTGAATTAATGAGACTGGAATTTTTCGAGGGAAAAGATTATAAACTATGATTTAATTTTAAATAGATATAGAACTATTCAGATTGTCCATTCCATTTTTTTTTTCCTTGCATGAAGTGTATGTCTTGCAAGAAGATTGTCCGTTTATCTCAGCTGTCAAATTGATTGGTTTGGTTATTCATAATATTTCCTCTATTTGATGCTAGAAACTGTACCTGTGTCACCTCTATCAGTTATGGTTCTGGTTATCTGGGCCTTTCTCTTTTTTCCCAATTAATCTGTGTGTAGATTTAGCAATTTCAATGATCTTCTCAAAGAAACAGGCTTTAGTTTCTTTGACTTTTTGTTTTTCTGGTTCTAACTTATTATTTTTCATATTGCTCTTTATTAATTATATTATTTTGTTGACTTCATATTTTGTTTTCATCTCTTTTCCTAATTACTTGAAGTGGAAGCTCAGGTTTTTGGTCTGAGATATTTTTTCTCTTCTAACGTAAGTCTATATGGTTATCAGTTTTTTTCCAAAGAAAAGCCCTAGCATTATCTCAGAAATTTGATGTGCTATGCTTGAATTTTCAGAACAAAATATTTTCTATTTTTTCTTTTGATTTATTCTTTGAGCTGTGTGTTATTTAGAAGCGTGTTATTTAATTTCCAAACATTTCAGCATTTTCCAGATATCATTATATCACTGATTGATATATAAGTTAACTGCATGTGGTCAAAGAAAATATTTTGTATGACTGAAATTTAATTGAATTAATTTTGAAATTAATTTAAATTGTTAAGATTTATTTGATAGGCCAGAAAATAATCTGCACACATATGCACAAAAGAAGAATATGTATTCTGCTTTGGGGGGCATGTTCCATGAATATCCATTAAATCTCATTGGCTGATGATGCTGTTTGTTTTGTTGATGGATTAGTTTCTGCCTAGTTGAGAGAGGAGTGTTGAAGCCCCAGCTACAATTGTGAATTTACCTACTTCTCGCTGGAGTTCTATCAGTTTTTGGTTCAAGTATTTTAAAACTCTATTTTAATTTTTATAAGCCATTAGGATTTTCATGTATGTTTTCTTGGAGAATGGACCCCAAGACCGTTATATAAGATCTGTTTTTAGCCCTTGTAATGTTCTTGTTCTGAGATGTACTTTGCCTGATATTAATATAGCTATTACAGATTTCTTTTTACTAGTGTGTGGTGTATAATTTCCCATCCTTTTATTTTTAACATATCTTTGCCTTTATATTAGATTTCCTATAGATAGCATAAAACTGGATTTTGCTTTATATCCAATGTGATGTGCTCTCTATTAGCTGATATACTTAGACTGCTTTAATTTAACATAGTTATTGATACAGTTGGATAAAATATACCATCTTGCTGGTGTTTCTATTTGGTTCATCTGATCTGTTTCTTTTTTCCCTTTGTTTTTATTTGGATTAATTCAATATTTGTCATCATTCCATTTTATCTTCATTATGAGTTTATCCCTGTGTATACCTCACCTTACACTGTTCTGATTATTTGCTCTACTGTTTACATTAAACATCACTCGTTGATTAGAATCTACCTTCAGTAACATGTTGAGGCATGTTATGTGTGGATGCGGCCACGCCATACACTTGACTCTTGCCATCAATCATTTATGCTTTTAAAATTTACTTTTGCCTGTGGTACAAATACGTGCTCTTTACTGCTACTGTGCATGCCTTAAGCAGGGGTAGATGTTTCGTGTTTCCCCTGTCCCGTCTGCAGTGGCGTTACCAGTCCCCTGAGAGTGACGATGCCTGCTGCCCTTCCCCAGTGGGTTACAGCTTTGATCCGTGGAGCAGAGGGGCTGACGGGGTCCTGGCCGTCCTGTGTGCCTTTCCCAAAGGGAATGAAGGTTTCCTCCCCTGGACCCGTGTCTTCTCCGTCTTCTCCGGGGCCCGCTGTGAGCGCGTGGAGGAGAGTCTGTGGACAGATGTGGCGCCTTTCTGTCCGGGCCCCGTGACCTGCGTTCTCCCACCAGCCAACACTCAGAAATGCTCTTGCATCCTTCTCCCCCATGTCAGCTCAAGCCTGTAGCTGAGTGCGTCTGCCATTCCTTCTCTGGATGTCCAGTTGACCGACTGCCTTATGGCCATTAGCTCTTTCAGATTCCAAGTAAAAGTTGCAAGCTCACATGTCTTCCAGCTGTGCTCTTGTAAGGGTGGGAGTGATGCTCTCTGCATTTCGTATCGTCCTCCAAGATCACCACCCCCTTTCAGGTCACTTTTACTTTTAGTTTCCAAGTAAAAAAGGGACATTCTAGCACCTTTGGGCCATGAACTTCTCTTCCTAGGAGAAAGGCCTCCCTCCCTGTACCAGAGGAGTGAACGTTTTAGCTGTACTATATTGTCCTGGAAATGCCACGATGTTCTTAGTGGGTCTTAGCTCCCCAGGATGGCAGGGATCCAGGATCAGAACACTGTCGGGGCAGCAGCTAGTTGGGGTCCAGACAGGAGTCATGCTGGAGAAGGACCTACAGCCTCGATGCCTGTGAGCCTGCGGTCGGGGGAGAAGGGCCTGGCGACCAGGGGCAGCACCCGCAGGCAGACTCCCCTGACTCCCACGGGAAAGAGTGCAGATATGGAATTTACTAATTGATTCCCCTGTCCCTTCAATGGTTCTGTCTACTTACACCAGTGCTGTGAAGTGCCTTGAATAACAGTCCAGGGGTGGGTCTTGAAGACACTGCCTGGCCTCCCCACCTGTCTGTTGACACCGCTCAGGCTTTCTGAGTCCCTGGGGAATTCTTAGCAGGAGTTTCCAAAGAAAAGCACTTATTTTCTCTTATCCAAATCATATGAGCAATAGCACTGAGATGTAGAGAAGCTGAGCAAACAGAGGAAGACTGAGAGATGTCTGGGGAACAGAGTCTGTTTTGGTGAGTCCAGGATCTTTGGTCACCCGCCTATTTTCTCCTAAGGGAAAGACTTAGAAGACTAAGCAACCTTAGTCTATTTTCTCCTAAGGGTATCCAGCTGAGGGCTGTGTGGCCCCGATACTGACTGAGTCAGAGGGACCACCAGATGGGTCGCTGAGGCTAACATCTCATGACAGAGCTCTCAGCTGCTTCCGTCCCCACCGGATAGTAAGAACGAGAGGCCCCCCTCAGAATTAAGATCCCATCTCTGCTTTGTTCTTCATCTCTGCTGGAGGGCTTTTCCCTGCACACTCGTGTTTTATTGGCAATTTATTGCACCCAGTGGAAGATGCTCTGGCCTCAGCAACAGTGCTGTGATGTACAAACAAAATGCATTTAATTTGACTCAGTGTATTACAAGCATTATAATCCCCCTTTGACTTGACCATGATCGACTAATCTCATCTGTTCAGAGGGATAAGCCTGTCTCAGCCGTGATGACAGGCTTAGAGAATGGCAGAAATTAGGGCATTCTTAGAGATTATAAACTGTAACAGCAGATAAGGGCTCTGAATAGGGAAAGGTCTACAGGTGGTTCCTTGTGGAAATGCTCCAGTGGGGGCGGGGGGAGCAGGAGGCACGTGGTGTCATGTGCAGCCCAGACACTGCACGGGTGTCCCCCCGAGACCAGGACGGGGGATGAGGCCAGGACACTTTCCAGGCTTGCAGCCTGTTCTGAGGAAGGACTGGGAATAAAAGAGTCCCACGAGGGACCACCTGTCCAACACCACCCAAATTGTTTAGGAAACTTTATGTAACAGTTGTAGGGAAAGAAACTCTGCCTCCTTCTAACAGAAACAGGACTGGGACTTTGTCAGAGCTGCAAGGATGGTCTGAGGGGAGACAGAGAGGAAGAGAATAGCTGAGGATCAGGACATGGGGATCAGGCAGGGAGACGGAGCCAGTTGTCGCTATTGTTGTTCATTCGCTAAGTCATGTCCACGTCTTTGCAACTCCATGGACTGTAGCCCTCCAGGCTCCTCTGTCCATAAGATTGCCCAGGCAAGGATACTGGAGTGGCTTATTCCCTTCTCCAGGGGATCTACCCAACTCAAGAATCGAACCCGAGTCTCCTGCATTGCAGGTGGGTTCTTTATCGCTGATCTACCAGGGAAGTCCATGATGAAGTCAGACCATTAGCTAAAACACCCGCCATCACAAGCCCATGAGGAGTCAGACCATTAGCCAAAACACCTGCCAACACAAGCCCATGATGGAGTCAGACCATTAGCCAAAACACCCAGTGGAAGAGCACCCGGGGACAGCGCAACCCTGCACTGAGTCCAGGTCCAGGGTGAGCCTTGGATGCACCTTCACGCACATACTGATGGGTTTATGGTCCAACTTGCCTGGAAACAGGGAACCTTCAGTGCTAGTTTATCTTAAGTTTAAAGAAATTCAAGTTAAATGATGTGGGGTTGCTTCTTTGGCTTCTACCTGGTGCAAATAAACCTTCCACCAACCTGCCCAAGGCTTGCATGCATCCTGGGGGCTTGAGATCCTCACACACTCACTTCTGAAGGGCAGGGAAGGCCTGGAGTCCAAAAGCTCCATGCACTCCTGGTCTGAGTGGTTAGGCAGGGACGGTCCTGCAGGGTGTGGGGCCAGGGCTGCCCCGTCTCTCTGCCCAAGCCCAGGAAGACAAGAAGGAGGCAGAGACCAGCACTCATTCTCTGAAAGTTACCAGCCAAGGCATCAACAATTTTGAAAAGTAAGAACAGAGCAGAGGTCATCAGGTCCTAAACTGGGAAGTTGCAGGCAGACAAGAATTCAGGGAATTTTCCTCAGGAAGGACACAGAAAGAGCATGGACTTGTTGTACCTAGCCTTGGTACAAAAATGTAGTGGGTAGGCCATTATGATATTCCATTTCCATTTAAACTGTTAATCAGTTAAAAGAAAAAGGGAAGTAAGAAAAGGGACCGAGGCAGGAGGTGGGTGAGGGTCTTTGCATCTTTACTGTTAGAATCAGAGATCTTCCTGAATGACAGCACCTGTCCAGCCATTTCCCTTCTTCTGACCAAGACTCATCTCCTTAAATGTCCGAGTTCCTTCTGCCTGCTGCCCTCTGCTCCTGCCATCTCTAGGCTGGGCCCTCCAAGCTTAGATGTACCATCTCCTCTTCCTAGGTGGCTTCTACAGTGCTTGTCTGCCCCAGAGGCTCCCAGCTGACCTCCGGGGAACCCCTCCGGGCAAAGCACAGATGGACACGGTAAAGGGCCCCCCTTAACCTGTCAAAGGGCAGCAAAGAGCCTGCACTGAAGAGGGCAGATGGGCCATCGACACAAAGGTCGCACAGGCATTTCCCCCCGTGTGTTCAGTTGTCCTTAACCTTCGTATTTCCCCCACAGCAGTGTTACTGACCGTGGCTTACTCCTCCTCTTCCATTCCTTTCTAATCTCGTAGGAGGAATGTTAATGAATACATTTATGAGAGCTAATACAAAGCTGAACAATTTGGGGCATGTCATCCTATGACACATAATGTGAACAAAGTTAAAATGTTAGAAAAATTTTAAACTGGATGGAGGAATAATTTATAGGATCATATCGCATCTATATTCATTATTAAATATTTAATCCAGAAGACATTATATTTCCTCAAATATACCTCAGTATGACTTGTAAGAACTAACATTATTCTATGCACTGTTAATAAGAGAAGATAACCATTATAATTAACATGTGCCACTATGACTTATTACTTTAAGGTACTATTTTACTTTTATTTATTGAAAGAGCTGTTTTGGTCTTATTTAAACAGAGAGATTTTTATTGCCTTAGCCTACCCACCTAAGATGGAGAAGGCAATGGCACCCCGCTCCAGTACTCTTGCCTGGAAAATCCCATGGACGGAGGAGCCGGGTAGGCTGCAGTCAATGGGGTCACTGAGAGTTGGATGCGACTCAGTGACTTCACTTTCACTTTTCACTTTCATGCACTGGAGAAGGAAATGGCAACCCACTCCAGTGTTCTTGCCTGGAGAATCCCAGGGACGGCTGAGCCTGGTAGGGTGCCGTCTATGGGGTCACACAGAGTCGGACACGGCTGAAGTGACTTAGGAGCAGCAGCAGCGGCAGCAGCCCACCTAAGATGAAAACCGAGTGATGAAAGAGCAGTTGAGCAGGTGGGTGCTGACGGCAGATGGCAAGCAACGCTCAGCCACACCCTTACTCAGCATCAACTAGGTACTAAGCATCGCTGCAACTGGGAGCCTTGGGAAACATAAAGAATGGAGCTCACAATGTCTGTCCTGGAGCAGAGTAGATGAACACTGTTTGGGGGAGAGTTATGTAAATACTCTTCCCTGGTAAATATACTTCCCTGGTAGCTCAGCTGGTAAAAAAAAATCTGCCTGCAATGCAGGAGACCCCAGTTTGATTCCTGGGTCAGGAACATCTGCTGGAGAAGGGATAGGGTACTCATTCCAGAATTCTTGAGCTTCCCTGGTGGCTCAGCTGGTAAAGAATCTGCCTGCAATGCAGGAGACTCTGGTTCAATTTATGGGTTGGGAAGATCTGCTGGAGAAGGGATAGGGTACCCACTCCAGTATTCTGGCCTGGAGAATTCCATGAACTACAGTCCATGGGGTCCCAAAGAGTCGGACTCAACTGAGTGACTTTCACTGTGTAAATCTACAGGCTCCTTCTGCAAGGTGCAGGGAAATCATCCCCAGGGATCATCCCTCCCACCCACTACTGGGAGCTGATCTGACACAGGAAACCAGGATGCAGTTCAAACACAGGACTCTTAAAACAAAACCAGCCTATCCAACGCCAAATGTCAACATGACCACCTTCTTAAATTTTCTTTTTTTTTCTAGTGAAGCCCAAGAGGGCCTTTCTGAAATACCCTTTCAAAGCAAAGGCTACTCACTTTGCATCATCTGGGCTTGTGTTGTACATTATTGAGCAACCCTGAATATTCACTGCAAGGACTGATGCTGAAGCTGAAGCTTGAATACTTTGGCCACCTGATGTGGAGAACTGAGTTGCTGGAAAAGACCCTGATGCGGGGAAGGACTGATGGCAAGAGGAGAAGAGGGCAGCAAAGGATGAGACACCTGGATAGCATCACCAACACAGCGGACATGAATTTGAGCAAACTCTGGGAGATAGTGGAGGACAGGGAAGCCTGGTGTGCTGCAATCCATGGGGTCACAAAGAGTCAGAAAAACAAAAACAACATGGGTAGAAATACCCTCAAATCCCTGATCAGGTTCTACAGTCTGAATGACAAGGACAATCCAAGCATAGATAGCATTTTTGTTCCATCCCCATGAAAACGTTCATGATTCCAAAGAATACTTTAAAAGTAAGGTGGCTGTTGGGGCTTTTGCAGAGACGTCAGATCGAGGTGTATGGATTCAGATGCCTTGTCTGCCTGGAGGAGGGCTCCTCGTCTCAGAACTGGTCTGAAAAGATGCATCAGTTCCCTCTTCCTGCTGAAAAAAGATGTTTGCTTTCTATCTGGAATTTTTATTCCACCCCTTGAAGACTTTTGTGGAGGACATAAAACAACTAAGAATGTCTATGGGGAATCATCACCTCTTCATGGCAGGCAAGAAATCCCAAACATGTTAGTCTGTTTTGCTCCATTCTCCCCAAGAAAAGGTTATATTTCCTTTTTCAGTGCCCATAATCTTTTTAGAACCTTCTCTTTATTGGGCCCATAAACATCCCAGGGTAGCAGCACATCATCACAGGCTGAGAAACCCCATCAGAAAAGCCACCTCGTAAATGAAGCCAAGAAGCCGGTGTCCTGGACACTTGAATTAACTAATTTTATGACGGTATTTACAGCACCTGGAATATTTGGACCAATTGTTGCCCAACAAGCCATTTGATGGATGAACGTGGCCTCCTGCTCAACAGTCCTGTGATCCTGCTGCACATATTCAAAAGTTCATTCCATCCCTTCTTGCCTGATTATCTATAAACTCTTTGATTTTTTTAAGAAAAAAATACCACCAACGGAAAAAACTTCCCTTTCTTTCCCCCCCTCTCTGGGATAAAATCGGGACAGTTAGAAACAGATGCAACCTGTGGGTCAGGACCAAATAGACACATCAGAAAGGTGGCGTCCGTGCACGTAGGATGCCTTTTGGTGCCCAAAGCTCCTCGTTTCTTACTTTTCTCAATGAAAGGAAGGAAACTGAAGTTGTATGTTGAGTTCTACCCACTCTGATGAGAGGAGAATAAGGCCTCTGAATTTATTTTAAATTTCTCCACATTTACAGCTACTAAACTAATACCTCACTCAGACAATCGGCGCCCACCACTCTCTACCTGTATCCCACCTCAGTTTTTCAAACACACTCACCCTATTTCTTAGAAATCACAAGAGGTATTTTTACATGCACATTATTTAATTTCATTAACTACCACACACAAATTATTTTGATTTTTCTAAAGTCTCTTCATCTTTTTTGAATAAGAAAATGAGGACTGTTTACCAGGCTAATCCTCTGTTCTATGTTAATCTGAAATGATTTTTTTTTTTTAAGATTTATGTCATTAACAATGTGTAATTCATTTCTAGGTGAAAGTGAAAGTGTTAAATGCTCAGTCGAGTCCAACTCTCCGCATCCCCAGGGATTGTAGCCTGCCAGGCTCTTCTGTCCATGGGATTCTCCAGGCAAGAATTCTGGAGTGGGTAGCCCTCAGTTATATACGAAAAAATGTCACACAGGTCAAAAATATGAGGTCTCATATTTAAAACAATACTTCAGAGTTTAAAAAGTCCTAAAAAGCCCTCTACCGCTACACAGTCACTAAATGGTTTTTAATCATCACAGCAACATTTTTCATTCAGCTGAGGATCTCGTAAGCGGGGTTTTCTGTCACCTTCGGCTCACATGCCTTTTTTTTTTTTTTTTTTCTCCACTGTATGAATGAATTATTTCCAATTTTGGTTGTCCAAATAAGATTTCATCCTTTTACTCCAAATACATCAAAACCATGACAAAAGAGATTTTGCTGAGGAATATGACAGAAAACAACAAAATTCTGTAAAGCAATTATCCTTCAATAAAAAATAAACGAATTAAAAATATTTTAGTAACAGTATGGCTTTTGAAAGTTGTACATAGTGTGAGACCTTGGGGCAGAATTGTGCTTATATTGCTAACGGATGCCTTTTTCCATTGCAATTTGTTAATTCAAGATCAGAACAATGCAGGCATCCTGGGAATACTGAACACAACACAATGCATGAAAGCATAATATACCTTTCTCCTGCTTGTCAGAGATTGCTAAATCATGTTTCACGTTTATTTCTAATATCAGTGAGAAGCTGGGGAAGAATGATGTGACACAGACGCTACAGTACAAACGTAGGTCCACGAGCACAGATTCTCAGATTCTTTTGTCTCTGAGAAGTTCATACCCTATCCATCTCTCTCTCTCTCAAAAAAAAAAAGTAAGAATATTCTTTGACACTCAACCATATTTGGACAAATTCATTGCCAAGCGGAAAATCAGGGTATTGCTCCCTGTAGAACCATGGAGGATGCCTGTTAGAGATTAGGAGGATATTAGCAGCTTGTTTGCCCAAAGGCAAGTGAGAGAATCGCATCAGAGCCGAGGCAGGGCTTTCAGGACGAGTCTAATAGTTTTGCATTTGCTTCTATTGGTGCGTCGTTAATGGCGCTTCTGAGTCCTGGAGACCGTCATTGTGTGCTACCTTTTAATAAGGTGAAGGCGGGAGGCCTCATGCGCTCGCTCACATATCCTGGTGGCGAGTGTGGTTCGCATCCCCCTGGATGTGGGGGGCCCTCTGCACCCTGTGGGACAGCAGCCCAGGAAGGGCAGGGACCCCCGCCCCTGGCTGGGTCCTCTAGGTTCCCTATCCTGCCAGGTGGCTCTGGACAAGCTGCATAGCTCGAGGTCTCTTGGAAATGAGGGGTTTGGATGGCATGTCCCTGGTTTCCTGTGAGTGCTAAATCTTTATGATTCTTGAGCAATGGAATGGCTCCCCGACCCCCCGTGGAACAAAGCAGCTGGCTCCAAAACAGAATGGAAGTCATAAGTTTTGGTATCAGATACATATTTCAACGCCCTTCAGGACATATCTGCTGTTTTAGGATAGTGATGCAAAAATACAGGGCAGAATGACAGTAACCAAGGGAACACCTGGTGTGCTGGATAATTTTAAAGAAATCTAATTGATAGAAAGCAGTGAAGGACTAAAAGTTTGCTTTAAATAAGTTCAATCCACTTTTATGAAAATTATACATTAATAAAGCCATGGAAAAAATGCAAGTTAAAAAAAAAAAAAAGCAGAGAAGGATTAAAGCTAGAATAGGAAGGCGGTTTTGCAGTCGTCATCACCGTTTCTAAGGTAATGGCTGTTGGGGTGGCTCCAAGGAGGGTACCTGATTTTTCCATTCTTCTCTCTCCCTGAATACACCATTTACCGCACACTCCTTCTGTGGTTTGAGTTTCTGAGGGTGCTCATGTTAATAGAGGAGTAATAATAAAGCCCTCACACAGCACATCAGAGGGACTGAGGTTTGCCTGTGTGTTTACGCTTGCATGATGTAAACAGTTTTGATCTGAAGATGAAACTTGGCAAAGGCCCCCCTCTCCGCTGCAACCTAATTGTTTTCGGTCCGTGGAAAGCAACTCGAGCAGAGAGGGGCCAGGGGTACATGTATACCCTGTGTCAGCCGGTGCTCCGAGGGTGTGCAGGGGGAGCTGACCCACATGCTTTCCCCCCAGCATGCCCCGGCCCTCCTCAGCTGCCCAGCTCCCCGTCCACGTGCTCACGCAGAGCCGGAGGTGGGGCTCCAGCCGGCGCTGCACCTGTCAAAGACCTTCCTCCCGGGCGGGGTCCCAGGAGCAGCTCACGAAGCATCCTTCAAGGTCCGTTTCCCGTTTCCACATCGAAGGGGCTCGTGAGCTATAGCCGCACCACTGCCTTTTTCCTGAAGTGGGTTTTCAAATGTATCGTTGGAGGAACAATTGTGGGACACTTTTCCTCAAAAAATAGTGAATTGATAAGATCACAAACGATCATTTTAAAAGAAATGCAGTAAAAATGACCAACAGGTGGTTGACCTTGGAAGAGGATAAAAAATTGTGTTTTTTCAAAGCACCCCATGGGTAAGATTGCTTCAATGTTCAATCTTCGAATGTTGAAGTGAGTGAGCACGTGGCATGGTTAATGTATTTGAGGATGACTCTGGGTGGAGAAGGCTGTGGTACAGCCCTCTGGGCGAGTCAGTCACTTTTCAGACAAAATTCTGCCAGGAAAACACTTAAATCAACCCCCTACGTGCGTGTTAAATCGCTTCAGTCATATCCGACTCTTTGAGATCCTGGGCTGTGGCCCACCAGGCTTCTCTGCCCATGGGATTCTCCAGGCAGGAACATGAGTGGTTTGCCATGCCCTCCCCCAGGGGATCTTCCTGACCCAAGGATTGAACCCAGGTCTCCTGCACTGGCAGGCAGGTTCTTTACCACTAGCACCACCTGGGAAGTTCTTAAATCAATTGTTATATGATTAATTTCTAAATCTGTGAATTATACAAAGTTGAATTTAATAAGTTTTTAAGATGAATTAGAGCCAAATACAATGAGTCAATGATGCATGCCTTTTCAGTCTACGAACTCCAATTTCTTAGTTTCTATCTTATCCTTTGAATGGAATCCTGTCTGAAAATCAGTCCTGGCTGTAGCCATGTCAGGCCATTTTTAGTCCTTTTCTGTATCAGGCAATGTCCACACACAAGTTAAATCATTCAATTCATTGAATTCAATTTAATTCACAATTGTTGGCTTTTAGCATTTGGTGAAATTTAGGGTACTTACCGGTTAATACAAGAAAGCTTTCACCTTGGATGGGTTTATGTGCTGGTACTGGAGAGACATTTATCCCCAAATACATACTATATGTAGAGACTGGAAGTATTATAAGGAGCACAGAACACAAGGATTTGATTTCTGGTCAGAAGAAAGGATAACAAAAACCCAAATCTGGGATCATATTGGTTGAAGTTAAAACGAGTGTTTTTTTTTTTTTTTTTAAATCATGATAAAGAAGTGTTGATTATGCCTTTAGTCTATTGTTTTAACACAAAAGACGTTTTTGCTCACTGTTAAAACAGTCTTTCTGATTTCAATTCATCTATTAATTCATAGCTATTATAATCATTCTAGCAATTAGGTTTAGGGGTCCCTCTGCTATAAAAATTACTATTTCACACTGTAATTATGATGTTAGCAATAACTCATCCTATTAAAATACTTGCTGATTACTCTTAAATTTGTAGCCTCTGAAAAGGCTCCTACATTCAAGGTTTATAATATTCTGATCTGTTCTGTGATTCATGTGAGGCCACTAAGCTAGGCCCACTTGGAATCTATGAAATGTCAAACCAGAAAAACAACAGCACTTTATAACCTCAGCTAGTGCATGCCCTCATTTACAATTTTATGGTGCACCCTCTTGATACTGAGAACTATTGGGATTTCTGAACTCTTTAAAAGCCATCTTTATAAAGATTTTCCTGAGCCAGTAATTTTAAATGACTATGGTACCTTGTCAAGGGCTCTTAATTAAAATCATCTCCGACTGTCAGCAAGAGGAATGGACTAGAGGGTGATTTAAAGACTACAGACAAGTCTGAGAGAATGGTATTTTCCATCATTTTAACATTTCCCTTTTGCTAAAGTGATTGAATAGATTATTTATGAACATCAAGCAAATTTTCTGGAATTAAAAAAATTAATTATATCCCATCCATTTTCTGGTACACCGCCCTTGTCTGAAGATGACAGAGTCTAACCCAAGCAACAAAACACTGACTTAACACCTTTTGGATACTTAAGGCCTGGTACTGTGGGTTCTAAGGACTTCCCTGCTGGCTCAGATGGTTAAGCGTCTGTCTACAATGCGGGAGACCCGGGTTCAATCCCTGGGTCGAAAAGATCCCTTGGAGAAGGAAATGGCAATCCACTCCAGTCCTATTGCCTGGAAAATCCCATAGACAGAGGAGCCTGTTAGGTTACATGTAGTCCATGGGGTTGCAAAGAGTCGGACACGACTGAGCGACTTCACTTCACTTCACTGTGGGTTCTGATGCTTAGTTCCTGTTAAATAATTTGCTTACTTAGGCTTTTCAGCCTCTGAAATTCCACTGGGGAAGACACACAGATAAAGGGCACTATAATTGTAGTTAGCACGCTCTACAGCAATGTTATAGGGAGCAAGTGGGGAGATAGCATTACCAGATATTGGTTTTAGTCTTTATTCTTGGTGGAAGGGACCCACGGTGTGGAAGGGCAAGGCTGTGTGTCCTGAGCTGGATTTGTGTGCATGTGATCAAGCTAGAATGTTAGAAAGAGGTGCAGTCTCGTTTCTCTTGCCCTCTGGCTAGTCTCATGGGGCCTTTGGCTCCCCAAGTTCCAGCTGCTGACCCGATGACAAAGTCAGCCAGGAGAGAAGCAGCTTCCAGCAGGACTCACGCACACTGAGCTCTGCGCCCTGCAGGTCCTCCTTTCTGGATGATGCTAGATACGAGGCTCCACTCCATCCAGGCCACCCCCGCCAGGGGCTGTGCAGGTGGGGGTCTGGGGGGCTCCCTCTCAAGTACAAGGTCAAGACTTAAGGTCAGGGGCCAAGCTCCGTCTTCGGTTTTGTGGTTTAGACCCACATTCAGGATCCAGATCTGGGTGTAGAATGAATATCTCAGGCTGGATACAGTTGAAATCTTGCACAAAGAATTAGAACTGAAGAAAAGAACTTGAAGGGATCATCTTCTTCGGTCTGAAGGCTTGTTGGTTGGTCTCCAACTCCTGCTCTGCACAAGATCGATATAATGAAAGGTTGACAGGGGGAAAGGGAGTCAGATCAATTACATTTGAATCATCAGGTTACTTTAATTTTTGATGACAAAGAATTCAAAGAAACATTTCCCACCACCCCAGTTTCTTTATATTCTTATAAAAATCTGTATCTGGCAGAGACTATTATATGTTTCCCTAAGGTCTATAGGTTTTCACGTGTTTTGATCAGTGGTTTGTGTACGATCCACACTTAATTTCTAGGTTAATCCACATTTGCTTTTAGGCAACTGTGAACCAGATGTTTTTTTTTGGGAAAAAAAAAAAAGCTGAAACCTTTTATTTTTGTGTGTGTTTGTGTGTGTTTTGCTTGGGGCATAAAAATCATTTTTCCCCGTTCAGTGAGGTCGTTTCCAATTACAATTATGTTTGTGCTACAAACACTTAAAAAATTAACGGATGTATTTGGTTATTAGTTTATCTTTCAGCATGCTGGTATTAATGCAGTCATTATGTTAAGTATATTTTTTTAAAAAGCTACTCAAGTGACAAGCTCAATATTATCAAAAGTCCAGGGAATTTGGCCCCTTCTCTGCCTCCCCAAACACAAAGCTGGGGAAATGGCCCAGGGACGCACATGTGCACAGCATGTGGGGCCTGCTGGGTCCCCAGACACTGACATACCTGCCCAGCCCCCTGGGCTGCTGTGGTGAGAACCACAAGCCCCGATGTGGGAGGGCCACCCGTCCCCGGGAACCTGGACATCCCGGCCTGCTCCCGCTGTGCATCTGGTGGGAGAGCCACGGAAATGCAAGAGGAATTCTGAGCATCCACTGCCCTCTGTAAGGAGTATCTTATACAACCAAGACCAGCA
Organism: Cephalophus harveyi; assembly: GCA_006410635.1. Lineage (NCBI taxonomy): Eukaryota > Metazoa > Chordata > Mammalia > Artiodactyla > Bovidae > Cephalophus > Cephalophus harveyi. The sequence goes on from SJYT01011626.1 coordinate 119,664, forward strand.
ACCACACTGCTCTGTGTCCTCTGGGTCCTCAGTGACCCCACTCCAGGGGGACATTCTACAGAATTCCCTGTGTGGGGGAAAGGCTTTATCAGCTTGACAGTCTCGTGTTTGCTCTATTGCCAGGGAGACCACCATCCCCACTGGTCTGGGGCTGAGGAGTCTCAGAACCAGGCACCTCCATTTTAGGGCTGGTGGGGTCCCCGAAACACCTGTCTACCAGGCCGGCTGACTTCTGGACTTCAGTGTGTGAAGTCCCGGGCGTGGCTTCGGCAAAACTGAAGTCAGAGAGGACTCTTCCGAGGGAGACTATCCCGGCTTCAATTAGCTCAAGAGACTAAAGCAGAGCAATGAAGGACTTATTTCGGCTCACTGACACCAAGGATGGGGGTGGGGGGTGTGCAGGGTGTGGGGGCAGTCCTCCGTTAGGATAGCTGGGCTCTCAGAGCGGATGTGCAATGCGGGGACCCCCTGATGCTCCTCCCTCGTCTCTTCTTTGTCCCGGACAGAGGCCTCCCTTGCCACAAGCACCCAGACAGACAGAAAATCCAGAGAAGAGAGAGGAGTTTGCTGTGTATTTAAGTCCCAGGCATGGGTGAAGACGGCTCCAGTTTCGGTGTCAAGCCACAGATTCTGTCCAGGGACCATGACCGTGGATCCGAGCAACTGGGACCACTGCCTGGGTCACGTGCTCATCTATGGCTGGTGGGGATAGTCCGCCGGTCTTAGGACAAATGCCACGTCTCAGGGTGAGAAGCAGCAGGACCCAGGAAAAGGCAGGAGAGGCTCTGTTGCCCCAGGACAGCAGCTTTGTCTGCAGACACGTGCGCACGGCTCTAGTCCTGACTGCGCTTCTCTCCATGTGGGCCCCAGGACGTCATCAGGGCCTGGGGACTCTGGTCAGAATCGCCGGGTGTGACCCTGCTGCCTGTCGCTGAGCTCAGTAATTGGACGGAAGCAGTCTCTGGCCTCAGAATTGAGCAGGGTTTTCACTCCACTGTTTACAGTCTCTGTCATCTTCTGGTGATGTGCTAAAACTTCTCCGAGTGTCCGAGATGATCACAAGCATGTCAGAACTCCAAGAGCAGGCTCCAGAAAACATAGTGCAGCCACCTCCGGCAGGAAAGAAGTCCCCTTGCAGCTCCTGAGGCCCGGGTGAAGCCTCTCCGGGCCCTGCCCTCCTCCTGGTCTGTCCCACCACCGCTGAGGCCACGTCGGACACACTGCATTTGCTGACCAGCGTGACACCCCCAGCAGCTCCGTGTGGGCGGAAGCCCTGCCTTTCTCAGAGCCGGTCTCACTTCCCTCTCTGCCCTGAGAGCACACTGCTGGGGGCCTGGAGGGTACCCCTCTCCCCTATTCCTTCCTAGAAGACCCCCTCCTCCCTTGCTCGGACTCATCCTCTGCTTCCTGGTGTGGAGTTTCAGACACGGTCTGTTTGGTCTCCAGCCCGCAGTGTGGTTCCTGGGAGGGGAGGACCTGTGTGCGCCCTGCGGGGAGGACCCCGGGCTTCTGGAATGCAGAGTCTGAAGACGGCGCCTGGGCGGGTCCTGCCCGGAAGTTGGAGTCCGTGTGACTCTTTGAGGGCAAGACAGGGAGGAAGCCAGGAAATCATCAGTGGGACTTTGTTCTATGGCACATTCCCACTGAGAAGAACTGAAAGGCCATATTTTTTTGCTGTACAATGTATAGTGACGATCACTGGGATTTTTAAAGAATCTATTTATATAGTCTTGTAGAGATTATGAAGACGGCGCCTGGGCGGGTCCTGCCCGGAAGAGTTGGAGTCCGTGTGACTCTTTGAGGGCAAGACAGGGAGGAAGCCAGGAAATCGTCACAGGGACTTTGTTCTATGGCACATTCCCACTGAGAAGAACTGAAAGACCATATTTTTTTGCTGTACAATGTATAGTGACGATCACTGGGATTTTTAAAGAATCTATTTATATAGTCTTGTAGAGATTTCTAACTACATCTGAGAATGTAAGCAATTTCATTAATCATCTAAGTCAAGTGGAGCTAGAACATACTGGGATGTATTTAATTCCTTCGGTTTATTCCACAAATGATTGCTTTATAATTAAATGGACCTTAGGATATGAAGACGCAGAGGGAGAAGTCATTCACTGAAAGGCAGCGCTGCCGTTAATCTTATTTTCCTAATTTCAACTGCTGCCTTTTGCATTTTTGATTTTGAAAAACAAAACATGAGGGATTGAAGGGTGGCGTGGTCACCTCTCTCCAAGTTTGTAAAGGTCATGTTTTCACGGAGCTTGCCTTCTCTGTAAGGGAATTTAAAGTCCCAAGTGCATGTGACAAAGTAATGAAATAATATCTAATGAGAAGTGGAATAGAAGAGAAAGAAGGCGAAAATGGTCCAAGGGCAAGGCAAGCCTTTGAGGACACCCTGGCACTCGGTTTACAGACGGTTTATCCCTCAGGCAAGTGGTGCCCTGTCCTCCACACTCTGGCCTGGCAGCATCTATACTGCCTTGTAAGGACTTTCCTCTACGCCAGGGGCACTCGTGTGAAAGGCACTGGCGGTAACTCGGTGCTCATTCATCTGTACTACTCTCGCCCCTGTGTTCTCAGAAGACTTTCCCTCAAGAAGAGAAGCAGCTCTGGGCTCTCTGATTTTATCCCAATTCCCTCCCTGCCCTCGAGAGTCCCACCTCCAGGTAAGAACTTCCATTCCTGGAAGAAAGCTGTCTTTGGGTCATGGCAACATGGGAGTGTTGTGTCTGTAAAGACCGTACAAGGAGGACACAGATGGCAGCTAGCAACGTGATGCGATGACTCACGGTCACACTGCAGAATCTAGGTGCTTTAGAACAGTCAAGACTCTTTCTGAATGTGTTTTGCATACAAGGTGCCTGCTAAATTCTAGTGAAACTGTTGTGAGTGAGATCCTTTCTCTGCATCTCTGCCAGGGGTTTACCAACACAATGAGTGAGGTGGACCCTCCGTCCACAACAAACCATGATTAGATTTAATTCCTAAATTTAATTTAGTACTGAGAATAATTAGAAAAATAATTAGAAAATAATTAGATGCCTTGAGTGCAAGATGGAAAAAGATGATAAAGAAGCCACAGAAATGGAGGCTGGGTGATCCGAGTGGGTGATGTTGGGTCAGAGGTGTAGCTGGCAGAGTAAACACAAGTTTTGCTAAATATATCCACAGATACTGGACTTCCCAGGTGGCCTTAGTGGTAAAGAACCTGCCTGCCAATGCAGGAGACATGGGTTCAACCCCTGGGTGGGGAAGATCCCCTGGAAGAGGACATGGCAACCCACGCCAGTCTTCTTGCTTAGAGAATCCCATGGACAAATGAGCCTGCCAGGCTACAGTCCATGGGGTTGCAAAAAATCAGACATGATTAAGGGATTAACTACATGCTTTAGAGGGTGAATCCATCCCAGAAGAATCCATAGCACAGTTTCGTGGAAACACAAGTGGAGAGACTGATGGAGCCCTAGGAGGCTTCCTTTTTCAATCTGCCATCATCTGAAGAGTCTTTGATTCTAAGCTGCTTTAAATTTTCCAGCTGCCGTGAGCCTGCTTCCAAGGTCGTTATACATGGGTCACTAAAACGTCTGATAATCAGTCACTTACCAGTGCCAGATCTGTTTCTAATGAGTTCAAAAGAGTTTGGTTCTTGTGGGTGGTACATACATGCCTTCACTGTGTTCCACAGCTGTGTTACATTGGAGACAGGCCTGCACCCGAGGTTTAACGTGAATTTGCTCCATCATTTGTTCCTTTACATGCGTGTGTCTCTTGCCAACACTGTAGTAGAAGACAAGGACCCGGAATGAGGGAAACAGAGACTGTTGCACATGTGTTTAAATGTTTATAACTGCTTACTTCCTAATTTCTTTGCACTTGTGTTGCAAAATATAGGAAAGTGGCAGAGAAAACAATTCTGTGTGGGTTAGAATAAGAGAAAAAAAATAGTCCTAAATTAAGGACCACCTTTTTAATGGCAAACAGTTGAGATGGAGAAGAATGTTTATTTACACAACAAAGACCAGAATGCATGGATTTGCCGCTGTCTTCATCTTCCATATTCATCAAGGACTTTCTGCATATGGAGGATGCTCTTGGGGTCACTTGAGCTAACTTCTCTCCTCAGCGCAGCCCAGCAAAGCAGAGGGTCTTGTTACCCTGTTCTTGCTGGGAGCCAGAGCCTTCATCTCTGAGCAGGGATATGCTGATATCACCGCTTTGTCTCTCTTGTGAAATCAGTTCGGTCCCAGCAACCACAGATGGACTCACAGGGCCAAAAGTTTGATTTTTAGAAGATAAAATTGAGTCAGTACTTAGGAAGGTCTTAGGAACTTAGAGGTCAGGGTTTGTGAAGCTGGTGTCTTAGGCAGATCACTTCTCGGAACATTTTTCAGGGTTTGTGAAGCTGCTGTCTTAGGCAGATCACTTCTCGGAACATTTTCTGTGGACAGAAGCTACGTTTCGCTAGGAGTGCGTGCACTTGCCCTCTGTGCCAGTAGTCAAGGTGAATGCCCGTTCTCCAGTGCAGTTCCTTTCTGGAGATGGGGCGGTGGGCCGCGGCTTCTGGGAAGACGACCCTGGGCAGGACCAGGCTTAGATAACGTGGTGGAGACTGTGGACACTCACATATCAAGTTTGCACAGAAGAACGAAGGTGAACAAACATTTGTGCACGAGAGTCTTATACGGTCTTGGTAAAATGACCCTTTTGCTGTGAGCACAGCTCTAGGAAGTGATCTCAGTGGGGATGTGGAACCCCAGGGGGCCCCTGCTGGAATCTGGTCCAGGATGACTCTCCACGTGTCCTGTACCTTCAGCGACCCTGGATGCTGGGTGAATGTGGGTTTATGAGCACAGCAGGTTCCACTTGATGGTCCCTCCCTAACATGACCCTAACCAATGTAACCGTCTGAACTTCTGGAGGAAGTGGGGTCAGGAGTTGAGGGGTGGACAATGAGGAGACGCACCTGTGCACCTCTGCTGGTGGGACGACAGCCCAGGGCACGTGTGAGTGGTGAGTAGTCTTCCCCTGCCCCCTCCAGGTGGGTGGGCACTCTGTGATCAAACATACGCACCTTGAAGGAAGTGCTGCGTGGCAGCCCAGACCCCATAAACAGCCCCCGGGCCATGTGAGGTCCCTGCCCAGCTGTGCAGAAGGCTCAGGGCTCATGACTCGTTTCCCTCCTTATCTCTAAGTCACTTGACGGTGGAGCAGGACAACCAGATGTAATGTGCAGCCAAAGGAAAAAATACCCGAGAGAAATAAGAAACTGTTTATGAAAACTTGGCTTCTTTTACCAAAAAATCATTTCATATTAATCATTCGCAAAGAATGAGGTGCATATGTGAAATCAGATACACAGATCAGAGTATTAAAACATTAAAAAAATGTGTAAATTCCAACTGCTATGAGTTTGCCGAAAACAATCTTGATTTTTTAAAAATATGTTTCCCATTTATTGTAACATTTGAATGCACTCCAGATCATCTTTCATTCACATTTCTTCTCACTTTTGTTTGTGGATGTCCAAAATAAGGACAACAGGGAAGAAAATAAATTGCGGCCCATTTCCTCCTTTTCTCCTTGAGTCGAAGAGCTTTAAAATTCAATTTTGCTTATTTTGCTGTTGAATCACTGCAGGAGGACGGAGGCCCCATGGCCTATGGACATGGCTCCAGGTGTGAGAGAAGGTTCCTGCAGGAGACAGGTCCCTGGTCGTCTGAGATGCTCCCTTCTGGCTCACAACTTTGCCCCAGGCCCTTAGGGTCAGAAGGAGCCTGTCTTTCTGAGATGGGTTCTTTCAAATGGAAAACCTGCCGGCAGCCATCACTCAGAAAATAACAGCACAGAGCATCTCTTTCCCAGAATACGTCACGTGTGCACACATATGCTCACACTCCCATCACGTAACCGTTGGCAGGGTCCTATGGATTTACATCCACCTCCATGGATTGGGATCCATTCCATGTGTTGGGATATATCTACATGGATTCTACGTGCTAGGCTCCCGCCATGTGGGCCAAACGCTAGGAAGGGGTGGGCTAGCAGAGGGTTGTTCAAAGCTGAAGCCTCAGAGAAAGTCAAGGTGGGGAGGGCGGGTGGGCAGTGCCCTTGGGGGCAGAAGGGTGGGCGAGGGCTGGAAGGAGCAAGCATTGAAGAATGGGAAGCTGGGAGTGATGGGATCTGACCATTGTCTCAGAAGAGAGCTTGGCTTCTCTCTAGGGATGGAGGAGGTGGAATCTGAGTAGGGGCTCCCAAGGACACCTGGGCCAACAGATGGATATATAGACAGACAGGAATGGGCATTTCAGGATACATCAGTTGGAGGCAGAACGGTTAAGATTTTGTGCTGCTTGACTGTAGCATGGTGAAGGGAGGACTGTTTGGATGGTTCCAGGGTTCGGTGGGGGGGACATCTGATGTCAGAATTCCAGGCTCCAGAACTCTGAGAGTAAATGTCCATTGTGTAAAAGCCCCCAAGTTTGTGGTACTTGTTGCAGCATCTGGAGTGGACTAGACACCCTTTGCACCTTCACATGTGCTCTCTCTCTCTTTTTTTTTGTCTGTGATGGACAGCTACTCCTAGGGTCTGTTGATGGAAAGTGTTCAACAAATCCCAAAGCTGTATTCCACCCTTTGATTATATGTGCATTCATGCTAAGTCACTTCAGTCCTGTCTGGCTGTTTGCAACCCTATGGCCTGTAGCCCACCAAGCTCCTCTGTCCATGGAATTCTCCAGAATACTGGAGTGGGTTGCCATCCCTGATGTAGAATAAAGTCTATGTTACGTAAAACACAGAGAAAATGTTTTCTTTACAGGATCATGGGTAACTTCTAGGGTCAATTATTAATAAAAACTAAAAATGTTATGGCCATGATTACCTAATTTGATAAGAAGCAGAAACCCCCAGGAAGTGAGTGACTGCAGCTCTCCAGACATTGAAGTGGAGTATTACAGACCCCTCTGGAGAAGGAAATGGCAACCCACTCCAGTAATTTTGCCTGGAGAATCCCATGGAGGGAGGAGCCTGGTAGGCTAAGTCCATGGGGTCGCAAAGAGTCGGACACGACTGAGCGACTTCACTTCACTTCACTTCACTGCACAAGAACAGTCATTCTCTTGACGTTTCGGCAAAGTTTCAAAGTGTGCTGACGTTCACAGTGTGCATAAAATAGATAAAAATACAAGAAAAACACCCTAAAATTGTTAAGATCACATTATTCATGAAGTTTCAGAATTTAAAAAAGTGAAAAACCCAGGAATGAACACTTTATTGCTGTTCTGTGGTTGACTTGTGTGTCCCTAAACTTGTGTGCATGTCCCGACCTCCAGAACCTGGAAGTGAGTTTTGTGCAGATGTGATTGAGTGAAGACAGTCACACTGAATTAGGAGGAGCCCTAACGCAGTGTCTGGTGTCCTGACTAGAGGGACACTTGAATGCAGAGAAACAGGAGCACACGCGGGGAAGAAGACCGTGCGGCGACACAGGTGGGGGCTGGAGGGCTGTGTTCACACGCCGAGGACAGCAGCAACACCACAAGCTGGAGAGACTAGGAAAGACCTTTTCTCAGAACCTGAGGGCGTGAGGACACCCCGCTTCCGGCTTCCGGTCCCGAGCAGTGTCGTGACGCACCCCTGTTGCTTTCAGTCAGCAGCTCCTCGCGCTCTGCTACTGCAGCGCTCGGAGACTGACACAGCTGCATTCACTAGGGGAGGGGTTTGCAACCCCCCGAGGTTTCTGAGCGTTACCTGGGGAGCCTCTTCTCCCCCATGCCCGCCCTCCTTCCCATTCCTTCCTCAAGTGTATGCTCTGTTTTCCTGAGGTGCTAGACTCTTACACGTTCCGGGGAGAGCCAAAGCACTGAGTGCCAAAACCCACATGCCCGGGTCTCAGCCTCCCTCAGTTTAAATCACCAGGGGCTAGCGATTACTAAATTCTTATCGTCTTTGTTTCTGTTGTATTGTTGTTTGCTTTGTTGTGTTTCGTTTCTCCAACTCAGGTACCCAGAAATGACCTATTTCAGATCCACTGTCTAGACAAATAGATTCATTAAAAAGTCTCTTTTTCAAATATTGCTAAAGGGATCTGACACTGCAAAGAATGCTTGAACTACCACACAAACTGCACTCATTTCACACGCTAGCAAAGTAATGTTCAAAGTTCTCCAAGCTAGGTTTCAACAGTACATGAACTGAGAACTTCCAGATGTTCAAGCTAGGTGTAGAAAAGGCAGAGGAACCAATCTGGTCAAATTGCCATCTGTTGGGTCCTAGAAAAGGCAAGAGAATTTCAAAAGAACATCTACGTCTGCTTCATTGACCATGCTAGAGTCTTTGACTGTGTGGGTCACAACAAATTGTGGAAAATTCTGAAAGAGATGGGAATACCAGACCAACTGACCTGCCTTCTGAGAGATCTATATGCAGGTCAAGAAGCAACAGTTAGAACTGGACATGGAATAATGGACTAGCTCAGAATTGGGAAAGGAATACCTTAAGACTGTATATTGTCACCTTGCTTATTTACCGTGAAATGCCAGACTGGATGTAGCACAAGCTGGAATCAAGATTGCTGGGAGAAATATCAATAACCTCAGATATGCAGATGACACCACCCTTATAGCAGAAAGGGAAGAGGAACTAAAAAGCCTCTTGATGAAAGTGAAAGAGGAGAGTGAAAAAGCTGGCTTAAAGCTCAACATTCAGAAAGCTGAGATCATGGCATCTGGTCCCATCACTTCATGGGAAATAGATGGGGAAACAATAGAAAGAGTGACAGACTTTATTTTCCTGGGCTCCAAAATCACTGCGGATGGTGGCTGCAGCCATGAAATTAAAAGACACTTGCTTCTTGGAAGAAAAGCTATGACAAACCTAGATGGTGTATTACAAATCAGAGACATTACTTTGCTGGCAAAGGTTTGTTTAGTCAAAGCTATGGTTTTTCCAGTAGTCATGTATGGATGTGAGAGTTGGAGTATAAAGAAGGCTGAACACTGAAGAACTGATGCTTTTGAACTGTGGTGTTGGAGAAGACTGTTGAGAGACTTGGTCTGCAAAGAGATCAAACCAGTCAATCCTAAAGGAAATCAGTCCTGAATATTCTTTGGAAGGACTGTTGCTGAAGATGAAGCTCCAATACTTTGGCCACCTGATGTGAAGAGCCAACTCATTGGAAAAGACCCTGATGCTGAGAAAAATCGAAGGTGGGAGGAGAAGGGGATGGCAGAGGACAAGGTTGTTGAATGGCATCACTGACTCAGTGGACGTGAGTTTGAGTGAACTCCAGGAGTTGGTGAAGGACAGGGAAGCCTGGCGTGCTGCAGTCCATGGGGTCGCAAAGAGTTAGACACGACTGAGTGACTGAATGGCAAAGAAATTCGGCACTAAAAACATTCATATAAGTATAGCTATAAAGCATATACGTTTTAATTGGTATTATTAGTATTATTTTGTGAAAGAAGGCTGTTGATTTCCAGATTATTGGAGACACAGAACAGTGGTTGGAAATGGTGAGACCACAAAACGGGAAATGTGATAGAACCTTCAGCTTGACCTTTGGCGACTTGCAGCTCTAGGCTCAAACTTCTTTGATTTTCCCAAGAAACTATAGCCAATATATTTAAAATCAGTAAATCTTGATTTGCATTTCTCTGATAATGAGTGATGTTGAGCATCTTTTCGTGTGTTTGTTAGCCATCCATATGTCTTCTTTGGAGAAATGTCTGTTTAGTTCTTTGGCCCATTTTTTGATTGGGTCATTTATTTTTCTGGAGTTGAGCTGCATAAGTTGCTTGTATATTTTTGAGATTAGTTGTTTGTCAGTTGCTTCATTTGCTATTGTTTTCTCCCATTCAGAAGGCTGTCTTTTTACCTTGCTTATAGTTTCCTTTGTTGTGCAGAAGCTTTTAATTTTAATTAGATCCCATTTGTTTATTTTTGCTTTTCTTTCCAGTATTCTGGGAGGTGGATCAAAAAATATGGAACGCTTCATGAATCTGCATGTCATCCTTGCACGGGGGCCATGTTAATCTTCTCTGTATCGTTCCAATTTTAGTATATGTGCTGCTGAAGCGAGCACCAAGCTGGATTTAGAAAAAGGGAGAGGAACCAGAGATCAAATTGCCAACATCTGTTGGACCATAGAAAAAGCAAGAGAATTCCAGAAAAACACCTACTTTTGCTTCATTGACTACGCTGAAGCCTTTGATTGTGTGGATTACAACAAACTGTGGAAAATTCTTCAAGAGATGGAGTATCAGACCACCTTACCTGCATCCTGAGAAATCTGTAAGCTGGTCAAGAAGCAACAGTTAGAACTGGACATGGACCAATGGACTGGTTAAAAATTGGGAAAGGAGTATGTCAAGGCTGTATATTGTCACCCTGCTTATTTAACTTATATTCAGAGTATATCATGAGAAATGCTGGGCTGGATGAAGCACAAGCTGGAATCAAGACTGCTGGGAGAAATATCAATAACCTCAGATATACAAATAACACCACCTTTATGGCAGAAAGCAAAGAGGAACTAAAAACCCTCTTAATGTAGATGGAAGAGGAGAGTAAAAAAGCTGGCTTAAAACTCATTCGAAAACGAAGATCATGGCATCCAGTCCTATCACTTCATGGTAAATAATGGGGAAACAATGGAAAAAGTGACAGACTTTATTTTCTTGGGCTCCAAAATCATTGCAGATGGTGACTACAGCCATGAAATTAAAAGACACTTGCTTCCTGGAAGAAAAGCTATGACCAACCTAGACAGCATATTAAAAAGTAGAGACATTACTTTGCCGACAAAAGTCCATCTAGTCAAAACTATGGTTTTTCCAGTAGTCATGTATGGATGTGAGAGTTGGTCCATAAAAAAGCTCTCTTTGAGCACCAAAGAATTGATGCTTTTGAACTGTGGTGTTGGAGAAGACCCTCGAGAATCCCTTGGACAGCAAGGAGATCAAACCAGTCAATCCTAAAGGAAATCAGTCCTGCATATTCATTGGAAGGACTGATGCTGAAGCTGAAGCTCCAATACTTTGGCCACCTGAGGCTAAGAGCCAGTTCATTAGAAAAGACCCTGACGCTGAGAAAGATTGAAGGCAGAAGGAGAAAGGGATGACAGAGGATGAGATGGTTGGATGACCTCCCCAACTCAATGGATATGAGTTTGAGCAAGCTCCAGGAGTTGGTGAAGGACAGTGAGGCCTGGCGTATTGCAGTCCATGGAGTCGCAAAGAGTCGGAATGAGTGACTGAACAATAACAACACAGTTCTTGCCCCTGCCTCCAAGGATCTTATTTTTCAGTAGCGATAAATAAGGAGCCATGCATTTGGGGGACATTTTTTGTGGGTAGTAGGGAATGCACTGAACGAGAAGGCAGAGGATTAAGGTCTGGTCTGGTGCCTGACTCATTGTCTAGCTGTCTTTGGTTCTCAATTTCCCCACCTGAAAAATCATAGAGACGCTGAGTCCAGCCTTCTCTTCTGGTTCTTTCATCTTCTCTGACGTCATCATCCTCAAAGGCAGACATCATCTGGATCAAGGTACATAGGAATGATGGGCACCTGTGAGCTCAGCTGGGTGAGGGCAAGTGAGTGAGGTCAAGGGGCAAAGCACTGTGGTTAAAGAAGCCACCTCTGCCCCAGACTGTCCCTGTAGGTGGCCCTACTCCATCCCAGAGCACAGACATGAACATGACTCACTGAGCATTTGGTCTAAAGCTGGTGGGGGGGGCGGCGTGGTCTTGTGCTTCAGAGCCACCATGACTGTATGATTCCATACCCACTGCAACTCTGAAATCTGTCAAGGAAACTTGTGGATGGGAGTGGAGGATATATCGGGGGTAGGGGCAGAGGGATGAAGGCTGGAAAGGTGGTGGTGGGTCTCACACGTGGGGCCGAGTGTGAGCTTTATTTTGTAAGCTAATGGATCCCACCCCAAATCCTGGGACAGCATCAGATGGAACGTTTTCTCTCCATGGGAGCTGGCAACTGCGGTTGAAATTCTGACTCTGTCACTCGCAGGTGACCCACTCAGGTGGGTCACCTTGCTTTGTGAGCCTCAATTTTCTCAACACTAAAATGTGGATGAGACACGCAACTCACGGGGTTACTGTAAGATTTAAATGAACGCATAAGTGTGCAGTTGCTTACAAGGACAATTCCTTGTCCCTGGGAAGAAAGGATGAAGCAAGCAACCCCTGAGGTTCCTTCTGACCCTGAAATCTCATGTTCAGAAGGAGAGGGCAAGGCATACCCAGCTCAGTATGATACAGACAGCTTGACTCCATGAGCAGTTCTGGACATTGGGGTCATACCTTATTTTTGACATCATAAGGTATTTTGCAGAAAATTCAAGACTAATGCCTCGATGTTCAAGGGAAAAAAAAAAAAAAAAAAAGAGTGAGCAGAGTTTCAGTTAACTTCATTTTGTTTTATTTAACTTTTCTTCTCTCTCTCTTTTAGCCATGCTGCGTGTGGGATTTCAGTTCCCCAACTAGGGGTCTAACTTGTATCATCTGCAGTGGAAGTGCAGAGTCCTCACCAATGGACCACCAGGGAATTCTCTCTTCCCATCTTTGATGATGCCATTCCCTCTGTCAAACCTGGGCAGAGAAACCTAGACCTTGAGGGCTTGGCAGGGGACAGAAAAGCCCAACTGTGAGTTCCTTGGGCCTCATTTCCTGTAAAATGTTTCTGCATCATCAGTTCAGTTCAGTACCTTAGTCGTGTCTGACTCGGTGTGACCACCTTGGACTGCATTGTTCCAGGCTTCCCTGTCCATCACCAACTCCTGGAGCCTGCTCAAACTCATGTCCATTGAGTCGGTGATCCCATCCAACCATCTCATCCTCTGTCGTCCCCTTCTCCTCTTGCCTTCAGTCTTTCCCAGCATCAGGGTCTTTTCAAAAGAGTCAGTTCTTTGCATCAGGTGGCCAAAGTATTGGAGCTTCAGCTTCAGCATCAGTCCTTCCAATGAACATTTAGGACTGATTTTCTTTAGGATGGACTGGTTGGATCTCCTTGCAGTCCAAGGGACTCTCAAGAGTCTTCTCCAACAACACACTGGTTCCTCTGCCTTTTCTAAATCCAGCTTGAACATTTGGAAGTTCATGGTTCATGTACTGTTGAAGCCTGGCTTGGAAAACTTTGAACATTACTTTGCTAGTGTGTGAGATGTGTGCAATTGTGCAGTAGTTTGAGAACTCTTTGACATTGCCTTTCTTTGGGATTGGAATGAAAACTGATCTTTTCCAGTCCTGTGGTCACTGCTGAATTTTCCAGATTTGCTGGCAGATTGAGTGCAGCACTTTCACAGCATCACCTTTAGGATCTGAAGTAGCTCAACTGGAATTCCATCACTTCTGCATCATGGAGTGTTTTTGGCTGCCCCAGAAGCAGGGTGATTGGGGTGCTTGATTACTCTCTTAGTTTGCACTGTAAAACCTTGTACACATTAAAAAAAAAAATCTCTGAGCAATGCTATGCTGCCAATTTAATCATTCCTGATTGATTGAGTCTTTGGCATAAGAGAACTCTTAGATCTCCTCTGCATGGAGACTGTGAATATAGTTGACCTTTCAACCTGTGTTTATTTTATTTACTTTTTTTATTTCCGCTTGTTCTTGCTTTTGATAGACAGATGCCCTAACACTCTGAATCTCTAGGAGAAGGGATTTGGTGATGTTTCAAAACCTATGGCTTTATTCCCCAGCATGAATGCCTAGGGATGGAGCATGCTCACTTCCGAACACTTCCCGTTAGCATCCCCAGATGACCTCCAGCCCTTGAACCACGCTTAATTGAAGATGGCAAATAAACATTGCCCAGCCAGAGTTCCCGTGCCCGGCAGTTACAGGACTCATTAAAAGGAAAAATGGCCAGCCTCCCGACCGTCCACACGGGCCTTTCCGTGTGCAATGTGGGATGCTGCGTTTAGAGTTGCATTAATTTTTTATCATTCCTTAGTAATTAACATTGTATTTCTGCTGATAAACCCCATCAATATGGTGATTTGATTAGCAAAACATAAAACTACTCATTAAACTCCAATTATGTTGCTCAGGTATAATTTGATTTTGATTGGGTGGAAAAATGCTGTTGTGTTGTCTTTTTTTTCCTAGTCCCCCTTTTAAAATATCCAGTTAAGTGCTACATTTACAAGGCTGGTGGTGATGCAAGGTTTATTTAGCAAAAGCCGTTGCCTCATGTTTACTGAGAACTCAATGGCCTTTAGGCGCCAACAGTGGTTTCTAATAGTCAGAAACCTCCGGATAATCCTCCTTCTCATTTCTGGTGGGAGGCCTTCTGGCAGGGCTGGTCATCTTCAAGGGGTCCACACAGCATAAACAGTCCTGATACTTCTCTGTGCTAAATGAATGGAAGTGAGTTTTCAAGGATGACCAGATAGGCTGGGGGTGCCGGAGATGCATTAAAACTTGACTTTGCATTTATCTCCTGTGTATACACTCCCTTACCCAACCTTCCCACAGAACACAATCCGATCTGGTAAAAATAAACAAGAGTCTCTCCCTATGCTGCCCTAGACCCGGGAAGATACTGGTTTATTTAGATGTCAGAGTTGGCCCCAAGAAAAGATGGATTCGGTCTGACAGATCAAAAGGTAATTTGAATGTTCAAACTGTGATGTCAACGTTCAACTAGTATGGGTCTGCAGAGAATGGAAATAATGCTGTTTTAATGAATTGATTCCTTCCATAGAGATTCGTGGGACATTTATGACCGGTCAGACACTTGTTGGACCAGGAATGTGGGGCAGCTGAGTGATGACCCTGTATCTCATGGAACATGCACTCCAGTGGAGAGGAGTCCCTGATGGAACCCTCGTCAGCTTCCCATCATACCTGGAATTGAAGCCAAGATCCTCCTCACAGGCTTCGAGGCCCCCAGCCCAGCTCCTTCNACACTTGTTGGACCAGGAATGTGGGGCAGCTGAGTGATGACCCTGTATCTCATGGAACATGCACTCCAGTGGAGAGGAGTCCCTGATGGAACCCTCGTCAGCTTCCCATCATACCTGGAATTGAAGCCAAGATCCTCCTCACAGGCTTCGAGGCCCCCAGCCCAGCTCCTTCCATTCGCCCTCACCCCAGTCAAACCCTCCCGACACTGGCCTTGTCTGCCATAGCAGATCTAGGCTTTTGCCCTAGCTATGCCTTCTACCAGGAATGCTCTCCCCAGGTACTTGCCTGGCTTGCTTCCTCACTTATCCACGTCTCTGCCATAAAGACAATTTCTCTGATTGATCTAAATACAACAGCAGCTGCCAATCAGCCCTCACTTCCCCACTTGGAATGATTTCTTCGTAGCTCAGCAGCACTGCATGTTATATTATTTGTCTCTATCTGTCTGCACCAGCGGAATGAAAGCTCTCCGAGGGCAGTGATTTGTCAGGCTGAGGTCATACCCACAGCACCAGACTAGCGCCTGGCACACTTAGCCTTGTCAAGTGACTCGATGGCATGAACCAGTAAGATCATTGCAGGCAATGAGATAAATCCGGACCCTGTGAAAGTGACCATGGGTGAGAGGGAACCCTTTATGTAGGGTTGTCGAGGAAAGCCTCCTTGGAAGATGGCAGTTGGGTCAAGATCTGAACGATGGGAGAGAGCCAGACAAGCAAAGATCAGGGGAGGGAATGTTAGGGGCGTGGGAACCTCAAATGCAGAGGCCTGGAGGCAGGTACTGGCGTGGCATTTCAAGGAACAGAAAGCAGACTCACGCACCTGGAGCCAGAAGGCCAGGTCATGGGCCTTGTAGGGCTTCATCCCTCCAAACTGTGCGATATCCCTGCCAAGGCCCTGGGCAGCTCTGACCCAGATGGGCTGGAGGCTCTGGACTGAGCTCCACCAGCAGAGGAAGCTCTGGGGTGCTCAGTGTCCAGCTTGCCTTCTCCCAGCCCTGGGCATTTGTCTAGCCATCAAAACTCGACTTTTCCAGTGCCTCTGCGACCCTCGGCCAGTAAATCTCCTGGTCGTCCTTGTGAGGTCATGATGGCCTTTTCTTGGAAAGACAGTTGTGAATGTTCACTGTTGCCAGCATCTCTGAGCCTCCCCTGGTATCCACCCCACACTCGATGGTAAGAGAACCAGCTAACTCCTTCCCCAACCGTGATCAACAGCTATGCCCTCTAGTCTTTGAATATTTGCTCCAGGTCTTCTTTCTGTCTGAAACTTCCCTCTCTTCTTCCTGGAAAATGTCTACTCGAACAGTAGGTCCAGCTCAAACGCCCTCTTTTCCGTGAAGTCTTTGAATGGACCGTGCCGCTTCCTCCCAAGCCAAGCCAAGCCCTCTGTCCTCAATCCCAGCACTGCTACCACTGTCTCCCTCCAAGAAGCGTGAGCTCCCTGAGCTCAGAAGCCACATCTTCAGGGTCCATCACAGAGTCAGCACGCAGAAGATGACCAGTGACTGGATAGATGCACCATTACAGGGCACTGGGGGGAGGGCCGTGGCCCATCATGGTGGGCTGGAGTGGGCCTCCCCATAACGGATGCAGTCTCTGTAGAGAACTGGAGAACAGTCCAGAAAAGCCAAGCCAAAGCCATTCCTGTGCCCTTGCATTTCTGAACACTGTGGTTGACAAAATACTTCTTCCCTCCGAGATGGGCTTCTCGTTTCCCCAATTCCAACTGGTCATCACTGGCAGCTTCGTTTTTTGATTTGTTTTTGTATTTTTGGTCAGCCCAGCGTATTTTTCCATCCTGCTTCTTCCTTTTTGGAGAATTACATTCTGACTCTTTTCTCTTGATGAAGGTGAAATAGGAGAGTGAAAAAGCTGGCTTAAAACTCAGCATTCAAAAAACAAAGATCATAGCATCCAGTCCCATCACTTCATGGCAAATAGAAGGGGAAAAAGTGGAAACGGTGATACATTTTATTTTCTTGGGTCCAAAATCACTACTGATGGTGACTGAAGCCAAAAAGTTAAAAGATGCTTGCTCCTTGGAAGGAAAGCTATGACAAACTTAGCGTATTCAAAAGCAGAGGCATCACTTTACGGACAAAGGTGCTCCTAGTCAAACCTATGGTTTTTCTGGTAGGCGTGTACAGATGTGAGAGCTGGACCATAAAGAAGGCTGAGCGCCAAAGGACTGATACTTTCTAACTGTGGTGCTGGAGAAGACTGTTGAGAGTCCCTTGGGCAGCAAGGAGATCAAACCAGTCCATCTTAAAGGAAATCAACCCTGAATCTTCATTGGAAGGACTCATGCCAAAGCTGAAGCTCCAATACTTTGGCCACTTGATGCGAAGAGCTCACTCATTGGAAAAGACCCTGCTGCTGGGGAAGATTGAGGGCAGGAGGAGAAGGGGGTGACAGAGGATGAGATGGTTGGATGGCATGACCGATTTGATGAACATGAGTTGAGCAATCTCTGGGAGATAGTGGAGGACAGTGAAGCCTGGCGTGCTGCAGTTCGTGGGGTGGCAAAGAGTCAGATATGACTTAGTGACTGAGCAACAACAATTCTAACACTGCATGGACTTTGTGGGCCTGACAATCCCAGCTCTGACCCTTCTTTCTCTAAGAGTCTGGAACCTGATCTCTATAGGACTAATGGAGGGGGTCTCATCTGCGTAGACACAGTGACAGCTTTAGGGATCTTCCTGGAAAGCTAGAGCCCTTCTCGGGCCTTCTCTGCTGAATCTAATGGAACAACCTCCTTCTTCCCGTGGACCATAGATTTTGGTGCTGTTGGGACTGCCAGAGGCTGTGTTTCCAGAAAGAAGGAGCAAGACTGGCCTGAAGGGAGGAGAGGGGAGATCCGGAACAGGAAGAAAGACCCGGGACATTTTTCAAGGCTTTGGATCCAATCAGGCCTGGAAACTCACATCGTGTGAATCAACCAACTCCCTTTTCCTTAAGCTAATTTGAGTTGAGGTTCTGTTTGTCACTTGCAAGTGAAACAGATCTGAATAACACAAGAGGAAGAGATGTTTTGACGTTTTAAAGCTCTTGCAATGATTTGTCACCTAGATGTGTAAACCAGGCCAAATCTCTCAAGGAAACGGCAGTGGTGCAACTCTGATGCCCGCGTGGCGAGGTTCCCCTGGTTTGATGCTGCTGAGGTGTGTTCTCCCGCCGTGGAGAAGTGACACCACGACCTAGAGCCGTGTCTGCGGTGAGAAGTCGCTGCAGAGGCCCGGCTAGGGAGGAGCCAGGAGGAGGAGCCCAGCTGGGGAGGAGCCAGGAGGAGGAGCCCGGCTGGGGAGGAGCCCGGAGCAGGAGCCCGGCTAGGGAGGAGCCAGGAGGAGGAGCCTGGCTGGGGAGGAGCCAGGAGGAGGAGCCCAGCTGGGGAGGAGCCCGGAGGAAGAGGTCTCTTTCGAAAAACAGAACCAATAGGGAAATGGACCTTTCTCTAGAGAAACATTTAGTTGACAAAATAATGTTTTACACCGTCCATTCAGAGTTGGAAGATGTAGTTGGCAACCTCTCTTTTCCACCGCAGCCAGGTTGGTATTCCTTCCCGGCTGCATCCTAACAATCTGACTTTCAGTCACTGCCTCCCCTGAAGAACATGGCTGAGACTCACCTTCCCAGACCATGAGGAATCTGGAGACAGCTCATTGGCCTTTGGCTGCTTGAAGCCTTTGGAGACTGGAGGTACCTTAGAGATCACCCACATCAAACCTATTTCAGATTTCGTGAGGCAAGAAGGTGGAGGGGCTGACTCAGTGGAGTCTTAGAGTCCCCCTTGGAAAGGTCTGGACATGATTTAAGGGAACGGTCTTTCAAGGCTGCAGTGCTGGCTTTGTCAAGAAGCTATATTTTCTCATTCATTTACTTACCATTTATCATTCACCCGTCTTTCGTGCATCTGTATCCTAGGGTCTATGGTGACAATTGGAGTCAACCACTTCAGGGGCCCAGCTTTCCGAAAGATGTACTTTTTATGGGCTGAAAAACATCCCACTCTCAGTCTAAACTCTTCTTGGTTTGAAGCCTAAAATGTCCGAAGTAACAGCATACTATCATAACTCATCTCTGGCTGATGAATGAGGGATGAAAATAAGAAGTAAGATGTGATTTGGAAGTATTTGGCATGCCATTTTCACCTTTTAGGTGGACAAAATCACCTAGTGCTGGTGAGGTTGTAGGTTAGCAATATCTTGCTTACATTGGTGGTAGAGATATCATTTTCAGAAGGTGTTTTGTTAACTCTATGAAAATTTTGAATGTACGTATTCCTTGACCCAGTTCTGTGCTTAGTGTGTCCGACTCTTTGCAGCCCTATTGACAATACAGTCCATGGAATTCTCCAGGCCAGAATGCTGGAGTGGGTAGCCTTTCCCTTCTCCAGGGGATCTTCCCAACCCAGGGATTGAAACCAGATCTCCCGCATTGCAGGCAGATTCTTTACCAGCTGAGCCACAAGGGAAGCCCCTCTATGCTTAGAAAATTCCCCTAAAGATGTAATTTCAGAAGTATGCAAGAAATGGATACAAAGTGCCTCCTGGGGACATTGTCTATAGAATAAAATCCTTAAAACAACCTCAATGACCACCAGTAGGGGGCTGGTTAGATAAATTATGGTATATCCGCTCAATACAATTTCTCCAGATGATCAAAAAAGATGCAGAGGATATAATGAAAAGAGTTCTAACAATTATTATGTGGTTTGTGATTGCAAAACACCCCAAACTGCAGCAAAATGGGAAACACCCTAATTGCCTATCAGGACCAGTAGAGGAATGGATGAACTGAGGACCACGGTTTAGTCACAGGCTGGAACACTGAAGCAATTGAAATGATTATCTTCCCTCTCTCTGCATCAGCATTGGTGATTACGAACATGTTGATTGAGAAAAGCAAATTCTGGGAAGGTACATTCAGTATAACTCTGTGCAATAGCAAGTACATATACATAACGCTACAAGATAATTTTATGAATATTAAACCATGTAGTAAAATTACAAAAGTGTGTATGAAAATCATACACGCCAGACTTCAGAATAGCGGCTGGTCCGGCAGAGGAAGTCCAGATGGGACTTACGGCTTTTACTTGTAACTCTCTTCCTCATTTTTCCTCCCACCCTTCCCTCTCCCTCCACTTTCTTTCTCTCCCTTCCTTCCTTCTTTGTTTCTTTTCTTTTATCTGAATCAAATAAAATAAGGCATGTACAGGCTTAGTTGCATCTGACTCTTTGTGAACTTACGGACGGTAGCCCACCAGTCCTTGGGATGCTCCAGGCAAGAATACTGGGGTGAGTTGTCATGCCCTCCTTCAGGGGATCTTCCTGACCCAGGGATTGAACCCGTCTGAGCCACCAGGGAAGCCCTAAAATAAGGCGAACATTGCTTAAATCTGGATGGTACATTCATGGAGGTTTGTTATATTATTTTCTGTATGTTTGAAAAACTTTGCTGAAAGCCAGATATGTCTCCCTCTTGAGTAAGCATATGTTAGTATAGATGCTGGTATCAGTGTGAAAAATTTTGTTTTCTGGTGAGATACACATGGAACTGTTAGCAAAATGTAACTTTAAGGGGAGGGATAGAGAGAGAGAGAGGTTTGCATTCATTTAATTTCTTTCTGTACCATTTGACCATTAAAAAAATTTTTTTGGGGGGTCACACCATATGGCATGCGGGATCTTAGTTTCCTAGCCAGGGGTTGAACCAGCACCCTCTGCGTTAGGAGCACAAAGTTCCAACCACTGATGGCCAGGGAAGTCCCTATTTGATATTTTAAAGATGTGTGTAGCTTACTTCCTATCCAGCCTACTATCCATGCATCCATTGCCATGTTTGCACCTAATAGGAGTTATCAGGATGTTGGGATTATAAGCCAGTTTTGTTCTCTCCTTTAAATTTCTCTGATTAGAAGCCTGAAAGTGAAAGTGTAGGTGCTCAGTTGTGACCTGCCAGACTCCTCTGTTCATAGGATTCTCCAGGCGAGAATACTGGAATGGGTCGCCATTCCCTTCTCCAGGGGATCTTCCCAACCCAGGGATCGAACCCAGGTCTCCTGAATTGCAGGCTATACTTTACTGTCTGAACCACCAGGGAAGCCCAAGACTACTGAAGTGGGTATCTTATCCCTTCTCCAGGGGATCTTCCCAAGCCAGAAATCGAACCAGGGTCTCCTGCGTTGCAGGTGGATTCTTTACCAGCTGAGCTACCAGGGAAGCCTCACCAATGTTATTTAAACACAATAGCTATTTAGCATTGCTATTTTAATAGAAATTTAGAATTCTTTCCTGACAAACTGGCACTCTCGTTTTTGGCAAAGCTTAGTCCTGGTGATAGAGGAGATCTTGTTCGTGAGTTTGCTTTGTGCTTTAAAGGCCCAAAAGTCACCCTCGGGATGGTCGATACAGGCCCTCATTTTAGCGGAGACTGGGATGCTTGGCCCTGAGAAGAGCAGAGGGGTGGGAGGAGAGCACCTCGGCGTGTTGAGGACACGGGAAGGTCCCCTCCTAGCCTGCGCCTGTCTGGGAGACGGGCTGGAGGGATGGGGAGCAGGTTTGAGCGCCTCTTCTCGAGCAGCCAGGGCGCGGCTCTGGGGACAATCTGTCTGTTGGTGGCAGGCTCCGTCTCGGCTCCAGCCCGCAGGAGTTCCGCGGCCACACCCCATTTGCTGTGTGTGTTCATGCGTCCCTTGTACAGGGCAGCCCATGTGGAAAGACAGGGAGCAGATAGTTCCAGCTGTTGTCACTTACGCTCCAGAGAACAATTCCGGGAATTAATGGCTGCTAATCCTGCAAATAAGGTAGATACAGCGCGGTGTTAGATTCCAAGCTGCCAAGCTCGAGTCACCGGCCTTATTTCATAAATATGCTTATAAGGATGCTGCCTAGTCACTCGGCAGGGCGATGGGCCCACCACCTGCTCCTCTGCCTGCGGCCTGTGGCCTCCTGCACTTTCCCAGCCCAGGGAACAAATGAGGTCAATAAAACCTTTAAAACAACTCTTTAGGAGACCCATGTCAATGGATAATCAGGGAAACTTACAAGGAGCCCTGATACCAATTGCTTCAGAGAGCTTAAAAAAAGACAAGTACCAAGGATGGGATACTTAACTGTAACAATGTTTCATTTTAATAATAGCTTTTATGTGCTACAGTAAGAAGTATCAACCTCCATTAAATATAATGGGCTGATCCTTCCAGAGACAGCGAAGAAAGGCAGCCATTCTTTGGGGGGTAGCTGAGCGCGCTGGGGCTTTTAACTCATCACTTGTGCTTTCAGGGAGTGCAGCTGACCCATGGGATGGGGCTGGTTTGTCTGGCTTTTCGTTCAGGGGCTTGGGGTCAGCCTGGTGGGAGGAGGCTCCTGGGTCAGACTGGATGGGTTGGAGTTGGGGGTGAGATCTGCCCAGGAGAGAGGTCAAGGTCGCAGCTGGGAATGCAGCTCTCATGGTGAGGGAGGAGGCAAGGTTGGAAATGGGAGAAACAGCTGCCTGACGGGCGATTGGAAGCCCCGGCAGAGGAGAGGGTGGTGGGGAGTTAACACCGGGAGGTGAGTGCCAAGGGCAGGACAGCTCTGCTCCAAGCTGTGCTGGGGAAGCGTGGAGGGCCCTGGGGAGCAGCCCAGGACCTGAGCTTAGCCGGGAGCAGCGGCTCCACTTCGGGTCCTGTCACCCTTCCTTACCCTGGGACATCCTTCCCAAGGATGTGTGGTGGTTGTTCTTCAGCTGCTAAGTCATGTCTGATTCTTTGCGACCTCATGGACTGTAGCCCGCCAGACTCATCGGTCCATGGGGATTCTCCAGGCAAGAATATTGGAGCGGGTTGCCATTTCCTTTCCAGGGGATCTTCCCGACTCAGGGATCTAACCCCTGTCTCCTGCATTGGCAAGCGGATTCTTTACCGATGAGCCATGAAATACCTCCCTTAGGCCTTAGAATCCCTACTCAGTACTTATCCCAAGGCATCATGCTGCAAGTAGGACTATCGTGCCCTTCCAAGGGAGAGTTCCCATCACGCGGGGGCTACCATCCCAAGCCTGGACTCCTTAGATCACCTTACACGTCTCATTCTAAGCGAAGGGTCGCAGTTCCCCCAGATCTCCCGTTTCACCCTGCCCGCACCCCCGGCAGGGCCCTTCTCCATCAACTTCTCTGTGAGCCTTGGGGATGCTCTCCCAGGCCAGCTCCTTGGCGGCCCTCTTACGGCTTCTGCCATGGCAGCTCCAGGACCCAGAGCAGCCCCAGGAGAAGCTGTCTCCTCTCCTCTCATCAGTTTCATGGGTCTTCACTCCCGCTGAGCTGTGCCCGGGGTCCCTGGGCTCTGGGGCAAGGCCACCTCTTCCTTCTCCTGAGCCTTTACCGTGCGGTAAGCTGTAAGCTTTCTCTTTGGTTATAGAGCCCCTTGTGGGGTCCTGATGGTCTGTTCTTCCTGTTGAATAGCATGGAGCTCCAGGAGTGACAGGGAGATGTGTTGGGGGTGGGTAGGGGTCATCAGGGGAGTTTCATAAAAGGACTGTTTACAGAGGCGAAGGGAACTGGCATGGGATGGGAATGCACACTTGGGCCAGGAGCAGCTAGGAGGCTTTACCCTTCACAAGACTGAAGGGGCAAAGAGGGGTGATGCCCAGCGCTGGGGTGGTGGCTGCTCCTCCAGGCCACTGGTGGAAGATAGAAGCTCTGCGACCACAGCCAACTGGTCCCTCCCACTGGCCAGGCTCCACCTGAAGCCGTTGGGCAAGGGGAGGTCATACGGGTGAGGCTCTAAGACACAGATCGGGGGAAAGGGTTGGATGTTGGGCAGCAAAGGAAGAGTAGCCAGCATAGGGTTGAGGCAAGAGACCGGGATCCGCACCCCCCCTGCCTCACGGCCATGGTGGACATTGAACAGCCCACTGAGGGCAAGAGCGCATCCCTCCAGCGAGATCATGGCCAGGTCTGAGGTGGTTCCAGCATCTATCTTTGCAGGCAGGAGATAGACTTGTTGATGGCCCCCTCCCCACCTTCCCCGCATCCAAACAGCCTGCCTATGCGCCAGGCACCATTCTCATCATCCCACCTGCAGTTACTCAGCCTGAAGACTTTATGAGTTGCGGAGAGGAAGGTGTGACTTGCTAATTGTCACCCATCTAGCCAGTGATGGAGCTGGGGTTTGACCCCCAGGGTCCACATGCTTGACCGCTGGGCTACACTGCCTCCCAGACTGGCTGTGGAACCTCGCCCAGATCTGTTGTTCCATCAGCATCCCCTCCAGTTGCCCCTTCTCCTCTCTGTGCTCATTTACAGCGCCTGCCCCACCCCAGACGCCCCGAATCTTTCAGAGGATTCTTTGTCTCCTCCTTGAGATGTGATAGGTGGAGGATTAGAGGAAAACTTTGGAGGCCTTAAGCATCAAAAAGACTATGATGGCTCTTCCCTACACTCCAAGATGTCATTAAAAAAAAAAAAAAAAAGATAAATACATAAAAGAAGGGTAAGTCATGTCAGAAAGTCCTGGTTTATCCTCAGAGGTTTACTTTGATGATTTTGGAGACTAATATCAAGTATAAAGTTCTTCTCAGGGACTTCCCGAGTGACTCAGTGGTTAAGAATCCACCTTGCAATGCAGGGGACGTGGGTCTGATTCCTGGCCAGGGGGCTAAGATTCCATGCGCCTTAGAGCAACTAAGGCCCCGCGTTCCACAGTTACTGAAGCCTGTGTGTTCTGGAGCTCATGCACCACAGTCGACTCACTGCAACGAAAGACCCTGCACGCGGCAACTAAGATCTAACACAGCCAAATAAATAAGAAAGCAAATATGTTTTAAAAAGAAATAGTAAAAGATGAAGTTCTTAAAGTTTTCGCTCATTTGGGGGTAATCCTGTTTACTTGACTTCCCAGTGCCTGCATTAGTCTGCCGGTGGGGAATCTAGCTCGAGAAAAAGGGAGCTTATATTTTCCCCCTGAGAAATCACAGAACGGCACAGTCATGGGAAGTTCTCCCATTTCCGTGGTGAAGAGCCTGCTCCAGCTGAGGCAGAGAGCTCCCTACACGGGTCAATGCCCAGTGGGTCAGAAATTTGCAGGCAAATACCCTGAAATGGAAGAAAGGGGTTTTTCTGTACTCAGAACTTCTAGAAAACTTCGGGGACCCATATAAGATGTCTGGCATTCTGTTTCATTTACCCAGGGGTTATGAAGGGTTTGAAGTCATTGAGTGGGGGATGCCCAGGAGTGAAGTTGTGTAAGGAGGTGTGAAAGTTTCTGCTCCCTCCTGGCCCATCATCTCATCTTGCAGATGGTGAACAATGGCCAGAGTCCTTCTGCAGACCCACCCATCTGGGAAAGGAGTGAGGATGGACAGGACTGCCCTAGGTCTTACAGAAAGATGTCTGGGGCACCAAGGGATCTGCATGGAAAATGAGGAAGCTTCCTTGTTGTCAGGCTGAGAGGTGCTTGCAAGGCAACCAGGTACTTTGCAAATCTACTGTGTCCTGGGATGTAGGGGCCTCCGTTGTGCCCCTGTCTTCTCCCGGGCAAAGCTAAGCCCCTCTCCCTGCAGGGTTTGGCCATTCGGTGCCCACAGTGAAGTGATTATTAGTCGGACTCAGGTGAGAGCAGAGATGAAGCGTGACCCACTCCCACCCCAGCGTCTCTCCCCATGACGGTCTGGCAGGAAGCACTCGGGAGAGCTGCTAAGGAATTACAGGATAGAGGACGCCTCGAGCCTGGTTCCAAGACTTAACAGGTTTCACATCTAAGAATATCCCTGTCCAGCTGCTGAGTCCTAAGTCCTCTGCGGCTTCCTGGGAAGAGAGACTATTGTGAACTGAAAGAATTTTTGGTGGACACATTTCTGCTTTTTCCTGAAGCAGTGTCCATGCATTTGGAGAATTCAAGATGGAGAGACTTAAACTTGCCCTGATTTGGTTATCACGTGAAGAACTGAAGCCGTGAGAAAACAAATTCCAGTCCTTGAGGCTGATTTTCCTTCATTAGTGAAACGATTTAAGCAAAAAGGCATTTCCTTGTGCCCATGTGTGCCTGTGTTTGTGTGTGTGTAGAGGAGGGGCACGTGCTTGGGAGGGGAAGTTTGGTTGAGTTGTCTGCTTCATTGTTCTTGTTCTCAAAGTAATGTTTGCAAAAATGAATGAACCTTATTGGTGGAGCAGTGGCAGGTTTACAAACTGAGCAGGAAGTATGAAATTCCCACAGCTGCCTTCTGCGCTCACCTGCGTTCCCCCCTGTGGAAGATGGAAACAAAGCCAACTGCTCTTGTAGGATTTTCAATGCAAACGGACCATGACCAGCACCCAGGATTTCAGGCTCTTCACCCAGATGGTGTAGATAATCTTTCAGCCAGAGAGTGCTCAGGCAGAATCACCCAGGCATTTCCTCCTGCGTTGGAGAAGCGTGTGTTCATTTGAGCTCCATCTCCACCCAGGTGTGGATGCTGGGTGCTGGAGGTGAACCTCGAACAAGCCCCATCCCTGCCCTCACCCAGCCCCCAGGTGAGTCAAGGGTATACCCACGTAGGAGCAGGCAGAGACACTTGGTGGAGAAGGCGGTGTCTAAGATGAGAGCGATTCCAGAGGAATACCAGAGGCGGGACTTGCAGGGCTCTGTGACTGTTGGGATGTGTGGGGCGTGGGGGAACATCCCCCTAAACTGAGCCCTTGGACAGCTGGGTGGGTGGCACCATTCACAAGTTCAGGTGGCAGGGAGCAGGCTTGATGAAGGGACACACTTGCGCTGCCTCTTAGGGCTGTGGGTACCAGAGATGTTTGGCACCTGTGTTTGATGCCAGTTCAGGGTCTTTATTCAGGTTCCAGTTTGGAAGGCGTTATGGGATAAGAGGCCAGGGGAAACAGGTAGGCCCCCCAGGGAGTGTGTGTTGAGTAGAACAAGAGCCGAGTGGGTGAGGCTGGATTACGATGGGGATAAGTGGGTGTGCCTTGCGGTCTGCAGGGGCAGAGATGAAGGGATGGTGTGGCGGGTTCCATGGGAGGGTCCAATAGTTCCAGAAGGACCTGGCAAAGGGTGAAGTTCGGCTGAAGGAGCACAGTGACGACACCAGTCCTGGCCTAGCCAGGAAAGACCATGATCCCTCAGTTATGAGCAGTGACAGCCAGTACAAATGCCCAGGGATGGAGCCAGGCAGAATGTCCTCAGGGCATGCACCTGCCAAGGACCAGCCTGAGCCCCTCTTCATGTCCCGAGAGGTTGTTTGGAGGGCGGGAGGGAGGAGAAGAGGCCAGGAGCAGGAAGGGAGACCAAGTGAGACCTCTGCAAACTAATTCACAGTTGTGCAGTGAATCAGGGAGGCTCAGAATTAAATGAATAAATGAACAAATGCTGTCTGCACCCTGACTCTGAGCCCTTTGGCAGCGCTTGTCCATTTATTGCCAGGTGGGCTGCCTCACCCATTGGCACATAAACCATTCTGAAATGGGAATCTCACCTGCTGCTGTATCAAGACCACCCACCACAGTCGGAAAATTCTAGGCTTCCTTCTGGGGTCTCTCCAGCTCTCAGATTCCTCTCTTAGATCTTTTCTCAGCATGATTTACTCATCAGAGTCAGGAGAAAGTTACCAAAGGGGAAATTCCCAGATGTGGTTCTGAAAGGGGTGGTTGTCTTCCATTCTGGGCTTACCCAGCCCTGCGTCTCCCAAAGGCTGACCTTGCGGGGTGGGGTGGGAAATCATGAGGCTTACACGCTCCATGGAAAGCAATGTGAGGAGTGAGCCATGGGTTTGGAGGCTAGCCAGGCTGAGGGCCCAGAATGGAATGATTCTCCAGTGGAAGAACTGCCATCTGCTAATGAAGATTTGTTCTTGAAGGAACTGGGAAGGCCACAAAGCAAAACTTGCACTCACTCACTCCTTTCCAAAAGCAAGGATGGGATCCTGACAGGTCTGATGAATGCCAGCATCAACTCTACCGCTCCGTGGAGCCCTGCAGTTTTTACTGAGCCCTTACTATCTGCCCAGCAGGCGCTTCAGGTTAACAGGCATGAGCTAGCCGTCATGGTTCCTACCCCCAGGAAATCTACAAATCTGCTTGGTGTGAGTCTAAATAGTCAACGACTTTAACTAAGATACCCTGGGAGGATCCATGTGATCCCAGAACTGGCTCCTGACTGTTTTACCGTCTTGTCTTCATCCATCTCCTCTGCAATCTTCTCATGTCCTACCAAATGCTCAAGAAGTGTTTGTGGAAGGAGCCAGAACCAGGAAGAGAGAGCCAGGGCTGGGGCCCGCAGAGAAGAAGAGGCAGGGGCACTGTCTTCATGTCTTTAAACTTTTCAGGAGGCTTGAGGATACTTAGGTTTCAATGTATACTTTCTGGAAAATCACAGGAATCACGGGAAACTCCAGCACAGCCAACATCTCATTTACATCACGGCACGTTCCTGCCTCTAAAACACAGGGGATCTCAATTCCAAGTTGTCATCTTCCTTCTCCAAGCCTGGGTGGGAAGCAGCTCCTTGGGAATTGTGTTGGAGGAGGCTCTGTGTTGCTGAGAATCTCGTCGGGCAGGTTGGAAACTATCCTTTTCTCAGCTGCCTGCTCATGGAACGTGGCTGGGGCTTCCCCAGGCTTTGTGTCTGCTGTGGCATCTGACAGTTGAACTTGCTTTTTGGCTGAGTTCACCATGGCTGTCTCCCAGGCAGGCCCATGTTGGGACCAGGGGTGACAGAGAGTGGAGGGATGTTGAGGTGGCAGCTGTGTTCTGTACACAGAACGTGGCCACACCCCCACTCTCTGTGCCCAGACCTCAGACAATGCAGGCGAACCCCAGTGACTTGAAATCTACACGGGCTCATCTTTCAATTGACAATAGAAGGGATTTATGAACTGGCCTTTCCCACTGCTTAAAATAACCAGAGACCATTCGACATACCTTGAGTTGAAAGCCTTATTGCTTACACACTACAGCATTCTTAGTGGGACTAGGGGTGTGTGTGTGTGTGTGTGTGTGTGTGTGTGGTGGTGGTGATGATGGTGGACATGTGAGCATACATCTGACTCCCATTCTTTGTGTATAGTTGGACCCAATCAGATGCCTTTTTATTTTTATTTTTCCTTTAATTTTCTGGCCAGTTAGTGTTCATAGCTCTCTCTGCAAAATATGGACGTATTCCCTGAAACCCTAAATTACCCAAGAAAGTAAGGTGTGAGTTTAGGTTACGGTGGGGGCGGGCACTCCCTGGGTGACCAGTTGTCTGCGTGTGTAGCACATGGTGAGATTTGAGTAACAGCCTGCTGAGTGAATGAATGAATAACAATTGAGGACAAGATACACACTTGTAATTCTATAGTCTCTACTGACTATTCTCAGCTTGGAATGGAGTCTTCTCATCTGTTGTGTTGAATTTTGCATTCTGCTTTCCTTCTAATATTATATCATAAAACTTCTTTCCAGCTTTACATTCTAGAAGGCTTTATGTAGGCCTTGGTAACGTGATAACTATTATCATTGGTGACAGTATAATATTCTGTGATGGGGAAGTGACATATTTAGGCGAGGATTTTTGGATTTGGCAGGATTTAGAATCTCTTCAAGTCTCAGTGATAGTCAATTCTAAAATGAACAACCTCGTGCCTATAGCTTTTTCTTTCAGTAGAATTTATCATTTTGAAAGGTTTTCATTTTCTCAAGGGTGGAATTAAGCTTTGCTCCATTTTGCCAAATTCTTTTTGCTAAGGGCATTTTCAACCAACCTTGACCCCAGTCGCCTTCTCTATGTCTTACCCACATAGAGTCTCATCAAGTTCAGCCACTGGAGTGTGATGGGGCTGGCAGAGTTCTGTAAATAAAAATGTGTCCAGTTGTAGAGTTATAACAAGTAAATTTTATGGTATGTAAATTGTACCTCAATCAAGCTATGGATAAAAAAATTATAGAAAAAAAAGAGAATCTTTCTTAAGTGCCTATACCTGTGGAAATACTTTAGCACAGCTTGTGTCCACCATCCAACTTGATTGAATTGGGATGTCCCCACAGAGGGGGGTACAGGAGAGCAGCCAGGCCCCAGGGCAACAGAGCCAGGAGAGCTGGACCTTCATCAATGGTTCCACTGATGAACACTGGGCGTTTACTATGTGGCAGGTAGAGTTCTAGGCACTTGAGAAGCATAAGTGGATGAAACAGATCACGAGCTCTGCCCTTGAGGTGCTTATCATCCAGTGAACAAATATTCAATGTCCTCATTGAATGTCCCCATTCTTCCCAACCAGATGTGTAAGACCCCCCGAAGTAGGAGTAGAGATTCAAGTCTCTCCTTCTGCCCTCCATGGATTCAAATAGAAGGCTCTGCTTTTCATGTATCTATGCCTGCCTTGAAAAATACCCCACAACCATAACAGAAAAGGATATTTAGAAAAGAATATTTAACTGAGTCACTTTGCTGCACTGCAGAAATTATTGCAACATTGTTAATCAAGTACACTTCAATTAAAAAAGAAACAGCAACTGTTTGATTTTTTTTTTTAATCTATGCTTCTGTGGGTCAGGAATGTAGTCAGGGCTCAGCTGACCACAGGGCAATTGATCTGCTCCATGAGGTGTTCGGTGGGGGTCCCCTGGTGGTACTCAGCTGGTGGACAAGCTGCTTTGGAGGGTCTAAGGTATCTGCTACCTCAACGGGAAGCCTGAGCTCAGCTAGACCCTGGTCTCTCCATGGAGTCTTTGCTTGTCACGTGGTAGCTCTGGGTGCTGGAGGGAAAGTTCAGAAGCTGCTGGTCTGGGAAGGCCTGGGCTTGGACACCAGCGGAGCATCACTTCTGCCATTTTTGATTGGTCCAAGTCGTCAGAGGGGCTGCTCTGATTCAAGGGGAGTGGATGCAGAACACGCCTGTCCACAGCAGGAAGGACCGAGAAACTGGTGCCATCTTCAACCCATCTTTAATTTTCTTGGCTCTTCTTCAGTATCAGGAATGATGATCTGGAATTCAACCTGGGAACTCCTCATCTCTGGGAAGACCCTCCTTGTCTCAGCTTAGGCTGAGCATATAAGTATATATACTTATATATACAGTATATAAGGTAAAAATTATATATGTTTATAAGTAAATTGTATAAGTATATAAGAAATACAGTCTATAAGGTAAAAACTAAGCATCTTCCTTGGACCCTTTCCATGTGCCTCTCTATGCTTTTCCCACTGCTAATCACCAGGAACCACGCAGATTCTCCCAGTAGCTTAGTGCTCACACAGTGTTTGCAAGGGGCTTCATATCATCACACTTTAAAACAGATATCACAATGCTATGCATACTGTTCTGTAAGTTGCATTTTTCCACTTAATGTATCAAGGTCTAAAATGAACTTTAAAAAACCGTATTGTTTGAGAAGACTTATGAAATGAACACAGTGCCTGGATTAGCCCCACTACCGGGGTACTTGCAGACCAGGGTCAGATTGGTGCGGATGGTCCGCACATCGGGACAGGTGAGACTTTCCACGCAGACTAGCCACAGAGCCCTCCGGTCTCACTGAATCTTCTAATGACTCAACTCAAGATGTGTGCTCTTCATTCCTTGTGGAATTCTTGACTGCTTGTGTAAACTCGACCATCAGGTTAACTGGGAATCATAACATCCATGTTCACATACTGGCCATTTACTAGCTCTGTGTCCTCAGTTATGTTTGTTTCTCTCTCCTTGCTTCTCAGTTTTTTCATCTGCAAAATGAGGCTAAGAGTCCTTCCTCTGCCCGCCTCTGAGAGATTTGAGGGAGAATCAAAAAAGACAAATGCAGGGAATTCCCTGGCAGTTCAGTGGTTAGGATTCCACCCTTTCACTGTCATAGGCCTGGGTTCAATCCCTGGTGGGGGAATTAAGATCCTGTAAGCCTACAGAATCCCATGGACAGAGGAACCTGGTGGGCTATAGTCCACAAAGTCACAAAGAGTCGGACAGACAAGACTGAAGTGGTTAAGCAGCAGCAGCAGCAGCAAGCCTCATGGAGTGACCAACAATGTAACAAAAGACAAATGCCGGTGAAGTCAGTCTATGCAGTGTAATTGCTGGGTTAGTGTGTTTCGGGTCTCTCTTGCCCAAAGCACCCTGTGCGCTGATGGCAGATGACGGGGCATCTAGGAAGGATGTGCAAAAGTCCTTCTGGTGCAAACAGGTCAGAGCAAATGAAACACTGAAAAAGGTCATAAAGGTGTGTGTGTCCAAAGACACAAAACCACATGAAACAAAAGAAAAACACACGAAATGCCACCCGTTGTTTCAGCTGCCTACAGCGCACCCTGTTGCTCAGTCAGGCCCAGCTCTGTGACGCCAGGGACTGTGGCCGCCCAGGCTCCTCTGTCCACGGGACTCTGCAGGCGGCACTGGAGTGGGTTGTCATGCCCTCCTCCAGGGGATATTCCTGACCCAGGGATCGAACCTGTGCCTCTTATGTCTCCTACAGTGGCAGGCAGGGTCTTTTCTGCTAGTGCCACCTGGGAACACTTGCCAGACCAGAACTCTCTTTCAATCCTTTGCCTGCAGAGAGCAGTTGCAGAGGGAATCTTAAAAACCTCCACGTAACAATAACAGCAGTGCAATCTCATGATTTACAGGAAAAACGCATATTTGGTCATTCAGATATGCAAATATATATGAGAAATACATATTCGATCTTTGTCCACAGTTTCTGACTCACAGCTTCTAAAAACCTTGGAATTTCCTTAGAGGTGGGATATTTTGTCTTTTGTTCTGTTACTGAACTCTTTGGGGAAGGTGGCTTTTGGATCCCACTGTGGCGTGGTGACTGGTTTCCAAGAGAACCAACAAGATGATTAGAAGGATGGAATTTCATGCCCCCTCCAGGAAAGGGGCTGGAGGTGGAATCAATCACCGCTGCTGCTGCTAAGTCGCTTCAGTCATGACTGACTCTGTGCGACCCCAAGCTCCCCAGCACCTGGGATTTTCCAGGCAAGAACACTGGAGTGGGTTGCCATTTCCTTCTCCAATGCATGAAAGTGAATTCACTCAGTCGTGTCTGACTCTTAACGACCCCATGGACTGCAGTCTACCAGGCTCCTCTGTCCATGGGATTCTCCAGGCAAGAGTACTAGAGTGGGGTGCCACTGCCTTCTCCGAGAATCAATCTCTAAGGGCCAGTGATTTAATCAATCATGACTATGTGAAGAAAATTCCATAAAACTCCAAAAGAATGGGTTCAGAGTGCTTCCATGTGAGGACAGGAAGTGGGCAGGGGTCTGGGAGAGAGCACGGAAGCTTACGTACTTTCCCCATACACCCCCAACCCCCACGCATCTCTTCATATGGTTGCGGATTTGAATCTTTTAACCATCCTTTGTAATAAATCGATAACCTAGTGAGTAAATGGGTTTTCCTGAGTTCTGCAAACCTTTCCAGGGAGTCAGCTGAACTCAAAGAGAGGAAATCGTGGAACTTCTGACTTATAGCCAGTTGATCAGAAGTACAGGTAAAATCTGGGTTTTTAACCGGTGTCTGAAGTGAAGTTCAGGCTTGTGGGACTGAGTACTCTGATCCATCTCTGGGTACCTAGTGTCAGAGTTCAGTTGAATTCTTATACACTCTGCTGGGGTCCAAGAATTGCTTGCTGGTGTGGGAAAGACTCCACACACACACACACACACACACACACACACTGGAATTGGGTCCAAGATCCCTTTTTACAAATAAGCTAACACATGCTGAGTCCACTTACTAGAAGGCAGGCTCTACCCTAAGTTCTTCACACAGTTAATACTATCAGGCATACATGACTCAGAAACACCAGCCACAGCTATTTGTTTTGTTCAGTGCTGGGGAAGGGATGCTCGGGGAAGGCCTCTCTGGGGCAGTCCAGCCACTGGGAGGGCCAGTAGCTGGAGAAAACACTTTATCGACAAAGTGGCTGTGCAAAGGCCCTGAGGCAGGAGCATGCTGGAAAATCAGAGATGAGAAGTCACTTGCCTTGGAAGACTGAATAATGACCCCAAAGATGTCATAGCCTGAGCTCTGGGACTTGGAGATGTTTGTCACTTAATACGGTACAAGGGGCATCAAAGATGTGATTAAGTTAAGGCTCTCTAGATATGGGGAGATGACCTCGGCTTCTCATTTGGGCCCTTCATGGAATCATAAGACAGAGCGAGACTTTTTAATTAATTAATTAACTGTTGGCCGCCCTGGGTCTTTGCTGCTGCACCCAGGCTTTCTCTAGTTACAGCGAGCAGGGGCAGCGCTCTGGTTGCGGTGTGCGAGCTTCTCTGGTTGTGGACCATGGTCTCTGGGTGTGAGGGACTGCGTAGCTGTGGCCCGTGGGCTTTGCTGCCCCTTGGCATGTGGCCTCTTCCCGGACCAGGGATTGAACCCGTGTCCCCGGCATCGGCAGGCAGATTCTTAACGACTGGACCGGCAGGGAAGTCCGAGAGTGAGATTTTTCAAACTGAAGTATATTTGATGTATAATATATAAATTGCAGGTGTACAATATAGTGATTCACAGTTTTAAGAGGTTATACTTTTTTTTTTTTTTCCTTTCCGATTGGCACATAAATATCTATGTCTACAGGCCGTCTCCTCAATTTTTAAGTCACTGTCCTGTAAGACTGCCGTTCACTTCAGTGTCAATGTGATTTTTCCAATGGACAAATGACCCCCAAGTTTAAATTCTCCGCCTTCCTTTTGCCCCTTCTCCGCTGCTCAGAGCTCCGGGAGCCAACCTGAGTGACCTGCGTTGTGCATTTTATCAAGGGTTTCCCTTCCCTTTGGGCTTCCCTGGCAGCTCAGATGGTAAAGTGTCTGCCTACAATGCAGGAGACCCGGGTTTGATCCCTGGGTTGGGAAGATCTCCTGGAGAAGGAAATGCAACCCACTCCAGTATTCATGCTTGAAAAATCCCATGGACCGAGGAGCCTGGCGGGCTACAGTCCATGGGGTCACAAAGAATTGGAGACGACTGAGAGACTTCACTTTCCCTTCCCTCTGGTCTTGGTTGGGTCCGGCGAGTGGGAGCTCCGGAGGACACAG
This sequence comes from Cephalophus harveyi, assembly GCA_006410635.1. Classification (NCBI taxonomy): domain Eukaryota; kingdom Metazoa; phylum Chordata; class Mammalia; order Artiodactyla; family Bovidae; genus Cephalophus; species Cephalophus harveyi. The sequence goes on from SJYT01011626.1 coordinate 154,583, forward strand.
GAGGGGAGAGGGCACCGTTTCTCTGGCTCCTTCCTGGGTATGGCTGGCCTGCCCTGCCCTCCGAAGGTCACAGCTTACAGGTGGCCTCACTCGTGTCCTCCCACCATCAAGTTTGAGAACCGCGCCCTCCACCAGCCTTCAGGAGTTGGCTCCATTCCAAGCCCGAGTCCTGCCCCGTGCTGCTTGGTCTTCCTGCCCACACTTTTCTAAGGCGTCTCTTAATCAAAAGCTTTACAAATGCATCACTTAAGGGTCCACCTGCTTCCTGCCATGATCAGGATGATACCAAGTCCTGCCACTGGCTCAGTGTTAGCTCCTTTCCAGAGCCCCCAGAAGTCGTGGAGGTTTAACCCCTGCCTATTGCTCTAGCATCACTCCTGGTCATCCTGCCCCCATAGCTGTATTCATTCACACACCCTGCAAACGTTTCGTGAACCCCAACTGTGTGCCTGGCACTGTTCTAGGGTCAAGGATCTGACAGTGAAGGAGCCAGGCACCGTCTCTGCATCCTGGGCTCCCAAGTCCCCGCCCCTGATGACTCACATCTGTTTCCAGGTGCCTCACTGTCTGGCCTCCCCTCCCCGCTCTGCTGTCCCACCTTTGGCTGGAAGCACTTGTCTTGTCCACTGACAACCCTCTTTCTCCTGGTGCGCTCTCCTCCTTCCTAAAGCCACCCAGCTCTCCAGGGGAAGGATCCCTTTGTCTCCCTGGAGAGCCCTGTGCTGAGGCTTTAGGTCCCTTGCTCTCCCTCGAGTGCTCATTGGTTTATGGGTCTCTTTGATCCCAAACTATGACCTCCTGATGGACAAGAGCACATCTGGGGCTTCTCTGAGACCCCGTGCCTGCAGGGCCCAGCGTCTAGCAAATACTTTGTGGAGATGTGTGGACTCAGTGGACAGAATGTTAATACTCGGAATGGATCGGAGGCACCTGCTCACCTTCACTATGGCCTCCTGAGGAGGGCAGGGCAAGGCTTCCATCCTCGTTTTCAGCGGGGAACACGGCAGGCAAGGGCCGGGGAATGACTCTCCTGGTTCATCTGCTTGGAAAGAGGCAGATCAGAGGCACAGAATCAGGCGCCTGGGAACAAAGGCTGAGGACCTGGCTCCATCCTTCCTGGCAGCATTCTCCCGACTTGGAGGCAATATACACCCTAAGACAGGCTTGTAATTGTTCAATCGCTAAGTCACGTCTGAGTCTTTGTGACCCCGTGGACTGCAGCATGCCAGTTTTCCCTGTCCTTCACTATCTCCCAGAGCTTGCCCAAACTCATGTCCATTGAGTTGGTGAGGCTCTCTCACGATCTCATCCTCTGTCATCCCCTTCTCCTCCTGCCTTCAGACTTTCCCAGCACCAGGATCTTTTCTACTGAGTCAGGTCTTTGCATCAGGGGGCCAAAGTACTGGAGCTTCAGCTTCAGCATCAGCCCTTCCAATGAATATTCAGGGTTGATTTCCTCTAGGATGGACTGGTGTGATCTCCTTGCTGTCTAAAGGATTCTCAAGAGTCTTTTCCAGCACCACAGTTCAAAAGCACCCATTCTTATGGGAGTCAAAATAAATGTATTTTTTTAAGATCCCAAGAGCAATACTGGGAAACCTGACTTAAGCATATAGGAGCAGATGGGGCATTAGCTTCCGAGGGCTGCTGTCACAAAGCGCTATAAACTGAGTGGCTCAGACCACAGAAGGCACACTGTCTCACAGGTCTGGGAGCAAGCCCTCTGCAAGCTCTCGGGGAGGATATGTTCCCCCCTCGCTTCCAGCTCCTGGTAGTTTGCAGCCTTGTGTCGGTTTACCTCGGATCTTCACACAGAGTTCCCCTTGTGGCCCCTGTCTGTACCCATATTTCTCCATTTTGTAAGGACACCGGCCATATCGGATGAGGGTCCACCCTACTCTGGGTTGGCTCATCCACATCCAACTAATTACACCTACAACCAGCCTATTTCCAAATGCTACTTCTGGAGTCCGGGGGGGGCAGGTGGCTAGGACTTCAACACATGAATTTGTGAGGGGCACAATTTTACTCATAACATTGAGTAAGAAGCAGAGTAGAGGAAGCTTCCTTTGCTCCCTCCTGACTTTTGTCCCCTTCCAGCCAACCCTTCTAGAAAACAGCTGCTAGGAATACCAGATTTTTCTGTGGTTCTCCAAACCTTGACGATATCCCACACATAACTCATATATTATGAGGAAAAAGATTAAGAAAAAAGACACACCTCAAAAAGAGAAAGAGGGACTTCCCTGGCAGTCCTGACTTTGCCTTCTAATACAGCGGTGTGGGTTTGATCCCTGGTTGCGGAGCTAAGATTCCACATACCTCTTCAACCAAAAAGCCAAAACATAGAACAGAAGCAATGCTGTAACAAGTTCAATAAAGACCTTAAAAAGGATCCACATTACAAATATTCAAAAACAAATTAAAAATGGAGGGGGAAAAAAGAGAAACCCTTTAAAAATCAAAGCCTCCTTGTCCATGTTTTAATTTTTATTTTGTTTCTTTGTTGATTTGCTTTTCTTTTGTGGCCAGGGAGACAAGGGTGAGCTCTGCACGGGAGAGACTCAGAAACAAGTGTCTGGACTGTGAGACCTACTCTTTGGAGAGTTCAAGACCCACTGGCCGTTTCCACACTGATGCTCATTAAAATCTGCTAATTTTCATCCATGCAGAAAGGGGAGGCCTGCCAGCGGCATGTCTCCTATTTTACAAAACCTCGAGCTCTACAGTATGGCCGGCCCCGGGTTCGGCTGTCCAGAGACGGTCTTTGGGAGGGAGTGGAAGGCCTGATCCGGTCCTGCCGTGGAGATGGGAGGCAGCTGGCCCCGAACCGAATAGCAGAGTGGAAAGGAGCGCCTGTCCCTGGTATATCTCCTAGACGTTACTTTCGAGAGGCAAACAACGGGAGCAGAGCGAAGCCGTACATATGTTAAATTCACATCAGTAATAAAGATTAAGTAGAAGTTAATAGCATCCCAGTCATGCTTGTGGAGGTAATCTCCTTTCTGAAAATTCAAAATTAGATTTGGAGGATCGAAGCAAACAGGGGGTGAGACTTTGGCGTAATATTTTAATCAAATTGTCATGAGTGAGTGGATACAATTAAGAATTCTGTCAGTCACAGTGCCGAGGCCCTTTTGTTAGTTGGCGGTGGGAGGGGCCGGCAGGGCCAATGTGGGGAGAGATTAAACCTGACCTTTCCCAGGCTCCTCACTTCTGACCCTCTGAATGGCCTTTGCCTGTCAGATAGATGGCTGGTTTTTAAAATAAAGGTATGTGTGTACATCTGGGTACATAGGTGCCCGTGTGTGTGTGTGTGTGTGCATTTGTACTTGTGTGTGCAAATGCATGCACATCTGTATGTGAGCATGAGGGGGTGTGGGTGTGTATAGGTGGGGTGTGCACGGGTGCACACAGATGTGTGATACACCTGTGTACGTGGGTGTGTGCATATGCACGTGTGCATGTGAGTGTGGGTGTGGAACGCCAGGCAGTGAGAACAGGAATTTGGGGCAAACAAAGGATCTGTACTATCCCACCAGTGACAAAACCTGGCCATAAGTAAGCCTTTCAATCTTTTTCCTCAGTCCCCCGTTTTTGCAGCCAATACAAAGTGGTTTAGTGATAAAGAACTGAGCCACTTCTCCTGACAAGGAGGAGATGTGGGTTCGATCCCTGGGTGGGGAAGATCCCCGGAGAAGGAAATGACAACCCGCTGCAGTATTCTTGCCTGCGAAATTCCATGGGTAGAGGGACCTGATGGGCTACTGTCCATGGGGTTGCAAAGAGTCAGACGCAACTTAGGGACTAAACAACAACAAACATCTTGCGTGTGAACATCCGTGTGTGCAGGATGTGTCCACATGGGCACCTGGGAACTGCTCAGCACCCATGTACACACGTATAATTACATGGTCAGAGAGCGCCTGCGAAGGATAATGTGATGGACGTGAGCGAGTGAGTGAAGGACAACTCGCATTGCTGTCTTTGCCTTTAATGCCGTTCTGCACAGTGAGTTTAACTCCTGAGTCAAGTTGCACCCTCCACCTTCTCTTCTCTCAGGGGTTTGCCGTTCAAAACCTGCTTTGTGGAGCCCCATGAATAATGCCAGAGAAACAGGGAGAAATTTCCTCTTCTTCTCTTTCTGCTTCCCTCCCATCACCTTCCCCTCCCCCTCACAACATTGATTTATTTTTAATTTTGATTCATGGGTGGCAGTGGGGTGGTGGAGAAAGGCTCTGGCAAAAATATCTTTCTTTTTCCTTCTGCAACAACAGTCTGCCAGGTAGGTGTAGCTTATTTATAAGTGATTATAAATCAATAAGGAGAAGCCGAAAAACCAGCCAGCCAGGCTTCCCAAGCCTGGAGAGTTACAGATGTCAACATGTATGAGTGCAATGTGTCAGGCAGAATTTATTATTTGAAGCATATTTAGGTAGATTTGAGTTTTAAAAAATTTTTATAAAAAGATTTCCTCCAAGGTTGCCGCTGCTGCTCAATCTGCCTTCAAACCCTGGGTTTGGGAAATAGACAACTGCCTTAGACCCAGAATGACCATGCGTAATCAGTGTCCCGGTGGTTTATTTCACCCTTTGTTGCAGAAGAGACTCAAGTCTGTTTAACTTACGTAACTTAAACACAACTCCCTGCACTCGAGCGAGTTTTCAGAGGCCGAAGGACCTAATTATTTTTAACACCGCCTTTTACTGTATTTGCCTAGGGAATTATTTCAGATAAATGACAGACCTATTGTGCCTGTGACATCACAGCAATGGGCCCTTTTTTTTACACCGAAAACAAGCCTTCTGTTAATCCAGCGCTAATGCACGCCGCACGCAAAAATTGCATTAGCAACGTGTAACCCAAGTGTTCAACACACTCAGAAATAAACACTATTGCACTACAGGGGTTGAGAGGGAATATGCATCAAAATGCCTGGCATTTAATTTTTTCCCCCTTCTTCGGGAATTTAGCCAGTGAAATATAGCTGCCAGTGTCCCAGGCCTGCGCGCTCCAGCAATATGCTCTCGATCAATCAGATTTGCATAACTAAACTGTCTGCGAGCCCGCTCCGCTGCCCAGGTGCGAGGCCATTTGCATATAGAACAGTGAGGAGGTCCCAGGAGTCACTTCAGACCGAGCGACTGCTGAGCCCGCAGTCCACACAGCCCAGGAAATGAAATTGGAATGACAAAAAAAAAATGTGAGTGCTCGCTGGGAAGGGTGAAATATGCAGGCTCCTTGCAAAGGTTATGTAGAGATTACAAGGCAAGCCTTCTGGATGCGGGAAGACCTTGTATAGTCCAGGGGGCGGCACCACGGGGCTGGGCGATGGTGGGGGGTGATGACATGGGGTTCCCATCACCCAAGGGTGTCCCCTTGAACCCGTGGAGCTGCTGGGGATCTTCTGGGGTCTTTCCCTACGTGGACGGACTTCCCAATCCCCATTCCTTTAGGAGACAGGCTTTCCAAATGGATAAGAGGGTCTATTTCTGGGTCCTGCCCAGAGCAGGGGCTTGTCACACTTCTTGGGTTCCATGAGTTAACTGCTCTCTAAGTGCCAGGTCCCCACTGAGTCCTGGCAGGTCATCCTGACCCAGCCTCATCCCAGCCCAGTAAGCTGGGACGGTCATCACCCACGTTTGCCCAGATCCAGTCAAGTGTCAAAGTTCACCAGGGCACAGCTGGAGCAGGGATCCATTCTCAGGCAGCCGGAGAGGGCGAGCCAGTTGCTCCAAGCCACCCAGCTTGTCAGAGACGGGCCAGCGCCTTGGTTTCCGGAGAATCAGCTGAGGATTGATTTTCTGGGCCGGGGGCCCTGAAGACTTTCTGTAAAGATCCAGAAAGCAGAAACAAGAAGCTTGGCACGAGGGTCTCATTAAGACTTCCCCGAGCCCTGGGCACTCTGGCCTCTTGGGTCTTCTCCATAAGGAAATTTAAAAACTTACATTTTACAGCTGCGTGGATATCAAGATGAATATAGCCCAGGCTGGATTCATTGTTTTTATATTTATGCTTTTCTTCTGATTTTAAGATTGAACTGTTTCCGTGGGCCTCTGAAAGTCACGTGGGTCCTGGGAGCTGCTGTGCTTTGTAGAGGGGTCTCCCTGCTCGGCCACAGGGCAGAAGGGGTCATGGGCCATGCAGAGACGCATGGGCCTGCTGTGTCCAGTGAAACCTTATTGATGGACACGGAAATGGACAGTTACTATTATTCTCAGGTGTCACAAAATCTTCTTTTGGTTTCTTTTTTGCTTTTGTAAAAACCAGGCTTGCTCAAGGGCCCCAGGAAACAGTACAGCCCCCTGTTCAGGCCACGTAGGTTTCCTGGGCGAAAGCCCTGGGAGGTTGGACGGGATGGCAGGAGTGAAATGACTAGGTGGGCTTTCCTGTATTGATTGGGGATGGTCTGATTTTGAGGGAGCTGTTCCTTTACACACCCAGGGCTAATGATGAGGAGGACTGCCTGCTCTCACCTGCCAGGGTCCAAGAAGGAGGCTTAGAACAAGGACACTCCCCACCCCACCTCTGATCCTGCCCCCCAACTCTGGTAGAAAACTGTAGTGCAAGTTATGTCTTTGTCATTCTCACTTAATGAATATGAATAGACCAGTGCTTTAGGTAACAGAAAGGACACTGTTCTGTACCTTTTCCCCTGGCAATTAAGAGTGTGTGTGTGTGTGTGTGTGTGTGTGTGTGTGTGTGTGTAATGGGGTGAGGTCAATGTCCCTCTTGGTTTGAATGTCACTTGTTGTCGAGTTGGCATAAGATGTGGTTCCCATGGCAACAGCTTTTTGTGCCGGGGAGGGTCCCGTACCTGTAATCTCCATGAAAAGGACGAGGAGAGGGTGTCCATTGGTTAGTGCGCTTGTCTCTCCATGGATTTAAGTTTAACCTTGAAACCTGGTGAATAAAGGACAAAGAACATTTAACACAAACCGTGTGGGCCACATCGTGGAGCCAGGGAGTGCTTGCTGTTGAGGTAGGAGTGAACAGCCCTGTTGCCAATATCCTGGGTGTCCAGAGTGACACCCGGAACCAGGAAAGCCATGTCTGCTTCCAGCCCTGATTCCTGTCTGGCTGTGGCAGGAGGTCCCTGTCCTCAGGGGTCTCTGCTTATTCCTTTACTCGAGAGGGCCTAGATTTCTATCTTGGCCGAAGGTAGCTATTGAGCCTAACAGCAGGTGTGGCCTGTGTTCAGCCTTTACATCCCAGTCTCCATGGAGCCACGCGTCCATCCATTCAACAACTGTTTGCTAGGGGCCTGGTGGGCAGATGCTGGATACACCAGGAATAGAAAACAGAGCTGCTCCTTGTCCATGTGGGCTTTAAAGGCTGGTGACAGAGATCAGTGTGAAACAAACACCCAATGGTATATAATGATCAATGGTGGGAAGTGCTAGTCAAGTTCAGCCAAGACTTAGTGAGTGCACTTCTGTGGCCAGACAGGGTGCAAGTTGCTGGGATCTCAAAGATAATAAGGCGGCAAGCCACTGCAAAGGAGGTGTCTGTGCACTGGAAGCTGTGGCCTTGGAGTACAGGGAGACACGCTTACCCTTCCTCCAGGAGGCCCTGCTTCTCAGGGTGGCCCAGGTAGACTGTTTTCTGGGAGCCTCATTTCCTGGGTCCTACAAGGGGATAATAACACCCACTTCTAGATGTAAGAGCTCTTGCCTTGTGGCTCAGATGGTAAAGAATCCACCTGCGATGCAGGACACCCCGTTCTGATCTTTGGGTCAGGAAGATCCCCCTGGAAAAGAGAATGGCAATCCACTCCAGTATTCTTAAAGCCACCTTTCTATTTTGGGCTTCTCTGGTGGCTCAGATGTAAAAGAATCTGCCTGCAAAGCTGAAGACCCGAGTTTGATCCCTGGGTGAGAAGATCCCCAGGGGAAGGGAATGGAAAGCCACTCCAGTATTCTTGTCTGGAGAGTGCTATGGACAGAGGAGCCTGGGGGGCTACAGTCCATGGAATCACAGAGAGTTGGACATGACTGAGCCATTAACACTTTCACTTTCTGGATGAATGTCTTAGCCAACTCCAGTGGCTGTAAAAGAGCAGCCTAGACTGGGGGACTTGGAAACAACAGACATTTATTTCTCACATTTTTGGAGGCTGGAGTCCGAGATGAAGGCACCAGCAGATTTGGTGTCCATTTCCTTGGTCACAGGTGGCTATCTGCTTGCTGTGTTCTCACATGTGAGGGGGTGATGGAGCTCTTCAGGGTCTCTTGGATAAGAGTGCTAATTCCATTCATGAGGACCCCCCCCCCCCATCATGACCTGATCATCTCCCAAAACCCCACCTCCTAATACCAACACGTGGTAGGTTAGGATGTTGACATATGACTTTGAGAGGTACACAAACATTCTGTCCACAGCAGGGAGGATTAAATGGGATTGTGCATGGAACGCTCTTATGAGCACAATGCTTGGAAAGAAGAAAATGGCAGCAGTTGTCATCCTAACAGAAGAGGTGAGGCGCTTCTTGCGGCAGGTCCCCCAGAAAGAACATTGACTTGGCACCAGGAGATTCTGACGTTGCTACTCCTCGCCAGCAAGGGACTCAACCTCTCTGATCGTAGTGGCTTCCTCCCTTCCTCCCTTGCTCCCTCTCCTTCTCATCTCTTCTCCTTCCCTCCTTTTATCCTTCTTTCCCTCATTCCTTCCTTTCCACATTCCTTCCTTCCTTTCTTCCTCCATCCTTCCCTCCCTTCATGGATATTTACTGAGCATCTATCACGGACTGTTCACTTTTTTGCAGGCTGGGATTCCTACACCTACACTTGGCGATCTATGGGACATGCTCAGTAAATATTTGACCAATGAAACAAGGAATGTGTCAGTGAAGCAATGCTTGCTCTGAAGCTGTGCTTTTCAACTCTGGGAGTTTTTCACAATATCTGTGCCTGGGGCCCATGCAGACTAAGTGAGCTGGCCTCCCCAGGTGGGAGGCTGAGAGCCACTGTTTGAATGGAGGCAGCAGATGGCAGAGTGCCCATTGGAAGGTTGGCTATCTTACAGGGCAGAGGCCTGGGCGTCTGCAGCCCTTGCAGTTCCGGGTACCCTTTTTCCTCCCCTGTGCCTTGGTGCCCAGGATAACTGGTGTGTGTGGGGCCAGGTATTGTGGCTTCTGCCTTCTCTTGCAAGACAATTTTACCAAGAAGTCAGGTCAAAGTGGCAGAGGAAGTGATGGGAGGCTGAGAACAAAGACTTCCATTTGTTCAGAGCTTCGCTCTTGCTGTATATTAGTATGCAAACCCATCTAGATGGCAGGGCACTCTGGGAGAGGGCTTCCCAGGTGGTGCAGTGATAAAAAATCTGCCTGGCAATGCAGGAGGTGCAAGAGACACGGGTTGCATTCCTGGATCGGGAAGATCCCTGGAGGAGGAAATGGCAACCGTCTTCAGTATTCTTGCTTGGAAAATTCCCTGGACAGTGGAGCCTGGAAGGCTACAGTCCATGGGGTCACAGAGAGTCAGACGTGACGGGGTGACTGAGGACGGACATGCACAGCAGAGAACAAGTCATCACGTGGGTGCGCTGATGTCACCAGGTAGGAAGGGGTAGAGCCAAGATTCAAACCCAGAGCCTCTGCTCCCCAGAGTCCTTTATGCCCAAATACAGAGGTACAACCTTCTTAAGGTGAGGCAGAAGGAGGCCAAATTCACACTCAATCTTTAGGACTCCAGGTCATGTTTAAATGAGAGAGGAGTCAGTTCCTGGCTCTCTCAGAGTTTAAAACCAGTTGCTCAGCCATCACCTTAAAGCACGAACCAAGGCATTTTGGGAGCGAGTTTGGAGCAGGGGACTATGCCACTGGGTACTGTAGGAGTTTAGAAAAGCACAATGTGAGCTGGGGAAGTCGGAGAAGGCTGCCGGGAGGAGGTGGGCTAAGAGGAACAGCGAGCAATTGATAGGACTCAGAGGAGACTGAGATTGGGAGGAGGCCTTAAAAGTGAGGGGGATATATGAACACTGGCACATTTTCAAGAAAAAGTTCTGTGTCTACTATCTATTGTGTAACAGACCACCCCTAAACCTTGTTGTTCAGTCGCTCAGTTGTGTCTGACTCTTTGTGACCCCATGGATTACTGCAGCATGCCAGGCTTCCCTGTCCTTCATTATCTCCCAGAGTTTTCTCAAACTCATGTGTATGGAGTCATTGATGCCATCCAATCATCTCACTCCCTGTTGTCCCCTTCTCCTCCTGCCGTCAATCTTTCTCACCATCAGGGTCTTTTCTGATGAGTCTGGCTCAAAATAATCTGCATTTATTAGGGCTCAGAAGTTCATGGGTCATCTGAGTCGCTCTGCTGGCTTGGGTCAGTCTCTGCTGACCTCGTGTGCTGGGATCCTTTGTGGTCAGCTGGTCTATCAGCGGTGGGGCTGGGGAGGCTGGCGGGTTGTCTAGGATGGCTCTCTCATGTCTGGCTATGGACTGGAGTGATGGAGGTGGATGAGCCACAGGTTTCCACCCATTTGGCTGGCCCTGGCCTGTCCACAATGCAGTTGGGTAGGGGGACAAGACACAAGCATCCCAGCCTCTTGAAGCCAAAGCTTAGAATGGGTGCACTGCCACCCCCAGCTCATTGTACTGGTCAGAACGAGTCGCAAGGCCAGCCTGATTCAGGTGATCATGACCCTGAGAGATTCCACCTCTTGGTGGGAAGAAGCCAGGTGGAGTGGATGGAGGAAACAGAATGACTGTGGCTGTTTTTGCTGATAATTCTCTCTCCCTCCCTTCTTCCCTTCCCCTTCCCTCTCCGCCTCCCTCTTTACCTTCTTCTTCCTCCCCATCCTCCCCCTTCCCTTCCCCTTCCTTCCCCATCTCCATGAGTTTTGATTGGCACCCATCCTGGGCGCACTGTGTTAGATGCAAGAGAGGCAGAAATCAAACAGATTTAGATGGTCCCTACCCCATGGAGCTTGCATTCTCCTGAAGTGAGATGGATATTGATCACACTTAAATGTGTGTTACACATGACGGCAAGTGCTATTTAAAAAATAAGTTCTCAGCCACCGTGGAACAGCTTGGTAGTTTTTCCATAAGTTAAACACAGAGTTTCTGCATGACCTGGGATTCTTCTTCAAGGAGGATTCAGTCCAAATATTGAGGACTGGTGCTCAGACCAACACTTGCCCACAGGTATTCCTTGCAGCTGAAGTCACAGAAGCCAAAAGGTGGAAACAACCCAGATGTCCAGCACTGATCAACAGGTAAACAAAGATGCATGTATCCACGCAACGGGATGCTATTCAGCCAAAACAAGGGAATGGACGCGGATCCAGGCTCCAGCCTGGATGAACCCTGACAGCCCTGTGCCGAGGGAGAGAAGCGGGAACCACACAGTCTGTGATTCAGTAGAAATGAAATGTCCAGAGGAGTTGAATCCCTGAGACAGGAAGCAGATTCCTGGTTACACGGGGCTGGGGAGGGTGGAGAAAGGGACAGACTGCTCACGGGTTTCTCTTTGGGGAGATGAATGTTCGGGAACTGGATGGTGGGAATGGTTGAATGACCATGTGGATGTACTAATAACCACTGGCTTGTACACCGTGAAATGGTTAAAATGGTGGATTTTATGGTATGTGAATTTTATGCGCCTGTAATTTCAATGAGCTGGGGAGCTTGGAGCTGGTGAGCTGATCTGGCTGGAATGTCAGGAGGCTCCCCAAGAATGTGATGTTGGGGTTGAGATGCTGAGAATAGATTATGGCCCCTGGAAGATGAGGCTTCGGGGACCACTGTCCTCCTGGGTGTCCCGCTGGAAGACCAGCCCCAGCCAATGCCAGTTCATGATGGTCAGCAAACTGAGAACAGGTCAATCCCTTTCGTCTTAGGGGCTATGTACATCTCCCTGACTCCCAGGTCACTGTGACTTTGGGGGTTTTTGGATGCAGCCCCAAAGTTCAGCATGCGGGCTTCTTCTCCCCGTGTGCTGAGTGCAGCAAGGCCCCTGACTGCCTCCGGAGCCTGGAGCCCAAGGTGCTGCTGCCCGCCCTCCCCTCCTCTCTCCACGGGCAGCACCCTCTCCCTTTCGGAAGAAGGGTGAGGAGGTGCGGCGCCACCTCACACTGGCCCCCATCGGGTGTAGACTCTCAGCCCACCGAAGTCGCCAGCTCTTAGGAGACCCTGGGCATCCGCTCCCTCTTCCTCCAGGTTCCCCATCTCCCCGTGGCTTGGCACAGCAGCTGATGAGGCAGGCTGCCTGCCGGTGGGCCTCTACTTGGCCTCCTCAGTCCCCAAGGCGTGGTCCAACCTCTCTTGCTTTGGAATCATACCATCAAGTCGTGAGGGTGGAGAGAAAGAGCCGTCTGCCCCTCCCCAGGCACCCGCGTGCTCACCAGCTCTGGCCTGGGTCTGCTCTGTATCTGTGTGTTAAGTCAGTTCAGTCGTGTCTGACTCTGTGACCCTGTGGACCGTAGCCTGCTGGGCTCCCCTGTCCATGGGATTCTCCAGGCAAGAATACTGGGTGGGTTGCCATGCCCTCCTCCAGGGGATCTTCCCGACCCAGGGATGGAACCCACACTGCTTAAGTCTCCTGCATCAGCAGGCGGGTTCTTCAGCCCTAGTGCCACCTGAGAGGGCCTCTCTGTATGTGTGGCTCTTGCTAAATTTGAGAGGCTGAGAGTCATGCCGAGTTCTTCCTGGCCCCTGCCTTCCAGACGACACAGAGCCCTAAATGCTCTCTGCTGCACCCCCGACCTGGCCACTGGGCCCACCCTGGGCCGGAAGAAGGGGAGGACTCTGGCCATCTCCGCATCACCTCCTCAGCACAGATCCCCTCTGCCTGAGCAGAGCATCCCGTTACCATCTCCACGGGGGACCACTGACCCGGGCTAACAGAGAACGGTCCATCCCTGATGCTAATTTGCATACTGATTAGTGTTAATGCCGCAATGCATGCTGACTGACATGGTGTGTCCCTGGGCCCAGCCCCCGATGGGCTGCCCCCGAATCAAACGGAAACAGAAGCAATTCCGGCCTGCAGGATGCCTGCCTCTTGTTCCCAGGCTCCCCTCCCCACCCAGCCCCCTTCCCTTTGTCCTCCGAGCAGCCAGGAGACCCTCACCCTTTAAAGAGTTCTCTTTCCAGAAAGTTCCTTTGTATCCCAGAGTGTAGTCAGAATTGAGACTCTGAGCAGTGCCATCAAAGGTGTGCCTAAGGCAGAGGGGTCCAGAGGGGGGACCGTGTTCTTGGGGCAGCGGTGGGGGCTTCAGCCTCGCCGTCTTCCCTTCAGTTCAGTTCAGTCGCTCAGTCGTGACTGACTCTTTGCGACCCCATGGACTGTAACCCGCCAGGCTTCTCTGTCCTTGGGATTCTCCAGGTGAGAATACCGGAGTGGTGGCCATACCCTCCTCTAGGGGATCTTTCCCACCCGGGGACTGAACCCGTGTCTCTTGTGGCTCCTGTATTGCAGATGGATTCTTTGCCCGCTGAGCCTCCAGGGGAGCCAATATTGACACAACCATAATGTATTCACATGCTGTTTGTTTTTAGTGTTCTTTCACATACAAATGTCACCTAGTCTAGGCAGCAGACAGTGGAGAAACTGAGGACAAGAATGACTGTCTCCATCTTGCCCTTGCAGAACCCAAGTCTCAGTGGCGCTGGAGAAACGAGATGGGACGAAATGGCATTCACAGGTCCACCGAGTTCTCGAGGCCAAGCTTTTGCCACCCCCAGGCTGCCTTCTCACCTCGTGTTTTTAAGATGCTTTCACACGTGTCCTGCCCCTTCGCTGTTCCCATAGCCCTGTGTGGTAGATATGTCTTACGTCTGTCCATTCGGGGAATGCAGAAAACCAGCGCATCAGAGGAGGAGGTGACTCAGAGTTCCATGGTGGAACCAGGGCCTGAACTTATGTCTGTTTTTGTTTAGTTGCTAAGGCATGTCCAGCTCTTTGCAACCCCATGGGCTGCAGCACACCAGGCTTCCCTGTCCCTCACCGTCTGCTGGAGTTTGCCCAAGTTCATGGCCATTGAAACAGTGATGCCATCCAACCATCTCATCCTCTGCCACCCTTTTCCCCTTTTTCCTTCAATCTTTCCCAGCATCAGGGTCTTTTCCAATGAGTTGGCTCTTTGCATCAGGTGGCCAAAGTATTGGACCTTCAGCAGCAGTCTTTCCAATGAATATTCAAGATTTATTTCCCTTAGGATTGACTGGTTTGTTCTCCTTGCAGTCCATGGGACCCTCAAGAATCTTCTCCAGCAGCACAATTCGAAAGCACCATGCCAAATTCGTGTCTACTGACATGCAGCCTATAGCTTTTTCTACTACTACATCATTGACGCTGTACTTGTACTGGTGTTGATGAGGTGGGTGTGTGTTGCTGAGGGGATGAGGAAGGTTAGAGAAGATGGACTTTTAGATGATGCTGACAACAAGCCCAGATATGCGTGGCCCAGGCCTTTATCATAGTGGGCATGAAACTCTCCCAGTCACTTGGGTCAACTTTCCAAAATGCTGCTGTGTCTCAAAGCATAGCTCATTTGGAAGGGATTACAGAGGGGAGGTTATGGCTCTGGAACAGAACGATGGGGAAAAGCTTCTGGGTGGTTCATTGTTCCAGCCTTGATGGTTAGGCTGAGATTATGGCTTGGGGGATAAGAGGCCATTTATCTGGTGCGTTCCCACAATCTAATTGGAAAAGTGGAATTACCACTTAAGACTTATGGTAACAGAACGTCTTTAAGCTATGCGGCTAAAATGAACTGTGAAGTTACATGCAGGAGCGTCTCGCTTTGACTGCTGCGAAAGGTTTTATTTGAAATTAGAAAATGAAAATCACCGATCAATGCAGTGAGAATAGAATGAATGGCGTTTCTATTGCGCTAAGGAAAACGTAACTCAGAGTCGAGATGCCCTATTTACCTTCTTTCTAATTCCAACTCCTTCCACTTAACGGCAACATATATAAACAGATAGCGCATCGCTTAACAGCTGAGATGCAGCCTCTAGCCTCAGGTAAACCCCATGACTCTACAGTGGGCCTTGGGGCAGTTTAATAGAAAGTGGGGACCTCTATGAGCTTGCTCTCCTATAAGAGGCAAACAAATTAAGTCAGAGCCTTGGCCTGTGGCCCTTCTGTAAGCCTAGAATGCTGTGGGGCTCTGCTTTTGTAACTGGAAAAGTTAGGTCATTCATGATTCTAATTAACAAGCATAGGCCACCAAGAAAGAGTTGTTATGATGAAAGAAATAGTTCCAAACAGAGAACTGGAATGACGGAGGGATGCATAGGACACGTTTTAAAGTTGCTATTATTGATGTTGTCAAAAGACTCACAGGTTTTATTTCTTGAGCAATGAGTATGGGTGACAGGATTTTTGAATACAATTTCTTCATTCAAGAACTATGCTCTGAATGCCTACTATGCACCGTCTGTTGTGGACACGGCGAACAGAGCAGGGACGCATGCCTGCTCTCATGGAGCTCTTATTTTGGTGGAAGGTACACAAATTAGAGGGCTTCCCAGGTGGTGCTAGTGGCAAAGAACATGCCTGCCAGTGCAGGAGACGTAAGAGATGCGGGTTCGATCCCGGGGTCAGGAAGATCCCCTGGAGGAGGGCATGGCAACCCACTCCAGTATTCTTGCCTGGAGAATCCCACGGACAGAGGGGCCTGGTGGGCTATAGTCCACGGGGTCACAAAAGAGTCAGACGTGACTGAGACACTAAACAAAAACAACACGTTTTTATAAATTGCCCCAAATTCTCTGTGAAATAGTAAAGTAAGTGAACAAATAAAAACTTGAGTTTACATCCATGCTAAGAATCCAAGTAGGTATTCGTGCTGGGTTCCAGAAAGGACCTTAGTCTCATCCAGCTCAGCAGCGTGGCTCATGACACTCACCTGAAACCCTCTTCAGGTTCCTGCTCTGTTCTCTGCCCACTTACCGCACCGTGTCTTTCTGACCGTCTATACCAGCTCTGTTGAGGCGCTTCTCTGGCTTCCCCGGTGGCTCAGCTGGAAAGAATCTGCCTGCAATGCGGGAGACCTGGGTTCGATCCCTGGGTTGGGAAGATCCCCTGGAGAAGGGAAAGGCTACCCACTCCAGTGTTCTGGCCTGGAGAATCCCATGGCCTGTATAAGTCCACAGGGTCGCAAAAAATCAGACACGACTGAAGGACTTTCACTTTCTGTATTTTCTGAGGCCCCCAGAAACTCCATGCTTAGGGCATGTTCTTCTTTTCTATTTAAAGTGCGTCTCTTGTGAAAAGCATACAAATGGGTCTAAATGCTTCTTAGTCCAGTCTGAAAAATGTCTGCCTTTTATCAATAATTGAAATACGTAGTCACTTTATATTTACTATAATTTTTGTTGCGGTTTGGTTTAAGTCTGCCATCTTGCTATTCATTTTCCCATTATTCCCTCTATTTCTGTTCCTTTTTCCTTTTTGGTTTGAGTATTTTTTAATATTTTGTTTTCTCTCTTATTTTGATTCAATCTATACCTCTCTGTTATTTCAAAAAATTGTTGCTCTAGGAATTATAATATGTGTCTTTAATTTACCACAGTATGTCACAAATTAATAGTATACCACTTTAAATATAATGTTAGAACCTCATAACAATAAACTTGCCCTTTCCCTTTTTTGTAATTTGTGTTATTGTTGTCATACATTGTACTTCCTCATATGTTGCAAATTACAAATTAACAATAGAGTGTTATTAATTTTGCTTTAGATAATTATCTTTTAAAGAAATTAAGAAGCAAGAAAACTTAAAAAATTGTTCATATATTTACCATTTCTTGGGTTTGTCTGTCCTTTGGATAGATTCAGGCTTCCATCTGGTATAATTCTTGTTTAACATAAACAAGTCTTGCTAACAATTCCTAGAGCCTCAGGTCTGTTAGTGATGCATGCTCTCAGATTTTGTTTATCTGAATATGTTTTTATTTTGCCTTCATTTTGAAGAAGATTTTTGTAGACACAGAATTCCAAACAGATCAAGTCTATCCTCTCCCCTAGAATTTTAAAGATGTTCAACTTTATTTTGGTTTGTATTATTTTAGATCAGGACAGTAGTCACTCTTACCATTGTTCCTCTCTATGTCATAAGTTTTCCCTTTGGCTGCTTTTAGATTTCCGCCTTGGCTTTCAGAGTGTTAATATCTGCTAGCACTGTCCGATCTTCAAAATCTCTATTCACCTTACAGTTTCCTAGTAGTTGTTACCTGGAATGGGAAATGGCAACCCACTCCAGTATTCTTGCCTGAAAAATCCCATGGGCAGAGGACAGGTCGCAGTCCATGAGGTCAGAAAAGAGTCGGACATGACTGACTGAGAGTGCAGTGGAGTTTTCCTTCCATGTGCACAGCTTAGTGTCTGGCCAAAGACCTGCAAGGACCTCTATACAAACTCCTCAACTTCCTTTTCTGTGATCCTCCCCCCTTTCTGGTATGCTGTCCCCCAAATTCCAGTGCCCACAACAGCCTCAAACTCTGACCTCTGCCTCCGCTATTCAGCAACATTATTATGTCTTTTTCGGCTGTACCTTCTCACGCTGCGTATAGACCATAAAATGCCTTCAGGCAGAAAGCCAAAGGAACTGTGGGATTTACTGCAAGTGTTTCCCTTCTCTCAGGAGTCCTGGTCCTCTGGTGGCTCTTCTGCAAGATCTGAAGACCGTTGTTTCTTCACGTTACCCAGTTTCATTGGTGTTTCCAACAAGAGAGATTGCCTAGTACCAGTAATTCCATCATGGCCACAAGTGGAAGTTTTGTCATATCATCAGTTAACTGTATCATGCTGTGTATAGACCATAAGATGCCTTCAGGCAGAAAGCCAAAGGAACTGTGGGATTTACTGCAAGTGTTTCCCTTCTCTCAGGAGTCCTGGTCCTCTGGTGGCTCTTCTGCAAGATCTGAAGACAGTTGTTTCTTCACGTTACCCAGTCTCATTAGTGTTTCCAACAAGAGAGATTGCCTAGTACCAGTAATTCCATCATGGCCACAAGTGGAAGTTTTGTCATATCATCAGTTAACTGTGCTCAAATGCTGTAAACCACCTTAAAACCCAGTTTTCTGTTTTCATAATTAAGTAGTGATTATTTGCAGGTTATAAGTAAGTTGGCCAATATAATTTTCCTGCTCTTGCTTACGTAGAGAATGGAGGAATGGGATGAGGCCAGATGAATCCTTCCAAAGGTCTATCATATGTACTATGGAAGATTTCATGATAGGGATTATTAGCAGGAGTAGGTTATCAAGTGTTGTATGGGTTATGAGTGTTAGCACTTATCCTCCACTCGTGATGTTTCCTTCACAGTGAAGAGATACCTACTAGAATAATGCTCTCGGTCTCTTGTCTTACCCCAGCTCTTNATTATTAGCAGGAGTAGGTTATCAAGTGTTGTATGGGTTATGAGTGTTAGCACTTATCCTCCACTCGTGATGTTTCCTTCACAGTGAAGAGATACCTACTAGAATAATGCTCTCGGTCTCTTGTCTTACCCCAGCTCTTCTTAAGTGGGTAGAATGTGTGCCTGCTCGGTGAATTTGGGAGTGGAAATTGGGGAAGTTCAGCTTGATTCGGTCCTCCTGCGTGTCTTGATCTGGTTTACTCCTCGGTGGCTTAATTTATAAAGAAACATTCCAGAAGAGAATAGGTGCTCAGTCAGTGTTAGAGATAGAAGTTATTATTATTGCTATTACTTTTCATTTTGTTTTATTTCCATTTCCATTTTCTTTTTCCATTCCAAGGGCCCTCTAGAAAACAGAACTTGAACAACCACCTTAGATCTGTCTTTCCTTGTCTGTATATAATAAGGTGGGGCAGTCTCCCATGTAAGGGAACGGAAATGGGAAAAGGGTGACACTGATGGAATTCCTTGGCTTACCCAGAAATCCCTGGGATTAGATCTGGTGCAATTTTCTACGGCCTCTGTCTGGAGACACTCAGAGTCGTTGGGATTGTCCATTCACATAGTAACCAAAATGGTCGATATCGCTACAGCTGCCAATTGATGGCATGGATGCTTATGGAGTCATTGAGGAAGGAAAGGGTGTTTGAAGTATTCTGGGGGGTGAGGGGAGCCAGGCTAAGGTGGCAAAAACAGCCTTAAAAACCCCGCACTCTGTAGATCAACAGCCGATACCTAGGACTGGAATGATCTCGGAACCCAACCCAACATGGGTAATAGTTACCCTTTGATTGTATTCCTTGCTGTTGGTCAGTCTCTAAGTCATGTCCAACTCCTCGCGACCACATAGACTAAAGCCCACCAGGCTTCCCTGTCCTTCACCGTCTTTCAGAGTTTGTTCAAACTCATGTTCATTGAGTCAGTGATGCCATCCAACCATCTCATCCTCTGTTGCCCGCTTCTCTTTCTGCCTTCAATCTTTCCCAGCATCAGGGTCTTTTCCAGTGAGTCGGTTCTTCGCATCAGGTGGTCAAAGTATTGGAGCTTCAGTTTCAGCATCAGTCCTTCCAATGAATATTCAGGATTGATTTCCTTTAGAATTGACCGGTTGGATCTTCTTGTTGTTCAACAGACTGTGAAGAGTCATTTCCAGCACCCTAGTTCGAAAGCATCCGTTGAATACCTGTGTGTTCATAGGTATGACAAAGAACCAAAAGGCGCATAGTGTGAGCTTCAGAGCATGGACTCTGGAGCCAGATTACCCTGTTTGGTTCCTGCTTTAATCACTTACTGACTATCTGGCCTTGGAAAAGCCTTTCAACCTCTCTGTCTCAGTTTTAAAATCTGTAAAATAATAATAATCTATTCCTAAAGTTCTTGAGGATATTAAATAAGTTCTAGGATGTGAAACAAAATAAGATAATATGTAATCATTTTAATATTTAATTGTTATGCTAGCTAACATTTAATACGTATTCCTTACCTGCCAGAATTTATTCTAAGAGCTTAGCACAGAATAAGTTGTTAACCTTAGCACATAGAATCCAATGAGATAGTTCGGTATTATCTCCATCTTACAGATGAGGATATAGTTTCCTAGTTAGCCCTGAAGCTGGGACTCCATGCCAGTCTGCTGAAAACATTTTTTTGCTGGACGGTCTCCCAGACCCACCAAGCATCTTGTCAGATAAAAGGTTGAAAACCACTATCCCACTATCTAGGATAAACTTCATTCAGCAGAAAGGAAAAACCAGAGATCCTGGTGGGGGAAATGGCTTTGTTTTGTATTCTTTTAAGTGATAGTCAGGTATCATCAAGAGAGGCTCTGGTGCAGTGATAAAAAATCTGCCTGCCTATGCAGGAGACACAAGGCGTGGGTTTGATCCTTGGGTCAGGAAGAACCCCTGAAGGAGGGAATACACTCCAGTATTCTTGCCTGGAAAATTCCATGGACAGAGGAGCCTAGCGGACTATGATCCATGGGGTCACAAAGAGTCAGACACACACAAGAGAGGATCAGGAAAAAAACTCAAAGTTTTTTTATACTCATAGTTCATTATACTCATAGATCCTAGGGATGGAAGGCACATAGGGCCACAACGAAAAATACCAGGGGTGTCAGGAAACTGAAGATAGGAGGAAAGAGAGCACTGGGGATGAGGTCTTTATTGGGATTTCTGCAAGAAAGGCGAGGACGGGGCAGGGTGGCCAGTTTAGGACTGGGTGATGTGGGGACTGGGTGATGTGGGTCATTTCTGTGGGCTCAGCCAGAGAGAGGCTGTCTCCTTGGGACCAGGCTCTGGGAAAATTAGACAGAAGACTATTGTCTCCTGGGCCGTGTAGACCAAATAGAGAAGGTAGGGCTCTGGACAGGTTAGTTTATACACGAAAGGCATCTTCCAGGCTACCTTCTTTGCTGCCCTTAAGAACTGGCTAGCCCAGCAAGGGGCAGGCTCTCCCTGGAAAGTTTTCTTAAGCTGTGCAAACATGATCACATACAAAAAGTCAATCAATCGATCAACCAAGAGCAACACAATATGTGGCTTCAAGACCACGGTCCCACTGGCGTTGGAGACAATATTGGGACCAGGTTTCCAGCCTCCTAGCCCATGACCCCTCAGGACCCTCCTCATGTTTCGTGATGCTGGGCGAGAATATTTCCTGGCAGCTTTCAGGCGGGCAGAAGGCTGGGGGAGGCGGAGCCAGGCTGATGTCGCTGAGGTCAACCTGCCTCAGTTGCTAGAGGTAACAGGACAGCTGCCTAGGTCACTGGCAACAGCTGGGAAGAAAGGGCAGGAAAAGGGAGAAGAGGGCTTGTTGGGGCTGGGTGGGGGGATGCTACTGAGAGCCAGCACAGCCACCATTACCCAGGATGAAATTGGTCTGCATTGGTCTGAGACTCAGTCCGATTACAAGCTGTCCATAGAATCAGAACTGACCCTTGGCTGCACAGAGCCTAGCTTGCATTTGCTTAGCCCTCACGCACATCACCTATTCTTTTTTCTTTTCTGTTTTTTAAAATTTGAAATGCAATTCACGTTCCCAGCGGCCATTTATTCACAATGTACAGTGTTGTGCTCAGTGCTCAGTCTGACTCTTTGCCATCCCATGGACCACAGCACCCCCCACAGCACCCCCGCCCCCGCTTCCTCTGCCCAGGGGATTCTCCAGGCAAGAACACTGGAGTGGGTTGCCATTTCCTCCTCCAGGGGATCTTCCCAACCCAGGGATCCAACCCACATCTCTTCAGTCTCCTGCAGTGGCAGACAGATTCTTTACTGCTTGAACCTCCTGGGAAGCACAATTCAATGGTTATTAGTATATTCACAGAGTCACTAATTAGTCACAGAAATGCAACCATCATCACTATCAATTTTGAAATATTTTCATCACCCTACAAAAACCCGAAACCCTTGAGCAGTCACCTCCTCAGCGTTTCTTCTCAACCTTCCAGCTCTAGGCAGTCACTAATCTACCTGAAAAAGCTTTTTCAGTGAAGTATAGTTGATTTACAATGTTGTGTTAGTTTTGAGTGTATGGCAAAGTGAATTAGTTTTATATATATATATATATATATATGCATTATAACTATTATATATATGCATTATATATCTATATATGCATTCTTTTTCAGCTTCTTTTTCCACATAGTCACCACAGAATATTGAGTAGATTTCCCTGCACTACAGGGACAGGGTAAGTCCTTATTAGTTATCTATTTTATATATAAGTAAGTGTTAGTCGCTCAGTGATGCCTGACCTGACTCTTTGCAACCCCATGGCCTGCAGCCCACCAGGCTCCTCTGTCCATGAGCTTTTCCAAGCAAGAAGAATACTGGAGTGGGTTGCCACTTTCTTCTCCAGGGGATCTTCCCAACTCAGGGATCTCCTCCCCTGCAGACAGATTCTTTACCAATTGAGTTACAAGGGAAGCTCTTATTTTATATGTTTTATATATAGTAGGTGATAAATTGGGAGACTGGGATTAACATATACACGCAAATCTACTTTTAATCTTCTCCCCATCTCTGAAGAGTTGCCTGTTCTGGACCTTTCATATCAGTGGAATCCCATACTAGGTGGTCTTTTCTGGCTGATTGCTTTCACTGAGTTATTCTGTCTTCAAGGTTCAGCCACATTATAGGATTACATCATGTGATTTTTGATTCTCCAATACATTTGGGAAACAGGTATAGTAGGTGTTATTGGAACTGTTTCCACTTAAAGAGGCACTCACTCCAGGTCACCTTCTGTGTCAAGCTTTGTCTTGGGATGATCTCACCGTCACTATGATGCCAGGCCGAGGCACCAGCTTTTTTCCCACTTAACAGGTAAGAAATCGGGGATCAGAGAGCTGGAGAAATTTGCCTGAGATCGCACAGCTGGCAAGCGCTAGGACGGGCCTTGGAGCCCAGGCAGGTTTGTTCCAGAACTTCAAGTGTGAACACTGCCAGTGGCCGCTGCTTTCTGGGCTGCGTGCCTCGCCCTGGGGGCACGGCCCCTCACTGGCCGGGATGGCGCTCTGATTCAGATCTCCGGCTTCTGCATCCTATTTTCCTCCTCCTACTCTGTGGCCCTTCCCCAGTCAAGTTGCAGTGGCCGCTATTGGCTATGTCATTTAATGCATTTTTGGGAGGGACAGGTCCTAACTTGAAGAAATCTCAGGAAAAATGTCAAGGTCACATTTCACATAATGTCCAATCAGCAAATTCAGAGAACGCAATGAAATAAGAGGAAGGATCACATCCTTTAGCCCAGGAAGGAAAAAGAAAAAATGAGCGTCAGTACTGTTTGGCTTTTTCCTTCTTTTCTGTTTATTTCTTTCCATAGGTTCACGAGTATGAGGTATTTCAACCATCACATTTAACTTCTCATGCAAATTTATCACACAATGCGTTTGTGCTTTATGCAGATGCTTGTGGAACTCTGTTTAGCTTCTATTCAGGACGTGCCCTGGACACTTGGACTTGTGTTCCCAGAAGGATTAGGGTTCCCAGGATCTTTCCAGAATCCCAAAGTGACAATCGCTCCTTACCTCCAATATGTCAGCCCTTTCCTTCTCATTCCTTACCTAAATCCAAAGAATGCACGTATATAAAAAGCAGGGGAAGATGTTCAGGTGAGGCTGAGGACCCTGCATCTATCTGCCCGAGTTTCTTGTATTCAGCCTTGGGCTTCCCCCGTGGCCCAGTGATAAAGAAACTGCCTGTAGTGCAGGAGATGCAGGAAAGACGGGTTTGATCCCTGGGTCAGGAAGATCTGCTAGAGAAGGAAACGGCAACCCACTCCAGCGTTCTTGTCTGGAGAACCCCATGGACAGAGGAGCCTGGCGGGCGACAGTCCACGGGGTTGCAGAGAGTCAGACAGGACTGAGGCGCACGCACACATGCTCGTATTCAGCCCTTGCACCTCACTCACTGGCCATGCCAGAAGCAAGGTGCGAGAACCTCAGGTTCTTCACTACGTCCAATGAGATGCTTTTCAACTTCAAAACACTATGTTAGAAAAAAGTATTTATTTTATATTGAAATGGAATTAATTTACACTATTGTGTTAGTTAGTCCCAGGTGTATAGCAGACCGGTGCAGTTGTACACATGGGCTGTGCGTGCTTAGCGGTTCAGTCGTGTCTGACTCTTTGTGACCCTGTGGACTCTAGCCCACCTGGCTCTTCTGTCCATGGGATTTTCCCAGCAACAGTATTGGAGTGGGTAGCCATTCCCTTCTCCAGGGGACCTTCCTGACCCAGGGATCGAACCCAGGTCTCCTGCACAGCAGGCAGATTCTTTAGCTTCTGAGCTGCCAGGGAAGCCCGCATATCTATTACTTTTCAGATTCTTTTCCCATTCAGGTTATTACAGAATGTTGAATAGAGTTCCCTGTGGTGTTCTTTACTGGTTGTCTATTTTGCATATATATATATATATATATTTTATATACAGTGTGTATCTGTTAATCTCAGACTCCCAATATATCACCCTTCCCTTTCCCCTTTGGTAACCATAAGTTTGTCAAAACATTATTTTAAGACCCTAGTGCAGTGTGACAGGGATGTGAGGTTTTAGAGAGATTGTGGCTGTAAAACTACTTTAAAATTGAAACAGTATTATGCAAATGTGAGAGGTCATTTCTCGTGGTATGATTTGCTATCAGGACACACAATGACTGACAACATTATCGTCATCTTATCCAGCGCTCGTCCGCGGCTGTCTCCTGGTCTGTCTTCTGCTGGCACTCAGCGCTCCACCTCCAACAGCCCAAGTCAAGCACAGTGCTTGGAACACGGGGAGATCTCAGCCGCCTCTGCCCGATTGAGCCCCAGAACAGGTGCCCTCCCGTATCTCAGACATTCATCCAGGTCCACCTCCCATTTCCTTCCGGCTGAACAGACCCTCTCCCCGAGCCTTGCCTAATTTCATTTCCTCAAACAAGGTGTGCTGGGGAGTTTTATGTGTCAACTTGGCTCAGCCAGTTATTTAATCAAACATGAATGGAGGTGCTGCTGTGAAGACATTTTGTAGATATACTTGACATCTGTAATCAGTGGACTTAAGGAGACTGCCCTCCACCATGTGGGTGGGCCTCATTCAAGCTGTGGGAAAGCCTTAAGAGCCCAAACTGAGGCTTCCAGAAGAAGAAGAAATTCTGCTTCAAGATTGCAGCCTTAACTGGCATCAGCCTGCCGGCCTGCCCTATAGATTTCAAACTTAGTCTCCCAAGGTCAGCTTCTGATATGTTTCCAGCTGCCTGGTGGATTGTGGACTTGCCAGTGCCCACAGGTCCATGACTCAGTTCCTTAAAATAAATCTCTTTGTATAAGTTTATATGTAAAGGTTCAGCTTCTCTGGAGACCTCTGACGGATACGCAAGGCTCGGAAAGATGGTACTCCCTCCCTTTAGTTCACCTGCCTATTCAGGGCAGCTGGTTTGCTCTCCAGAGACTGATTCTATATTTTGTTTGTTTGTTTGTTTTTTAGTTTTATTGGATTATATTTGATTTACAATGTTGAATTAGTTACAGGTGTACAGCAAAGTGACTCACTTGTGCATACATATATATTCATTCTTTCTCAGATTCTTTGTCCATATAAGTTATCATAGAGTATTGATTGAAGCTGAAGCTCCAATACTCTGGTCACCTGATGTGGAGGGCTGACTCATTGGAAAAGACCTTGATGCTGGGAAAGGTTGAAGATCAAAGAAGAAGAGAGCGGCAGAGGATGAGATGGTTAGATAGCATCACTGACTGAGTGGACGTGAACTTGAGCAAACTAGGAGACAGTGGAGGACAGGGAAGCCTGATATGTTGCAGTCCGTGGGGTTGCGAAGATTCAGACATGACCTAGCGACTAAACAATGACAAAGAATATTGACTGGAGTTCCCTCTGCTGTATAGTAGATCCTTGATGGTTACAGAGGCTGATTCTTGGGCCTCCTATTCCACCAAGAGAAAAGACCGACCGTTCTTGGGTTTCTGCTTCTTCCTCTGTAGCATCCAGACTTGGCGCTCTACTTCGGATGGACCACCCCCACCTTCCCCTGGGGAAACTTATTAGAGAGAAACCATGCGAGTCGGCTTGTGTGCAGCGGGATTCGGCCATCGGAGAGATCCTGGCGAATTTTATCACCATTGGGAACGTTGAAAGAGATAACTTTAAAGTTCCCAAGCCGTTCCCACCCTCACCCTCCATGGCATCACTGTTTCTCTTGTTAATTGACAAACAGAAGCGCAAGCACGTGGTCGTCTCCTGTGCATCTACATTTAGTGAAGAATAGTAGTCTGAGCCCTGCGTTTGTTTGTTTTCCGTTTCCTGGGAACTCCAAAGAAGGAAGTGTTATCCGCACACTGATAGGTATTTCACCTCCGAAGGATCCCGGGCGTGGAGTCTGAAGAGTCACATCTCATTCAACATTCTTCCTCCAAGTTCAGCGATCAGACAAATAGACATATGGATGATGCTAAAGTTAGGTACCACAGATAGGAGGAATATTCGCATGGCACCCGCTCCCTTCAGCCCTCACTCAGCACAGAATATCATCCTGTTAAAAACGGTCTATTTTTATGGAACTCTTTTGCTTATATTGAGATATAAAATTATTAGTCTGAGGTTGGCTCACATCAACAGAGCCTCAGATTCTTGGCAGAGCTGCCTGCAGTATGCTCCAGGCACTCACTGCCAGGGACAGAGCCCGCACAGGAGCAAAAATAGGTCTTCCTGCCGAAACCTGCTGAGATACCGGGAAGGCGGGCGATGTGCGAGAGGAATTTAATACCCTGGCCTTAAGAAAGTTTCAGTCTGCTCCTGAGACAGACTTGCCCTTGGTAGGTGACTGATCATATGAAATTAGAGCGTTTCAGCGGGGATTGAGGAAGTAGCAAAAGGAGACTTGGCAGTCAGCGGCCCTGTTAGAGGAGAGTTTTGCATATAAATTACATATGCATATGACATTTTAGCTCCAACTTTACATGTGTTTTGGAGGCTGGATGCAGTCTTGTCCCTGCCTGTCTGTTTGCTTTTTCTCATCGCTGCATCAATATTAATCCTGCTGTTTTTAGTTCGCTTTGAAGAAAAAGCATGGGTTTTCTTTATCTTTATTTGAAATGGCAAATGGGACACTGTTTTCTTTGGGCGCTTTCGATAGCCTCTACTTTTATTTTTGGTGAACCATTGCATCTTCTATGTAGGAATGTGTCCCTTCTTTCTTTCTGTCTGAATGTTTCCAGGGTGATTGCCCTTCCCCCGACCCCCCGCCCCCAACCCCGCCACGACCTCTCTTGGAATAGGCAGTGAAGCTCTAGGTCAATGTCTTTCACAATAACATTCTGTTACCAATAATCTCTCCCTTCTTAGATCTGAGAGTCTTTGGATAAGGGGAGAATGTGATGTGAGCCCAAGGTGTTCCAGCTCTTCACTTTCTGATAGAGGAAGGAAGGTCCTGGGAGGAGGTGGTTTGCTCGAGGGCTCTAGAGACTTAGAGGCTGAACTGGGGCTAGAACCCAGCTCGGGTCACTCGTCTCTGAGACTGGCTTTGCCAATTCAAAGAAGATTCCCAGGGGATCTGCCAATTATAGCCTGTGGTGTAAATCTGACCAGCTGCCTATTTTTATATGGCTCACAAGTTTATTTGTTGCATTCTTAAATGGTAAAAGAAATCAGAAAGACCCATGAAAACTACATGGAATTCAAATTTTTGTATCTGTGAAATTTGAAATCTGTGTACCTGTGTACCTGCATTGGTGCACAGCCATGCCCATTTGTTTGCATCAAATCTAGAGCCGACTTTATGCTATAGCAGCGGAGCAGCACGGTCACGATGGAGACTCTATAGCCTAAAAAACCTGAAACATCCACTTTCCAGAAAAAGAGGGCTGACCCCTGCTCAGCCTTGGGCCAGTGTCTCCATTCTTTGGACAGCCTGATATATTTAGCATTTTCTTCTAACTCAGTCAAATCAATCCATTCATTGCTAGGTTTGGTTTTCTCCATTTATGTTAAGGATCAATATCTTCTTAGTCAAATTCAGGTAAAATGTTTTATTGGGCATCTCAGGTACCAATTAATGCTAGGAAGAAGATCTTTGAATTGACCGTTGGGGTCCCCACTTCTGGTTTGACTGCCGTTGCCGCTAAGTCACTTCAGTCGTGTCCGACTCTGTGCGACCCCATAGATGGAAGCCAACCAGGCTCCGTCGCCCCTGGGGTTCTCCAGGCAAGAACACTGGAGTGGGTTGCCGTTTCCTTCTCCAATGCATAAAAGTGAAAAGTGAAAGTGAAGTTGCTCAGTCGTGTCTGACTCTTTGCGACTCCATGGACTGCAGCCCACCAGGCTCCTCCGTCCATGGGATTTTCCAGGCATGAGTACTGGAGTGGGGTGCCATTGCCTTCTCCTAGTGGTGTCTAAAATGGCATTAATGAATGCATATTAGCCAGAATAAAAGGAGGGGGATGTTTCATTCTCCACTCTGTGGACTGACCCACAGTGAGATTCCTGGAGGTCACTACACTTCTTACAAGGGATAATGACAAAGCATATTTAGGCTGATGTGAGCACAAGATAAAGAAAACTCTAAATTCTTTCCTAGGAGAAGCAACTAAGGGAAAAGAATGTGAAATCACTTGGAGGAAGTAGGATGGAAGGGGCATGAAGTTTAGCTTTAGAGACCTGAAACCCTGAGAAGCTAAAGGATGATGGAGCTTTCATTTTAAGCAAGAGGGGCCAAAGATGGACTCTATAAACAGGTGTCTTGGTTCACTTGGACCAAGATTTTATCAGTTGAAGGTAGTCAACCACGGAATGGGCATCAAGGCCTAGAAGTGTCCTTCCCGGGAGACACCTGACAGCCTTCAGCATAGACTTTTCTTAAAGATGTTCAAACATTCCTTGCTGGATCCAAAAGTGGCAGGCACATCTCACTCAAAGTCAAGCTGATTTGAGTTCCTTTCCCTACCATCCAAGCCGAGTTAGGGTCACCCTTCTGGGTTCTACTTCAGTTCAGTTCAGTTGCTCAGTCATGTCTGCCTCTTTGTGACCCCATGGATTGCAGCATGCCAGGCTTCCCTGTTCATCACCAACTCCCAGAGCCTACTCAAACTCATATCCATCTCATCGGTGATGCCATCCAACCATCTCATCTTCTGCCATCCCCTTCTCCTCCCATCTTCAATCCCTCTCAGCATTAGGATCTTTTCCAGTGAGTTGGTTCTTTGCATCAGGTGGCCAAAGTGTTGGAGTTTCAGCTTCAGCATTAGTCCTTCCAATGAACATTTAGGACTGATTTCCTTTAGGATTGACTGGTTGGATATCCTTGCAGTCCAAGGGACTCTCAAGAGTCTTCCCCAACACCACAGTTTAAAAGCATCAATTCTTGGGTACTCAGCTTTCTTTATAGTCCAACTCTCACATCCACACATGACCACTGGAAAAACCATAGCTTTGACTAGACAGATCTTTGTTGGTAAAGTAATGTCTTTGCTTTTTAATATGCTGTCTAGGTTGGTCAGAGGTTTTCTTCCAAGGAGCAAGCGTCTTTTAATTTCATGGCTGCAGTCACCATCTGCACTGATTTTGGAGCCCCCAAAATGAAGTCTCTCACAGTTTTCATTGTTTCTCCATCTCTTTGCCATGAAGTGATGGGACCGGAATTCTGAGCTCAGAATGTCTGTTGGGAGAAAGTAGACTATTAAGCTTTTCTTTTCAAAAATGAAGTTAAATCAATTTATTAATTTAGCATAGAGGCATTTAGGAAGACTTCACAAGACACACCATTGACACACATTGAAGTGTAGAATATTTAAAGTGCTGTCCAAGAACAATTTTCCAAACACAAGCCAGGCCCCTTGTTCTCCAGAGTGGAGGGCTTTTAACACTCTCTTGTCTTACACAGGATCATGTAACGAAAAATACAGAGACTCTGTGGTCTCACTGCAGAATCAAAAAGAGCTAGCAGCTGGCTGGGCAGGCTGACTCTCTGTGATTTGCATGTTATCATGAAGACTCTGGCTTGCTAAAATTCCTCATAAGAAAACTCCAATGGCGATATATTTCAGATGTCACAGTTTTCACTAATAAAGAAATGGAGGAATGCTGCTCTCTGAGTAACTCACTCATTCGCACAACAAATATTTACCAAGAGCCTGTTATGAGCAAGGCACTGGCAGAAGCTACAATTCTTTATATCTTTTCAGAACTTGGGATGTTTTTTTATGTTGAGCATTTCTTTCATTGACAAACATTTGGAGGTATCAAGTCTGTGTAAGATGCTAGGCAAGATGGAATCTAGCCGGGGAGGCAGGGTAAGAGGATGGCTGAGGATACAGACCCTGGAGACAGGCTGCCTGGGGGTTAGTCTCACCTTCACTTTCACTGTGCTCCTTGGGAATGCTCTAGAACATCTGGGGCCTCAGTCTTCTCATCTCTACAATGGGGATAATGCTGCCCCCAGTGGAAGACTTGTGAAAATTAAGTGTGTCAACATGTGTGGAGTTCTTAGATCAGGGCCTGGACATCCTAGAGCAGTTTAAGAGGCTGCTACTATCATCGTGGGCTTTGCAGGTAGTGCTAGTGGTAAAGAACCCCCTTGCCAGTGCAGGTGGATGTGAAAGACACGGGTTCGATCCCTGAGTCAGGAAGATCCCCCGGAGGAGGGCAAGGCAACCCACTCCAGCATTCTTGCCTGGAGAATCCCGTGGACAGAGGAGCCTGGCAGGCTGCAGTCCATCGGGTCTCAGGGAGTCGGCTATGACTGAAGCATCTTAGCACGCACTGTTATTGTGCTGAAGCTGTGAAGACACTGCGCTGTCTTTTTAGTTTTCATTTTCAAGGCACTGTATTCCTTACCTTTACCAGCATCCTTTTGATCCCCACAATAACTGTATGATTTGTAGCAAGACGTTAAGTCTACTATCTTCACTTTATCACTGAGGAAAGGAGAGGCAGATGGGTCAGTGGTATGTCTGAGGCCACCCAGAACCCAAGACCTTGACCCTAAGGACCATTCTCTTCCCGCTGGGCTTGCAGCTTTGACAATAGTGGCCTGTGATGCATTAGCTCAGGCTGGACTGGTATTGACTGTGAACCAAGGGAACTGGGTCAAGCACCTCTCTGTTTGACCATCGAGTTAGGAAGCCTTGTGCTCCCCTCAGCTTTAAGAAGCAGTATGCCCTGAAGGATTAGGGAAAGATGCCTGATATTGTTGGGTCCAGAGACTGGGAGCCGGTAGTCTGCTTGGAAGGTCTGTTTCTTAAAACAGTTCTTCTGCTGATCTGGGGACCTCTGAGCAAAGGAAGAGAAACCAGTAGAAGCAGGGGCAGACGCTGAGCAGGTTGGATGTCACCACACTTACCGCTTTGGACCTCCACGTGGACCATTCGACAACATCTCCTCCGTGAGAATTACTTTAAGTGTAACCAGGTGACAACCCAAGGCTCTGCTGCTGGGACATTAGAAGATTCTAGGGACCTACTGAGCAGTCATGAGAACAGCTAAGGAGCTTCTGGACAAAGAAGAGTGAGAGAGGGAATCTGAAAATAAGACGGCACCTTAAGTCTCAGAGGTGGGAGAGGGTTCTTGCTGCTCCCTTCCTCCCGGGGTCTGCGGGCTGTGAGTGGGGAGTGGGCTAGATGGGAGCATCTGAAGCTGACGGGGTCTCTGGGTACAGGAGGGACGTGCCCAGAGCTGGATGTAACTGGAGGACAGAACTCACTGGTGGGGAGGTAGTCAGTGACCAGCTGGATCACCCAGCGCTGAGAGGCAGTGACTTCTAAGACTCCATGTATTCTACGAGGTTCTGGAAAATTGCAGTGGAGAGGGGCAGAATGCAAATCAGATACCTCCATACCTCACATAACATCAAAGGAAGCTACAAGGATGGTGGGCTTTTCATGCCTAGAATGTCCAGAGCTTAATATCGGATGGCGATCTCTAGAGTACTTTCTGTTGAGCCCTTTAACCTAACTCTGTGATGGTTCATTTCCTGTGTCAATTTGGCTGGGCCATGGGACCTAATTGTTTGGTCAGATACCAGAACAGATGTTGCTCTGAAAGTGTTTTCTTTGATGAGATGAACACTTATATCTGTAGACTTTAAGTAAAACAGATTACTTACTCTCCATAATTTGGGTGGGCCTTACCCAATCATTCGAAGACCTTCAGAGTGGAAAAGCTCTCCTAGAAATATTGCATGGTCATCTTAATAGAAATATCCTATATCTTTATTAGGGTGATGTTCACACGGATGTGTATATTTATCAAAACTTCTCAATCCCATACTTAAGTCCTGTGCATTTTACTAAATGTAAATTTTACCTTAACAAATAAAAATGATTATACCTTATCCTTCAGTAAAAAGTGCCTTAGAAGACAATGAAAATACCAAAGAAAGTTGCATAATCAGAAGAGTAAAAATTAATTAAAATGGAAAAATCTTGCTTGGTAAAGAAAAAAAAAAAAAGCTTTTTTTTCCTTGGAAAAGAAGCAATTCTTCCTGAAGAGTGCAACATCGAAAATCTGCTTGAGTTTCTCACCCACTGGTCTGCCCTGTATGTTTCAGACTCAACCCTATAACGGCAACTCTTCCCTGGGTTTCCAACCTGTAGGTTCTTACTAGGTTCTCACAGTCACTTGAGTGAGATCCTTAAAGTAAATCTCTATCTCTTGTATATATGTACTCTATCTCTCTTTTACACACACACACACGTATGTTTATGCACACACATTCACACACATACATTGGGAAAGAGAGGAAAATTGCCATTCTGCCAGAATCCTTTTGCTAGAGAGAATGCCTGCAACAAGACCATCTCAGGGCTGGGAGCAGAGGTAAGGGTCAGTGGATTCACACGTCACTCTGTCTAAAGCCGCTGTGTTCTCTCATTTCTAAAGTGTCAGCCACCATCAGACACAAGAACAGCTTTTCTAGAATAGTGAACACACTGACGTTAAATATTCACATTGATGAAAAGATGCATCTGAATTTCAAAAACCTTAAAATGTGAAGCCGTGTGTATTTCTGAACTTTAGAAAGACAGTAGTTAGCAATAGTTAACTTTTATTTTACTTTACCAAATGTCAAGCAACATATGGGATCAGTGCTAAGCATAATTGCTCTACATGTTAGCCTCCTTGCCTGTGAAACGGGGACACGACAGCAAGGACCCCATGTTGGGTCAAGAGGGCTTCAATGAGATGATGCTCAGAGTGCTTAGCACAGGGCCTGGCTGTAGGAATTGCTCAGGCTGTCTTCCCTTGTTATGATTCTTAGCATGTGTGGGCCACCAAACCCGGTAGATGGATGAATGGTGGACGGGTGGATCTATAAATGAAAGGCACTTTAAGTCCCTAAGCGGAAGCTCATAGGCCACTGGGGAAAGTCCCAGGTAACTGCATTCATTACACCAGGTTGTAAATAACTGAGAAAAGGGTATATCAAGGGAGTCCCTGGCCAAATTGGAGTTTCTATAGGTAGGCACCCACGGGCTACAGGAACAGGCCAGTCTTGCTGCTGCTCATCTTGGCTGTTCCATCTACATGAAGATGCTTGTCCAGGACCAGCTACTCAGTGAGCAAGGCCCAGCTAACACCTCCTGAGTGCCTACTGCTTCTTAGGCTCTGGGTCGGGCAGGCTCACATTTCATTCAAACGGGATGATCTTCCATTCACTTGTTTATTCATTCAACACACGAGGGTATTTACCCGATACCTGCTTTGTTCCAGGTACTCAGTCCAAGAGAAAGATATTCTGTAGAGGATAAGATGGACAAGAACCTTTTTCTCAATGGCTTTGTATTCTAGTGGGAGAGATGGACAGTAATTTCAAAGATAGGTGTTGTCAAGAAAGTAAAGACAAGTGACTCAAAAACAGTCTGCTGTGCAATTTCCAGGGGTTGGACAGGGAAGGTCTTTTGTGAGGTACATGGGAGCTGTGAACTAAATGAGGAGCCAGCTATTTTTGCTGCTTGTGGCTCAAGAAGTTTATACTGAGAGACATATGTTGCGTAAAAGGAAAGATGCTTTATTGAGGAAGCCAGCTATCCTGGGGAGAAGATGGACTCATGTCCCAAAGAACCAACTCCCCATTGCCAATCAGTGGGCAAGAGCTCCCAGAGGGCAGTTTCCGGGGTGCATAGATGCTGGGGAGAGGCTACATGTAGCACAGCACAGTCAGCTCTGACAGTGATCTTGAACTTGGTCGTGTGACAGTCTGATTGGGATCATCTTGATTGTTTTAAGTACAGCTAGCAGCAGCAGCAGCAGCAGTTTTCAGTTCCAGGGTCAGTTTGTTCCCATTTCCTTGAGGCCATTTCTCACAATTGTGGCAGCTTATGTTGTGGCAACATCCTGATCTTCATGTAGTTGACTTCTTTCACCTGATGGGAGTTATAGTATCTACAGAACAGCTCAAAGGATGTGGTTCAGAATAGTATCTATAGCCTTCGAGGAAAAACTTAAAGTCCTTGACTTTGTTTATTGGCTAAACTATGATTATTTTGTGTTATTTGACTATTTTTCTTTGTTTTTGCAGTTTCATTTCTCTAATTAAAATTAGTCTTTGACTAAATTTTTCTAGACAAGAGGCAGATGGAGAATATGGTGGTGGTGGTGGGGTTGGGGGAGTCTGTCCTGGGTAGGTTCCACAGGGTCCTGCTCAGCTTCAGAAATGGGCTCAGAGTGCTGGAAGAACAGAAGGGAAGCAGGAGGCAGTGGTAACAGTGGGCTCCCAGAGGTGAGCCGACCATAGGTGGTAAGAAATCTGAATGCCCTCACCGTGCAGTGGAATCATGATGGCAACAGTATTAGCTACCTCCATACCAGGCAGAATACCCTACATGCTCTGTCTTATCCGTTACATTAATCAGGATGTCATTATCCTCATTTTATTGACAAGGATATTGAGGACTAGAGAGGAGAATTACCTTGTCAGGGTGAATCAGGTCTAATCAGTGATGGGTCCAAGGTAGAAATGCAATTCTGTGGTCTTTATACTCCAACTTATATTGAGATGTTCTCAGTCACCTTAAGGAGCAGCTGGATGCAGGCTACCATTGTGGGGCTTTGTGAACATGTGTGATTTTGCAGGACCTGGAAGGTCATGCCTTTTATAGATCTTGAGCGCGAAGGTGACTCAGGACCTGGGTGGGGGAGCATATTTGCACCATGAAATCTCAGCCCCTGGAGTCTCAGGTTGCTCTTTGAGTCTGACACAGAAGAAGGATGAAGCAGCGAGCCCTACTTTTCCGGAGTTGAACTTGAACTTGCAGAGGGAGCATGCAGGCTTAGGGGTGAAGAGAACAGGGAGGGGTTGGTCTGTAAGGCCAGTAGAAAGGGGAACGAAAGCACAAAGAGCAAAGCCCAGTAAGTCAGGATGTGGTCTCAGCCTTCTAAACCCTTCTGCTTCTCTGATTGATACTTTTCAATTATTCCTTCCCATTTCACTGACATTTGAAATGCTATTTTTTTTTTTTCTTTTTCTGAGCGATAACTTCAAATGCTCAAGTTCCCACAGTCCTGGTAGCCCTGTTTAGCTGTAGTGGTAAATTGCTTCCTTGTACAGCATAATGGCATTGACAGCCTTTTGCTATAGGGAAATGAGTTCTCCAGTGGGACACGCCGATGATAAGACGTCCGGTTTTGAAATTGTATTTCTCTGTATCGGAATTAAATCTGGACTTTATATATCTGGGCTGCCATGCTCAGGAGCTGGCCCCTATACAGTACACCCCGAGACTGACAAGCAATGCTTACGTAGGAACTCTTTCGCTTAAATTGGATCTGCGCTTTTATGCTCTCTCCTATTATTAGCTATTAAAATCTCTCAAACCGCAGCCCCCCTCCACACTCCCCTTTTCTCCTTCTTCATCGTCGTGGGTTTTTTTTTTCCCTTTTTAAATAGTGATAGGGTTTTTCCAACCTAGTTGTCTGAAACCCAGACAACGGCAGAATTGGGGGAGAAGAGGCTTTCTCATCTTTGCAGGCAATAATTCCCCTCCGGAGGCTGAAAGGTGTAAAATTAACGCAAACTTAGTAAAACGTAGTATTGATTTTCTGTGATTCATAGGGGGATCTGCTTTTCATTACAATAGGGGGTCAGAGCTGAGCATATAATACGAGGAGGCTGAAAGGCTTTTGTGCAGATGACTTTTCCCGGATGGAAGAGGGGGGTCCTTTTCAGATGCTGTGTGTGAACCTGCTTCACGCTCTTATTTCCTCCTGGGTTGTCACCTGTGTGTCTGTCTGCTTCCTCCCCAACCCCCTGCCTGCCCCTGTCCTCTCAATTCCCCGCAGTGGGAATAGTTCAAAACCAAAGCAAAATGCTCCCTGCCCTCCAAGAATTCTCATCTGCACCCATTTCTGACCATATTCTAGTGTGTTCACTTGGGGTATCCTCTTATCAACATCCCGTCACCCAGCTGAATAAAGGAGGTGGCTTGGAGGGCATCAGCACATGCAATTTCATTTCAGCCTGAGTGTTAATTTCTCTTAAAATAGTTTTTTAAAAAGCATAAAATAATCAGCTGTGTCCAAGTAATGGGTTCTTCCCTCTGTTAAGATCCAAGGGCTTTCTCTCGATCCCTTGTTTCAAAGTTATTTATGTTCCTGGCCACCTCTTTTTCCTGGAAGATTGTATTCTTGACATTTGAATGGGAGGGGGGTCCTGAGAAATCCAAATACCATCCGTGAATTTGGTTTCATATTTCCCAGATTCTGTCTCCAGACAGCACTGAGCAGTTCTCAGGGCAATGACGCCAAGGTTACCAGGTGTGGAAAGGCAAGGAAGGGAGCAGGAAAGGCTGATGCCCGTTGCTCAGGGCTGACTGTGAACTGACTCCTGGCTGAGGGGATGGGAGAGGGGCAGCCCAGGGTGGGGAAGCCCCCTTTGCCCTGGACTGAGAAGATGTCCCCTCCCCACCCCCTATTCAGAAGTGCGAGTTCCCTTCTGCAGGGCACGGAGCAGAGGCTGCCATTCAACCAGAATGTAACTTTAAAGCTTGTGTTTCCTAAATGTCATTAATAATCAGGAACGTTGGATACAGAAGGGCAAGTTAAATCCTGTCATTGAAACAGCAAACAGCTTTAGTCAAATGTATTGGCAAAGGATTAAAAATGCATCAAGCATGTATTTGTCTTCTCTATGGGAAGCCCTGATTAATAGTCTGAAGAGTGGAAAGCTTTGCCCTTATACCATCAGCACTGTAGTTGTTTCTTTAAAAATATGTTT
The DNA here is from genome assembly GCA_006410635.1 of Cephalophus harveyi. Lineage (NCBI taxonomy): Eukaryota > Metazoa > Chordata > Mammalia > Artiodactyla > Bovidae > Cephalophus > Cephalophus harveyi. The sequence goes on from SJYT01011626.1 coordinate 191,671, forward strand.
TAATGTGTGAAATTGCAGGATGCCAGCGTTGCCATTAAAACCCTTCTCTAGTTCCAATAATTTCTCCACTTACGTTTCTTTCCTCCCCCCTTTAAAAAAAAAAACAAAAAAAAACAAAAAAAAAACACCTTGCTTCTTTTCCAAGGCATATTTCAAAGTGGTCGGAGCGAGAATGTGGGTTTATCAGAAAGGCACACCCCCAACCCGGCCTCCGTCTCTGCCCGAAGCGGCCACAGTGTGGGGCGGTTCAGAAGCAACTCGGGGGCCCTGTTCACAGGCCCAGGCTCAGGAAACCTTTCCTTCGGAGGAATTTAGACTCCGATATTTGTGGCAGAAAAGCCTGATCTCATCCCAGCTCTGTTTTGTCATTTCTTGGGCATCTAGTGCAGACCAGAAAGTGGACATGTGATGATTCTGTCGATTTCTCTTGACTCTTGCACTGGTGTGCGAGGTCAGGCGTGACCAAGGTCAAGTGCAAATTATAAATCAGAGTCCAACTCAGGTCTCTGATGTCTCAGCTGTTTTTCTTCCTTTCTTTTCTCTTCCTGTTCTTTTCTTTCTCCCCCTCCTTTCTTCTTTCCCTCCCTCTCTTCACCCCTCCCTCCCTTCCCTCCTGTTTGGCTCCATCTAGTTATTCAACAGACGTCGGCTGAGATCCTGTCGTGTACCAGGGTCCAAGATGAGAGACGCAGGCTCTGCCTTCACAGACGCACTTCTTCCCACGCACAGGACCCAGAAGCCCCATGACTGACCGCGGTCCCCGTTCCCCTACCTGAACCCACGTGGACGTCAGCCCAGGGTCACCTCCAAAGTCCTTTCCAGACCCACGTTCTCTAAGACTATGGCCTGTGGAGAAATGGGACGCGAGTGAAAAAACCCACCGCGCTCTCCTGTCTTTATTGAATTTCTCCCAGTTCCCAGGGCCATGGGTAACAGCCACAACAGTTCAGCGATCCCCCTCTTGGCTCCTTCTAACTTGTGTTTTAGATTCAGTCTCATGTGCCATATTGTCAATGCTCCAGCTCATGGGCTATTATTGTCACACACACACACACACACACACACATGCTCATGAAAAAAAAAAAAATCAATGCAATTTGAATTTCTCTTCCCCAGCCGGGTCTTTGGTAAATTGTTGTAGAGGGCTATTGATCTCTTATTGCGATGTGATTTTTAAACAGCATTAAGGTAAACATAGTCTTATTGTGTTCATTTTACTGGATAACACTTATCTAGACAAAAGGAGACACGGCGCTGCCGGAGCTACTCAGCTTACCTCGAGGAAAGATGCGGTGAATCACCTCCAATAAAAACAAAGCAAAACAAAAAGCTCTCCACGCTGAACGGAACGGGAAAATTGCTCTCTTGTCACTAATTTTGATTGAATTGAGTCGGCAATCTCTGAACTGGTTCACTGATACAACAATAGGAAACATTTAACTATTTCTTACACTTTCCACATAGAAAGCGGGCTTTCAGACAGTTGATAGGGTGTGCGTGTTAAAGGCTCAGACACACACAGATGGGGGAGGGCTGCCTTGGATCTGGGACTTGAGGAAGTGAGATGTCCCCCGGGAGAGCCTTCAGCCACTGCTGGAGATGCAGAGACCTGGCCCTTGCCCGGGGCGGACCTTGGGAGAGACGGGGACCTGGAGCTGATGATGCTGATGCTGGTGGGAGCGGACATATATTGAAGGTTCTCTGGGCACCAGGCTCTGCTCTACTCATTAAACCCTTATGATATCACCCTGTGATTTTTACCCAGGGTAGAACTCAGAGTTGCCAGACCTGGTGAAGGACCAGTCTTGGGTCAGAATTGCACTGGACTAGGAAGCAGGAAACTATGTGGGCTGTGGCTCTGCTGATAGACTTGCCTCCAAACAGAACCAATATATATAGGTGCGTGCATGAGTGCTAAGTCACTTCAGTCGTGTCTGACTCTTTGTGACGCTATGGACTGTAGCCCATCAGGCTCCTCTGTGCAAGGAATTCTCCATGCAAGAATATTGGAATGGGTCACCATGCCCTCCTCTAGCAGATCTTCCTAACTCAAGGACTGAACCCCCTTGAGGTTGCAATTTGAGGTTGAAGCTCAAGTCTGAAGGCCATCTGCTGGCAGAATTCCTTCTTGCTTGGGGGAAGGTCAGTCTTTTTCTCCTAAGTCCTTCAGTTGATTGAATGAGGCCCACTCCCATTCAGTTCAGTTCAGTCGCTCAGTCGTGTCCAACTCTTTGTGACCCCATGAATCGCAGCATGCCAGGCCTCCCTGTCCATCACCATCTCCCGGAGGTCACTCAGACTTGCATTCATCAAGTCCATGATGCCATCCAGCCATCTCATCCTCTGTCGTCCCCTTCTCCTCCTGCCCCCAATTCCTCCCAGCATCAGTGTCTTTTCCAATGAGTCAACTCTTCACATGAGGTGGCCAAAGTACTGGAGTTTCAGCTTCAGCATCATTCCCTCCAAAGAAATCCCAGGGCTGATCTCCTTCAGAATGGACTGGTTGGATCTCCTTGTAGTCCAAGGGACTCTCAAGAGTCTTCTCCAACACCAGTGTTCAAACGCATCAATTCTTCGGTGCTCAGCCTTCTTTACAGTCCAACTCTCACATCCATACATGACCACAGGAAAAACCATAGCCTTGACTAGACGGACCTTAGTTGGCAAAGTAATGTCTCTGCTTTTGAATATACTATCTAGGTTGGTCATAACTTTTCTTCCAAGGAGTAAATGTCTTTTATTTTATGAAGGTTAATCTGCTTCACTCAACTGTTCCTGATTTAGATATGACTCTCTTCTGAAGAGCATCTTCACAGCAACATCTAGACTAGCGTTTGATCACATCTCTGGGTACTGTTACCCAGCCAAATTGACACATAAAATTAGTCATTACAAGTCCACCCCTCATCAACATGGCCACCATATGCATCCCCTTAAGCTACAGATAATCTCTAAATAAAGACAATCACAAGGTCATACTTACATTTGACTCGAAACACCATCCTGTGTACAACTGGAGACACGCCAACATCTTCCCCAGAAGAGAATGGAGTCCTTAGGTGATGTCCACCCTTCACCTTGATATGCTCTAACTTAAACACTGTGCTGTAATGCTAACAGCTGTTTCTGTTGTTTAGTTACTTAGTCATGTCTAACTCTTTGTGACTCCATGGACTGTAGCCCTCCAGGCTCCTCTGTCCATGGAATTCTCCAGGCAAGAATACTGGAGTGGGTTGCCATTCCCTTTTCCAGGGGATCTTCCTGGCCCAGAGATTGAACCCACATCTCTTGCATTGGCAAGCGGGTTCTTTACTACTGAGCCAGCAGGGAAGCTCCAATAAAAAAAAAAAAAAATTGAATGCTCTAAAAATGCTCACAGCAACTTAAAAAGCTATATTTGAAACAGTAAACAAAATATTTAAGAAACATTTTAAAAGTTAAAAAAAAAAGCAACAGCTTCTAGAAAGTGGAGACAGCTGAATTCAGTTTTGATGGGGCTTCTACGACTTCTTACATGGTTAAGACCTCTCCTTGTCAACAATACACTCCTAGAATTTTGGGCAAGTTACTGATTTTTTGGTGTGTTTTGGTCCCCTCCTTCATAAAGTGGGGAAAGTTACCCCAGACTCGCAGCAACTGATGATTAAAGGACCTGATGCCTATAAGAAGCCCCATGCTCAGTAAACTCAGGTCAACGTCCACTTCCCTTTCTCAATCACAGACCAGGTGTTGGCAAGGGTCTTTTCTGTGAAGGGCTGGAGAGTGAATGTTTCAGGCTTTGGGAGCCACTAAGGCCTTTGTCCCCACTGTTCAGCCTTGCCTTTGTGGTGTCAAAGTCCCTGTCGCTGTTTAGTCACTAAGTTGTGTCCAACTCTTTGTGACCCCATGGACTGCAGCCCTGCAGGCTCCCCTGTCCATGGGATTCTCCAGACGAGAATACTCGAGTGGGTTGCCATTTTCATCTCCATGGGATCTTCCTGACCCGGTGATCGAACCCATGTCTCTTGCATTGGCAGGTGGATTCTTAATGACTAAGCCACTAGGGAAGCCTGAAAGTCCCTGTAGATGATACCCAAACAAGTGAGTGTGGCTGTTTGCTAATAAAACTTTATTGTCATCGCTGAAATATGAACTGCTGATAATTTTCATGAGTCACAGAGTCTTGTGATTTTTTTCAACCATTTAGACATGTAAAACCATTCTCGGATCGTGGGCCCTACAAAAGCAGGTGGCAGGCTGGATGTGGCCCCTCCCCGGGCAGTGGTTTGCAAAGGCAGGCAGTAGACCCGAAGCCCCTGAAGGCAGGAGGTGCAGATGTTTTTTTTTTTTGCCTGCCCAGAGTCCCCAGCAAGTTTTACATGCAGGAATCAACAAAACGCAGTGTGACAGATTAGAATCCTGCATGTGTCTACATTTTAGGATTCAGGGGACGGCTAAGTGAAGAAATATTTGTAAACCAGGGTTGACATCACGAAAGGCTGCATCTTTTCCGAGCTTTATTTACCATTTGGTCCTTGAAGGGGAAGCTTTAAAGTTCACAGCAATGACTATCAGGAAATGGCCAATAAAAAGGGATGGAAGCAAGGATCTAAAATCTATTTGGCGGAGTTATTCATCTATCCGTTTATGAATCCAGCAAAAACAATTTCACCGCTCTCCCATCCTCCATGCTCCCACACAAAGGAAAAACTTTGTTTTTCCTGGATCCCCAGGGAGCCTTCTTTTGGGGCTGGGGGGTGGCCTAAGGAGAGATCAGGGAAGCTCAGCGGTATAGTCTATTAAAGCACAGCTGTTCATCAATTAGGACGGAGAAAACAATCCTGCTGTTTTAGAACAGCGTGATGCTCCTCGCACTGTCTGAGCGAGCACCGTGAGACCGGACGGGCACCCGTTTCCCTTCATCTGTCTCCCCCAGACACTGGTCTAGAGGGGGCCCAGGTCCCCACGTTCCTGCATCTCTGCCACCCTCAGGCCCGCTGCATCCAACCCCAATAACAGCCAGAGGGCACCCGCCACCCCTGTTGGTCCGAAAGCTGATCCACAGCCTAGCGGGTTGTAGGAGACTGAGGTCTCCATGGGTCCTCGCAGATGCTGTTCAAACAGTATAGTGTCCTCGGGATTGACCTGAATGAGCCATCCAACAGGGCTCCCTGCAAAAGGGAAGTTGGCTGTGGTGAATTCAGGGAGCTTCTTGTGACTATCGTTTAGATCCCAAAGAGGTATTTAATCCACTCCTAATTCCTACAACAATTAGAGGGAACATCAGAGAGAATATTGAACACCATTAAGTAACTGGTTCTCATTCTCAGCTCAGGTCCAGGTTAAATTTTTTTCCCATAATACTTAGAAACCCACTTTTCAAGGCCATGTGTGGGTTGGCCCCCACCTACCCCTCCAACATCAGCTCTTGCCAGAACACCCCTGGGCCTTTGCACTGTCTCATTTGCCTCTTTTGGTCTTTACTTAAATGTCAGCTCCTCAGGTCGTTACTAAAGTCACTCTCCCATCACATTATCACATCATCCTGTCTGTTCCCCACTTTGTGGTTCTTTGGTTTGTTCTCTCCTCTGTATCCTGGAAGTCTCTGCTAGTAAGCAGCTCCATAGCAGCTTGGCACAAAGTAGGAGGAGCTCAGTACATCCTCGTTGATGGAAGGATGGCAAAGTGAGGCTAACGAAAGAGCCTCCCAGATGGAGGACTGCTCCGGAATAGGGATCAGGGCTCTGAGGCTCAAGACTCAAGCCTCCACATGCGGCTGCTCTGGTCTGGGGCCAACCACTGAGCCCTTGAGCGTCAGTCTCTGCAGCTGAAAGATACGGACAGTGCTTGAACCCTCCCCTCAGGAGCTTTGGGAAAATTAAATGCTGCGGTGGTTGTGCAAAGAGACTCGTGGACTGTAAATCTCGCCGCATGTCTTAGTCACCTGGGACCCTGCCAGTTCCGGAGGGCAGGGACAGACAGGGGCTCAGCTTTGTCACCGGACCATCTGGAGGCATCTTGGTTCACTTTCCATAGTGGTTGTTGAGTGAAAGGATGGTGTGGGCTGGCCTCAGCTGACACCAAGGAATCGAGAATAAAGAAATCGTGCTCCGAAATAGAGATTGTCTGACTTTCCCTGTGGTATGCGCTGGATTGTTTCCGTAAAATTCATACACTGGAGTCCTAACCCCTAACATCTTAGAATGTGAGCATGTTCGGAGATGCCGTCTTTAAAGGGGTGATGAAGGTTAAGTGAGATCATATGGGTGGGCCCGGGTCCAGTCTGACTGGTGTCCTTACAGAAGAGGAGAGTACACAGGCACAGAGGGAAGATACAGGGAGGAGGCGGCATCTGTAAGGCGAGGGAAGGGAACTCGGAACCAATCCTGCCGACACCTTCTAGAGACTTCCAGCCTCTAGAACAGTGAGAATCAATTTCTGTTGTGCACGCTGCCCTGTCTGTGATATCCTATGAGCCCTGACTGATGAATGTACCCAGACAGCCCGTTTATTGTAGTAAACACAACTCCTCATTATGGAAAATGACCTCATTCAAGGCCCCAGGAGAAGTGCATTACAGAAGAGATCTCATGGCATCTCCCAGCAAAGTGGTCCTCAGCAGCCCCAGCTGTAAGATGAGGAAACTGGCCTGTTCTGGGCCCACAGCCAGGATGAGGCAAGCCTAGCACAGTGAGGTGGTTAAGCCTAGGGGCTCTAAGAAAAACCTCGGGTTTGAATCTTAGCTTGGTCATTTCCCAGCCCTGAGATCTTAGCAAATTATTGCAGAGTTTCAGTTCCCCATCGTTTAATGGAGCTGATGAGAGTGGTACCCAACTCTTGGAGCTGTGGAGGGGCATCAGCGAGATCACTCCTTAGAGTCTTTCTCAGCACACTGTGAATAGCACAGCTCTCAAGTTCCTGGGCATGGATCACAGCTCATAGCAGGCTGGCCAGACTTGAGAACCCGCCCCTCTCCAGCTGCCCCTGGCCCCGGGTGATGAAGGCTCTGGGCAGGAATGAACCACAGGCCCTGCTGCCTGACGCACAGCCCCCTGAAGGGGAGCTGGCCCCCTGCAGCGCATCTAGCCATCTGAACCCCTCTCTCTGAGCCCCTGTGGCCACCATCTGGGCTTTTTAAGGACCTTCTCCTGTATCTCCTGCTGCTGTAGCCCAAACAGGAAGTCTGCTGTGGCCACCAGTTGCCTCTGAAATAGGGCAGTTCAAATGTCAAAAAAGGCGAAAGTAAGACCCAGTGTGGAGGGACTTCCCTGGTGGTCCAGTGACTAAGATTTCCCCTTCCAAAGCAAGGGCTGTGGGTTCAGTCCCTGGTCAGGGAACTAAGAGCCCACATGCCTCATGGCCAAAAAACCAAAACGTAAAACAGAAGCAGTACTATAACAAATTCAATGAAGACTTTAAAAGTGGTCCAGGGTAAAAAAAATCTTTTAAGTGAAAGTCAGAAAGTAAAGATTGAGGACAAATCAAAGCAGCAGTCCATGTTGGCTCCTGACCACATTGGTGAAAGACAGGATGGTCCACAAAGGGGTTCTGAGTTGAGTCCTTCCCTGGCCTTGCCCAGTGCTGCTCCCTGGCTGGGCAGCTTTAGAGGAGCTTCCTTAACCTCTCTGTGCCTTGGTTTCCACATCTGTATGGTGGGATTCATCCCAGTACCTATTGTGTAGGTAGCTGGAGAGATCAAGAGATAATACATAGAAAGTGTTGAGCAAAGTGTCTGCTCTGGGCTTCCTAGGTGGTGCTAGAGGGGAAAGAACCCACCTGCCAGTGCAGGAGACTCATGAGATGCGGGTTTGATCCCTGAGTCAGGAAGATCCCCTGGAAGAGGGCACGGCAACCCACTTCAGTATTCTTGCCTGTAGAGTTCTGGACAGAGGGGCCTGGTGGGCTACAGTCCATGGGGTCGCAAAGAGCTGGACACGACTGAAGCGACTTAGCAGCAGCAGCTGTTCAGGAAATGGTAGCTGCGGTCTGAGGTCTCAGGCTTATCCGCGTCCTCTGGATTCCCCTCCTCCTCCCGGGCCCGCTGATCTTGGACCCTCACGGAGCACTGACTGCTCAGCCCACGCGTGTCTCTCACGCTCCACCCTCGCGCCACCACCACTTCTCACGCGACGCGTTGCTCTCAGCTCTGCCCGAGAGACTAGTTAGTGTCATTTTCCAAGGTCCAGCTACTGTTACCCCCTCTGTGAACCTGCTGAATATTACCAGGGGGCTCCTATAATCTTACAAAGCGAGTTCCCTTTCCCTCATTTTTACTCATGGGGAAACTGAGGCTCACGAAGATTGATTTGTCCAAGGCCATAAAGCTTTCAAGGTCACAGGGTTTCAAATCAAGAGCTCTGTGGTCCCCAGGCCATCCTGATTGACCCCTGTCTGTCTTTCCACATATTGTATTCACATTACTTGTGGCCTTTGACCCGGTCACAATGTGCATAATTTGATGGTAGGTGTAAGTCTATTCACCTCTGTATCCCTAACCTCTCGCAGGACACCTGGTACAGGCTGATGCTTGATAAATACTGAGTGAATGAATGAAGGGAAGAATAAATTCCACATGCATGTAATAAAGGAGTCAGATTTAAAGGGATCACTAAGCTTGCCACAGTTCTCAAAAGGCTAAGTCAGATAATTCGTGGAAATGTCTTCCTGTCAAAATCGTGTTAGGAAAATACAGTAGCAAGTAGTATTGCGTGGTTTTTTAATATAATTCGCAATTTCTGTAGCTTCTTATTGAAACATGAACTTAAAGAGGCACATGGGTGGTCGAATGTGTGTATCCAGAGAATTGTGGGAGGATCTCGGTGCAGACCCAGCTTGAGCAGCATCTTGACCTGGGACGGATGTGGGAACAGGAAGGGCGTGCGGGCTGAGTGGAGGTGGGCATGGTCCTGCTCAGCTGCTTGCTGGTTCCCTCACCTTCGTCGAGTCACTGGGCTTCAGCTTCTTCATCTGTGAAATGGGGCTTTGTTGGGAACCACAGCTGCTACAGGGAGCACCCAAGGGGAGTCAGTTTCCGCTTCCTCTCTCCGCGATTTACAAGACAGAGTTCAGGTTCTTCACTCTGACAGTTGTTTGTCTTTCAGCCTAAAATCTTGGCTCTCTGTCTCCACCTGGGCAGCATCCCGTGTGGCACTGGCCAGGCCTGGTGCACCAGGCAGCTCCTGGTCAACGTGAGAGGATTGGAAGCAAAGGCCGAGACTCTTAGAACTTGCTGGATGGTGCCATCCTTACCAACTGCAAGCTCGGCTTGACTGTGGATGGTGGGACTTCAGCGGGAAGTGATGGGGATGGGGGAACAGATGGCATTTGTGAGGGTCCGGAGGAGGGGAAATTCCAGGTGTGTGTATGAGTCAGTCGGCAGGCAGTGCTTTTGAGTCGGGGGGCAGAGCGTGAGAAGAGGAGGAGGAGGACTTAGATGGGGAAGGGGCTTCTTAATGAGCAGTCCGTGGTCCCTGAAGGGAATTTATTCCTTCCTTCTTCCTTGTCCTTCCTTTCTCTTCTCTCCCCCTGCCGATTTCAGAAGGATAGAGTTTAAAGTAAGGTTAAAGTTGGAGGACAGAGAAGACAGATCTCAGCGGGGTTCTAAGTGGGTGTGTGAAAGAGATCAAATTAGCAGAGGATCAGATTACCAGTACAGCTTCCGAATTCTGAAACTAAGTTCAAGTCTGTAAAGGACAAAAGAGAGTCCTGTATCCTCTTCAACATGACCCGTCTCTTGCTTTGTTTCCCTGCCTTTGGATGATTTATGATCTACATGCTTAAGTTCCGGGCCCCCAGGGACATCTTCCTGACCTACTCTGTGATCAGAACTCTAAGTTCGCAAGAATTTGATTTCTCCCAGGTTTAAACTAAAGGGAACAAGAATACTGTCTATCTCTGTCTGTCCATTTGTCCATCCATCCATCCAACCATCTTCTGTCCTTACTTTCTCTCTTTTCTCCTTTCATTCACCCTCCCATCTATCCATTCATTTTTCTTTCTTTCTTTCCATCTTTCTTCCTCCCAACCATCCATCCATCCATCTATCCATATTCTTTCCTTCCTTCCATTTTTCTTCCTTCCTTCCTTCCATCCGTCCACCCTCCCATCCATCCATCCATCTTCCTTCCAACCATCCATCCATCCATCTTCCTTCCAACCATCCATCCATCCATCTTCCTTCCAACCATCCATCCATCCGTCTATCCATATTCCTTCCTTCCTTCCATCCATCCATCCTTCTGTCTATCCATTCATCCATCCACCCATCTATCTTCTTTCCTTCCATCCCCCCATCTATCTATCCATCCTTCTATCCATCCATCCATCTAAGCATCTTCCTTCCTTCCATCCTTCCATTCACCCACCCATCCACTACTACCCAAGAAGAGTGGTAGATTAGGGACAAGCAAGGGGGGGAAGTGACAGTTACTTACTGATGTAGACTTACTGGGGCCATGTAGATTTGGGGAGATGAACCCTGCCTACTAGCTGCAGTTCTAGTCAATCACCGCATCATCCAGAGACCCAGTTATGTCATGTGTAAATGAGGGCTAATGGCCCCTGCCTCACAAGGAAACGATGTCATCCACACCAGCCTTGTGAATGTAACCTCCCCCCAGAGCTTCCCCTGGGAATGTGGAGGGGAATAGACATTCTCACTAACCTATGCCAGGCACGACTGCACGACTAAGGGGTTATTTGCATATTTTTCCAGAAGGAGAACCTGGCAGGTCTGCCCTGGCCCCCGCCCGTAGTGGAGAAGGGAAGAATAGTTCTTATTCTTCCCGAAGCCCCACCTGCCTGGGGCGGGGAGTGGTCTCATTCCACCAGAGGCTTTGAGCTCTGTGTGCGGTGGTTGCCTGCCAGGGGGCGTGCACACCAGTCAACCAGACAGGGAGGGAGCCTCATGGGGAGGGTTTCTAGTGGGTTATTCTCTACCAGGATGGGCGCTCAGAGCCAGGGTCCCCCAGCCCTGCCCATTGCCTCCCCCCGCCCTGCCCATTGCCTCCCCCCAGGTGTGGGGCGCATCCTGGGTGCTGTTTTTCCAGATAAAGAAGCTTCAAGGGGCTGGGAAGGGTAAATAATGTGCCCAAGGTCAAATGCCCCTGAGTGGACACGCAGAATGGCAGGAGGTTTAGAACTGGGACTGCAGCCAGCTGCTCCCACCCTGCTTCCATTTTGATTTCAGAGGGATGAGCTCTACCTTCAACTCAGACCTGTGAAGTGTAGACAGTCCGAGCAAGAAAACGGCCAAGAATTCTGGAGCTTCAGCCTGTTGGGGTGGCTGGGTGTGTTTCCCTGGCTACAGTCCCAGGACCAGGGTGGCAGCAATAGGATGAACAGTAGGAGGTTGAAGTGAGTTTTTAAGAGGCTGGATGTCTTCGTCTTAAAAAGCCATCCTTTATTCTGAGACATCTTTATGCCTGTCCTAGAATTTCAATGTGCATGTTTTCTTGTCTGAAATGGGAATGATAAAAAAACAACCAAACAAAAAATGGCTCTTGGGTTTTGTTTTTTAAAAAGTGAAAAGTGAAAGAGTTAGTTGCTCAGTCATGTGGGACTCTGTGACCCCATGCACTCTAGCCCGCCAGGCTCCTCTGTCCATGGACTTCTTCAGGCAAGAACACTGGAGTGGGTTGCCATTCCCTTTTCCAAGGGATCTTCCCAACCCAGGGATCGAATGAGGGTCTCCTGCATTGCAGGCAGATTCTTTACCATCGGAACCATGAGGGAAGTCTTTGGCCAAATAAAAGCTGGGACTCTACATTGATTCCCTTTATCTATCTATTTATCTGTCTTTGTATCTATCATCTCTCTCTATCATATCTGTCTACTTATTATCTATATTCCCACCTATTCTGGTATCTATCTGTCATTGATCTATCATATCTATCATCTCTGCTTGTTATCTATATATCCATCTACTCTGTTATCTGCCATTTACCTATCATATCTCTCATCTATCTTTGTATGTATTGGCTCTCCCTATCTACCTATTATCTATCTATCCATCTATTGTCTTTCTGCTTTCTATTATTTACCTGTCATATCTATTATCGGTCTATCTTCCTCTCTACCGATCATCTATCGACTTGCCTGTCCTTAACTGTAAGATGTACTGCTCTGTGACATCGGTGAATCTGCGCATCCCTGCTCTGTGTATCAGAGAAGGCGATGGCAGCCCACTCCAGTGCTCTCGCCTGGCAAATCCCATGGACGGAGGAGCCTGGTGGGCTGTAGTCCATGGGGTCACTAGGAGTTGGACACGACTGAGCGACTTCACTTTCACTTTTCACTTTCATACATTGGAGAAGGAAATGGCAACCCACTCCAGTGTTCTGGCCTGGAGAATCCCAGGGACAGGGGACCTGGTGGGCTGCCATCTATGAGGTCTCACAGAGTCGGACACGACTGAAGCAACTTGGCAGCAGCAGCAGCAGCAACTCTGTGTATCTCAAGGAAGTTCTATGGATTAGGAGGTCCCAGTGCCTTCCTGGGGCTACTGATCAGCCATATCTCAGTCATCTCAGAGCCCAGGAGCTCTGGAGAGCGGACCAGGTTCTCACAGAGCCTGGCACAATTCATTCATTCATGCACTCACTTTACAGATCACGTGGACTTCTTACTCTGGATCAGCTCCTGTCCGGCAGGCTAGGGGAAGAACAGACAGGAGCAGTAACAGCCTTCAGCTTTTCAGGGTAGCAGGGGCCCCAGTAAGTACATGAGAGATCTGCTCGCTCTGTGGGGTGAGGAGAGAGGACTTCTGAGGAGGGTGTGTGTGTGCAGGGGTCACGGGAACACCTGGGGCTGGAGCTGGGGGTAGGGGTTCTGGCTTAGGGGGGTATGTGATAGGGAAGAGCTTCTGAATCTCAATGGCAGAAGCTCAGAGGACCTGGGGACCAGATTCCTGGGGAGCTCAGGCATTTAAACACTAGAGAAAATGGAAATGCGTCATTTCTTGGAATGGCAGATGGATTGTGGTCTTTTTTAGAGTGCAGCATCGCCACCGATTTGGACCTCACGCTTTCTCTGAGGGTCATAGCGACTGGGCCCTGCATTTCACAAGGTCTGTCTCTTTATGGAGGCTTTTCTCAGACTTGATGTCATCTGGTTCACACAGCGGGCCTGGCGAGGTGGGTGTTATTATCTCCATTATGTAAAAGGACATGGAGCCTCGGGCAGATGAGATGACTTGCTTAGGGCCACCTGGCTTGTCACTTGACTTAAAGCTTCAGGGCCACCGCACCCCAAAGCAGCCATTTCCTTGCAAACTCTGAACATGATGTTTGCCTGCACACAGCGGCGCTGTTTTGTTTTCCTCTCTCTGACATCAACTGGCTTTAGAAAGGTCAGTCGACTCCTTTGACCGGTGACCTCAGCATCCATTAACTGTGTCGGGGACACAGAGCTGGGTGGTGGTCTTGGTGTCCTTTCTCCCTCCCCATTATGCTGGGGGCCACCCTCTGAGAAGTGATTTTTTCGAAGGGACCTCAGGAAGAATGGGACATGTTGACTCTCAGTGTTCAAAAGGCTGGCATCTGGGGGAAACTCATTATTTATATTCTGCAGGGGGAGTCTCTGATAATGTTTTTCTCAAGTGAAAACATTTGCTAAAAAGCCTGACAAATCACAAAGAAGGAACTTAAAAAAAAAAAAAAGGAAATTTAGGATCGGAAGTTGAGCACTGATTAATATTCCGGGTTAAATCTTTCTGAGCCAGGGAAAAGATGACCCTCATAGCCCTCCTGTGTGTGGACTTCTGTTTCCATGAATGTTGCCTGGCATTGGTTTTATTGTTGGTGTACAGGGTGTGTGTGTTTTTAAGGATATAAATTCCAACCATGTTTTGTGTGAAGGGTCTCAGTGCATACTGACATTGTGAGTGTCAGCCCCAGATCACTTTAATCAGAGAGTGGATATGCATGATAAAACGGATAAGGGACTTTAATCAAAAAATCCGCTGGCCTGGAAACGTGACGCACTCCGCCAAACACACTTCATCCCACTTTTCTTGTGCCACTGCCAAGATTCTGTTTCATGAATATGCATTGGGCATGATATTACATTAAAATGTGACATTGGTGTATGGGGTGGAGGATTTAGAATTCCCTCCCCCGCCCCAAGATGTATGTATATATCTGTACACACACACACGCACGCACGCACGAGCGCTCACACGTATGCATTTCTGCAAAGTTTTTGTCAATTGCACCTTCATGTCCCAAGATGATTTTTCCCTTCCCAAAGCTCATTTGGGAGCTGAATATTGAATTTATATAACTTGTCATCCTTACAAGAAACTAAGTGACACTAGGCAAGAATTTTATCTAAGCTCTACCTAGGAGCGTCGATCCAGTTTTCAGCAAGGGTTACATCTTTCCATATAAAATGCTTATTCAAGAGAGAGGGCACAGGCAGGCGATTCTGTGGCTTGTTTCTATTTCAAGGCATTAGCGAGTGAGGTATACTGAGGGAGCGTATGTTTTGTCTGCATCACATACCTTTAGAATCAGGGCCAGAGACTCCAGTGAAATGCTTGGTGGAGTCCTTCAGGAAGAGCAACGGTGGGGCACACGTCTGTCTGCTTTGGTGTCCTCGGACTCCAGCTAATGGGCCACTGTCAGCTCCCAGCTCTCCTCTCTGCCTGCTGTGTTTTTTCCTCCATCTAGATGGAGGCTGCAAAATTTGAGACTCGATCAGAAATAATATCATGCCAAGCAAAGCACACCACTTGCCGGATAAAAGTGCACGACACAGATGAAAGATAAATGTATGGTCAGACCTTGCTTGTTATCTTGCAGAGTCCCATCCAGGGAAGAAAATTCTGGGTGGTGTTTGGCAAGCTCAGATTCATCTGAAGGAATCGGGGGCTGAACGGCTCCAGAAGGCTATTTGCATAGAAATGGGCTGGTGCCTGACTCCCCAGAGGGCTGCCTGTCCCTTAGCCTCTCGGTGGCACTGGTGGCCAAGGGCTAGCCCTGTACTCTCTGTAGGCTTCCCAGGTGGTGCTGATGATAAAGAGCCCACCTGCCAACACAGGAGATGTAAGAGTTGTTGGTTCAATGCCTGGGTCAGGAGATCCCCTGGAGGCGGAAATGGCAACCCACTCCAGTATCCTTGCCTGGAGAATCCCAGGGACAGAGGAGCCTGGTGGGCTGCTGCCTATGGGGTCGCACAGGGTTGGACATGACTGAAGCGACTTGGCAGCAGCAGCAGCTCCTGCTTTGCAGGTCGATTCTTTGCCCTCTGAGCCACCAGAGAAGCTGCAAAAGCACTGAATCGCTTTGCTGTACACCAGAAACTTACATGATATTTTAAATCAAGTATACTTCGATTAAAAAGTGGTGGTGCTTTCAGGGAAGCCCCTGCAAACATAAATAATTTTCTTGGAAAAATTCCATGTGTTGTCATTTTTCACTCAAAAGGCAAACCTGATTACGGGGCTTGGGTGGTGACATCTGGCAAGCCCAGATTGCACTGCATCTGCCTGCGGCCCCTGGCAGGCAGACTGACCCTTGCATTCAGGGCGTGATGCTCTGGTTCTTAACTTTATAAACCATCCCAAGGATCACTTGAAAAGGGAGGTGCCTGGGAAAGGGAAGGTAGTTCTCATTCACAGCTGGTATTATCATTGGATCCGAATCTCCAAACGCTGTAGCCCGGGGTACGGCAGGAGGAAGAACAACCCTGACATGCTTGGTGGTGATGAAGCCTTCTGCATTTGCTTATGTCATGTTGACGCCTCATATTGGGTTATATCATGTCATGTTTCATTATTACAGAATTCATAAGACATAGTAGAATACTGGCAGGAATTTGGGAATTAGGGGAAGAAAATGAACCCACAACCCCACACCTACAGTATATTTTTCTTATCTGTTCCCTGCTGTGGTTTCAGTTAAAAAGCTCCCCCTGTGACTCTGTGTTATTAATTAGGGTGGTTGGTTATCTGCGAGAAGCAGATATTTCTAAGATACAGTCACACAGTATGTGAATGAGGGTATCTGGGGACTCACTCTACTTGAGGAAATAGAACCGTACTTGAAAGTTCCATTATGTGGTGAAGACAAACGCATCTAAAAATAACCCACAAGTCTGATTTTTCCTCCCTCTTCCTATAGGGTGGTTATCTGCTTCAGCTTTGGCTTTTCAACGTTTGGGGGTCCTCTAGACATGCACATAATTTCAGCTTTCTTCTTTTCTGCCTGGGCTGCTGATTCGTCTTTAAATTTAATGTGATTGTGGCAGAAACACTTGACGTGAAGTCTACCATCTTACATTTCAGGTGCATGATGCGATATGGCTATTTACCGCGCGGTGCTGTATGGCAGGGCTCCAGAATTTATCCGCCTTGTGTAACCACACCTGCTGTGCCTCCCCTTCCCTCTCCCCGGTCCCTGGCACTCGCCATTTTATTCTTTGCCTTTATGAGTTGACTGCTTTGAAACTGCATGTAAGTATAACCTTGCAGCATTTGTCCTTCAGTCTCTAGCTTATCTCACTTAGTGTAGCGTCCTCCAGGTGCATTGATGTTTTTTTACATATGGCAAGATTGCCCTTTTTTGAGGCTGAGTAGTATCCCACTGTATATATGTATTAATACCTGCAGAGCTCTACACCAAGGTCACAGGCGTGAGGCCTCGCACATGGCCCCAGAGGCAGAGCCCCACACCAAGGCCATCCCTGGAACTGACTGAGCCCACAGTAACCGTTGCTATGAGCCCTCCTTATCTAAAAATGGACAGCCCCCTGACCCCTTATTAGACAAAAATGCCCGCCCGAATCAATCACCTAATGCCACCCTTCCAGTAGGACTTTCCTTTGTCTTGAGGCCATAAACATTGGCTGCTAGCCTCTCCCTGGTCTGTCGGCAGATTGGCCTCTGTGCCGGCAGTGCCCTCTTTATCTCTGCTCTCTGTTCTTAGTAAACTCTTTCCTTCCTGAAATACTCTGTGTCTGGAAATTCTTTCCCACCCCATGCACAGGCCACAGCGGTACCACATCTTCCTCATCCATTCATCTGCCAGCGGACGCTTAGCTTGTTTACACCTCTTGGCCGTTGTGAAGAGTTTTGCAGTGAATATGGGCGTGTGAGTATCTTGTAGAAGTCCCAATTTCAATTCTTTTGGTTAAATGCCCACAAATGAGATGGCCGAATGATATAGTAATTCCATTTTTTAAAAAGAATAAATTTCCATACTTTTCCCATAGGGACTGCATCAATTTTTCCTAGAGGGAAAAATACCAGGACAGAGATCTTTGTCTCTGCAATGCTCAGCAGGGGTGGGAACTTCTAAGCAACAGACAGTGGGCTTCCCAGGGGCACTAGCGGTAAAGAACACGCCTGCTAACACAGGAGATGTAAGAGACGCAGATTCGATCCCTGATTTGGGAAAATTCCGTCGAGAAGGGTAAGGCAACCCAGTCCAGGATTCTTGGCTGGAGAAGCCCATGGACAGGGGAACCTGGAGGGCTACAGTCCGTGGGGTTGCACAGAGTCAGACACGACTGAACATGTAGCACATACAGTGGATGCAGACGAGCAATCCCAGAGGTCATCTGAGGTTTGGGTCAGAGTCCAAGTAGCCCTGTTCATCAGTCCCTCATTGAAAAGAATGACAAGGACATGTGCTCTTTAAGTAAAGAAAGGGTCCCATTTTTATGGGCTCATTTTCAGGAGCTATGTAGAAGGGGTGACTGTGCTGGTCTGGATAGGTTTCAGGGTAGAGAGTGGAGTAGAGCTATCTATCTGTTTGTTTCATCACCAGCATCAGCCCTCCTGTAACTTTTACCCTCCCCTCCCTGCCATAAGCCCTCATTATTAACCATGTCCATCTCCGCAGAGGAAATCAGAGAGCCGTGAATGCTGCTCCATGTCAGGCTGTTTGAGTTTGTGCAGCTGAGACACCTGGATCTGCATGCTGAGGTTTCTGAGTAGAGTGCCATCCCTCTACATGGTGCTGAAGAGCCAGGACTCAGCAGTGATCAGTGCTTCATTCCTCATTCCTCCCCTAAGAGGGGATGTTGGGGGAGGAAGCGAGGAACGCAAGAGACATAACCAGGATGGCAGGCGCCGCTGCACCTCGGTATGGGCTGTCTGATAAAGCAGTTAGACTTTTCTGGTGAGGGACACAGCCTCCACTCCCCACTTTCCTGCCTGAGTCTTAGATGGCTACACCCACAGAGGAGGGTCTGCCTAGCTCACCCTCCCAGTGCAGGAAAGGAGGATTGGAATAGAATAATAATAAATATAAAAAAGGGAGACTCAACTCTGGTCTACTCTGCTTAGGGGCTAGTGGCACAGAGGGGAACCCAGGTCTGTACGCCGATCATTGTGACGGAGGAATTCCTCCTATGGGTAAGATTTGGACTGGGAATGTCCTAGAGCCTGACTCATCAAATAAGTGACTCCTCTTCCTCAGAGGCCTAGAGGTGCTCCAGGGAGAAGACAGAAGAAGGGAAGACCATTAAGAGAGAAGTTTTCTCTCTAATATTACAAAGGTGATTTTGGCTGGGAAAGTTGGCTAAGGTAAGAGAGAGAAATGGAAAGATACCAAGACATTTCCTGCCCAAGTGTTACTAATTCTTGGGAAATTGCAGAAAAACAAGGCACAGGCTGCTCTTGTTGCTTCCTAGCTGAGAGGGGCAAAAATGCCTTTTCAGTGACCTAAACTGCTGTCATCCAAGATGGCCTGGTGGTCATGGATGGGAAGTTTTCTAAAATATGTGTACCGAGTCTACCCACTATTTCCCTTATCGTGCAAATGTCCACATCTCTTTGCATGAGAATGAAGTAGCTATGTCGGCAATTTCTGGGTGAAGAGTAAATAAAGGGAACTCAAAGAGCAGTCATGGGAATTCTGTGGTGGCCCAGGGGATGGCAGCTCACACCAGTATTCTTGCCTGGAGAATTCCCTGGGCAGGGGAGACTGGTGGGTTTTCCATGGACAAAGAATCGGACACAACTGAGAAGCTAACAATTTCACCAGTGGTTAAGAATCCACCTTGCAATGCAGGGGTTGTAGCTTTGATCCCCTTTTCAGGGAACTAAGATCCCACATGTGGCAGAGCTACTAAGCCTGCGTACGAGTCTACCCACTATTTCCCTTATCGTGCAAATGTCCACATCTCTTTGCATGAGAATGAAGTAGCTATGTCGGCAATTTCTGGGTGAAGAGTAAATAAAGGGAACTCAAAGAGCAGTCATGGGAATTCTGTGGTGGCCCAGGGGATGGCAGCTCACACCAGTATTCTTGCCTGGAGAATTCCCTGGGCAGGGGAGACTGGTGGGTTTTCCATGGACAAAGAATCGGACACAACTGAGAAGCTAACAATTTCACCAGTGGTTAAGAATCCACCTTGCAATGCAGGGGTTGTAGCTTTGATCCCCTTTTCAGGGAACTAAGATCCCACATGTGGCAGAGCTACTAAGCCTGCGTCCTGTAACTCGAGAGTCTGTGCGCTATAACAAAAGACTATGTGCGCTGCAAGTAAGACATGATCTGTTCAGTTCAGTTCACTCGCCCAGTCGTGTCCAACTCTATGCGACCCCATGTACTGCAGCACGCTAGGCTTCCCTGTCCATCACCAACTCCCGGAGCTTGCTCAAACTCATGTCCATCGAGTAGGTGATGCCATCCAACCATCTCATCCTCTGTTGTCCCCTTTTCCTGCCTTCAATCTTTCCTAGCATCAGGGTCTAGACCTGATACAGTCAAATAAGTATTTAAAAAAAAAAACACAGTCACAATTAGGGCCAGTGAGATGCTTCTGTACCAGTCTTGAGGGCTTCATTGTAGTCCCTTTCTCAATACTTGGAAGTACTTGGCCCTTGTGTCAAAGTTGAGAGTCCTTGGGAGGAAGACCTAGTTCCTCATGGGCTGCTTAGGGGATATTTGACTAGTTACTTCTCCCTCCTGAGCCTCAGTATCCTTTTCTGTTAAATGGGGTTGAAACAGACAGGACTATTGAGAAGATTCGATTCTGGATGGGAGGCATAGCCTGGCACTCAGTTGGTCTTTAATAAATCAATCATTATTTTTATTCAAATAGTCTGTGTCCCAGTTGTAAATACACCAGCCAGTAGCTTTGGATCATTAACAGCACTTACAAATAAAGACATTTCCCTCTGAAGTAGAAGGTTATGTCATGGCAAATAAATATTGTATTGATAGCATTAATAATAAAAAGTGCAAATGTGACTATAAGGCAGGGATGTGACTTAGCCATGCAGATTTCCAAGTGGGTTTGGGGAATCTATTCGATTTGTGGGGTTTTATGCTAGGCAGTCACAATAGATAATCCTTGTATTAACTGGCTCCCTCATCAGAGCTATGGGAACTATACAAAGTACACTAGAAGAACGGCTTCAGTAGGGGATGATCCTGCCTTGCGGATCGCTACTGAGAGGTATTAACTGTTGCACAATTGTATGGGTGACCTGGGGTTTCTTGGTGTAGCTTTTCAGAAGTGGGTGCTATTTGCCTGGGTCTGAAAACAACCAGTTTGCATGTGTGGTCTCATCAGCTCTGACACAAGAAAAGTGCAAAAGTGATCTGGAAACACTGGGAGCTTGGGGAGACTTTGGTATTACCTTCCCCCAGAGAACTGGGCAGTGACTTGCCCAAGGTCACACTGAGGCTAATGTGAATCTCTGAAGCTGTTCTATAAGCATTAAACTTTGACTTTCAAAAGAAATTGCTAATTTCTTTTCTCTGTCTCCCTGACCATGGCAAACCTTGGTCATCACCTCTCTCTACCATGTGGAAAACACACAACTTGAGCCATGAATCAGTTATTATGGTTGACTCCCAACATCTATTCCACCCCAAATGGGTAGTGGGAACCACCTGGGTTAGTCAGGGTAATCAGTGCGAACTGCAGTAGCAGATAAACCCCAGTGCTCAGTGGTTTGATACAATACAACGTCAACAGTGTCTAGACCAGTGCGCGGCCTTTCACCAACTGGTTCAGGAAGCTGGACCTCTACATCCTAGGGTGTTTGTCATCTTATAGGGCCTGAGCTGCTGGTGAGAAAAAGCATGAGGACCACGTAGGACGTTTTAAGGACAGGCCTGGAAGTGGCATCACTTTTTTCACTTTTTATTGGTATGTGAGCCAGGCAAATGGTTCAGTCTGAACTGTAAGAGAGACTGGGAAATGGCGGTCTTCATGGATATCCAGGAGGGTGAATGGGATTAAAAAATATCAGCCAGCGTTTTCCTACAGCATCCAAGGTCATCCCTTCCCCCTTGCCAGCGGGGGTTCAGGATGGGGAACACGTGTATGCCTGTGGTGGATTCATGTTGATGTATGGCAAAACCAATACAATATTGTAAAGTAATTAACCTCCAATTAAAATAAATAAATTTATATTAAAGAAAAAGAATGAGTATGAAACCCAGAGTATATGTATGGATTGGTAAAAGCTGGGTGTTTTAGAAAAGGTTCTTTCATACCTAAGGCAATGAGCCCGTTTCTTTCTTTGGAGAAATCCCCAGATCTGCTGCATCCTGGTTCCTACCTGCCTGAGGAAGCTACACTCTCATGGGAAAGGGCCAAGTAGAGGGAATCATGGAGCAGAAACAATCCTCTAACATACGGTGACTGGAACTTGCCCTGTTGCTAGACCTCTGCTGCTGGAGTATAATCCGTCATTTCATTGTTGAAGCCGGTTTGAATCTGGCTATGCTGTTACTTGTGACTGAGATCATCTAACGGGTAGCAGCTATGGTGAAAATTCCTTGATGCATTAAAAGCAGTGTCCAAAAGTGAGCAAAAGATGTCAACATTATTTGGTAAACTGGATCGTTACAGGCAGCCAGCGCCAAACACTCAGGTTGGACTCAAAAGCCCAGAGGCAACTTGGGAAAGGGAAAAACCAGGGCTCCAGAGTCAGAAAGACCTGGATTCAAGATTCTAACTTGACTGCTTGAGCTGCTCTGCAACCCTGGGCAAGTTACCTACCTTCTCTGAGCCTTTTTCCTCCCCCCTAGAGTCCCAGTGCTTTCCTTGTCAAGTAGTTGAAATTCTGTAAGTGCTGGCCCACAGATGACATTTAATGGCTGATAACTACTTTTTCACTTGGACTGACTTGCTCAGGGAAGAAAATAGCTGTTTCTTCACTGTGTAAAGTTTTTGGCCTCCTCTGTACAGACAGCCTAGGGAGGGGGTTCTGTGTCTAAGATCCTACTTTAACATGGCAGCTGGGTCGGATCCTCCATTATTCATTTTCTGCAGTAATGGGCTCATTATATGTCTTTTCAGGCAACTCCATGGATTCTGGAGTGAAACCAAACACCACTTCTCCAGCGGTTATTTTCTTCCTCGAGATGCTTACACTTTTTGGAGCTAATGCCAAGACATCCGCGAGGCACTCAGATCCTTTTTGGAAGAAGACAGGATATAAATCATTAATAAGTAAATAAATAAGTAACCATGTGATTCTGTCAATTTGGGAGGGAAAAAAAATCAGTCAAGCCAGAGTTTGCTGTCATGTAGACCCTGGATTGACTGAATTATGAACGTTTTTGGGGAGGGGAGAAAGGGGCATGAGTACTGACATTGTGCTACTCTCTGACAAGGAAGTTTGAGAACAAAACTTAGAAAAAAACAAGGAGGAGAAAGTTAGTCCAAGTGAATGCCTCATTTCCCCTTCTGCAGTTAACAGAGGCACAGGGGTGAAGTCCTGTGTGGGCACAGAATGGGTGTCAATAGAATATTTCCACCTCTTTTTTTCCCTTCTAAAAAATTAAAATTCAGCATCATATATGTGTTTCTTGCCGTGCTTTGCTAAAGTCACTCCATTCATGTCCAACTCTTTGCAACCCTATGGACTGTAGCCTGCCAGGCTCCTCTGTCCATGGAATTCTCCAGGCAAGAATACTGGAGTGGGTTGCCATGCCCTCCTCCAGGGGATCTTCCTGACCCAGGGACCAAACTCGCATCTCTTACATCTCCTGCGTTGGCAAATGGGTTCTTTACCACTAGTGCCACCTACCTCAATACAAATTATTGTTTTTCTACATTCAGTTCAGTTCAGTTCCTCAGTCGTGTCCGACTCTTTGCAACCCCATGAATTGCAGCACGCTAGGCCTCCCTGTCCATCACCAACTCCCGGAGTTCACTCAGACTCACGTCCATCAAGTCGGTGATGCCATCCAGCCATCTCATCGTCTCATCCCCTTTTCCTCCTGTCCCCAATTCCTCCCAGCATGAATCTTTTCCGATAAGGAGTAATTCTAATTTTAAATATGAAAGGCCCCAATATTCAAAGAACTGCCCAATTCTCTTTTATAAAGGGGTAAGGGCTCTTTCACTGAAGAGATGATTTTACATTCCTGTGAACTTAAAAAAAAAATTAATAATGACTTCATTATCCCCTTTTGAACACTCTAGCATAATTACATACGTAGAAATAAGTAGAATTCCTTCACTTTGGTGTGGAGTCCTGGGAGTTTTGACACGTGTAGGCAGTCATGTTTCACCCCCACAAAGCTATGGAGGTCAATTTCTAGCACACAAAAATTTTCATGTCCCTTTGCTGTGAACCCTCCTCTCCCTCCCCAGCCCCTAGTGACCTCAGATCTGTTACTGGCCCTGTGGTTCTTGTCTGTGAAAGGATGCTGTATAACTGGAATCCTACAGAATATCGCCTTTTGAATCTGACTTACTTCACTTGGCACAATGCTTTGGGGATTCACCTATGCTGCTCTACGTACAAGGGCTTTTTGTTCCTTTTTCATTGATTAATACTATTTCAAGTGCCACATTCTCCTTGGAGTCTTGGTGTGATGTTTAACCAGTATCCAACTCTCTCAGTATTCAACCCACCCCCAAGCCCTGACCAAGGACCCACCAGACCTCGTTATTTTAGGGAAGACATTATTTGCCCAGTTTTCCCCACCTTTCTGTATCCATGCTCTGATATGTTCTTTGAGGTGCCCCCAGTGAAAGCAGAGAACATGTTCCCCTCTTAACTTTTATCTCAGACAGGTGATTTTCTTTGTCTAAGAGAATGAGGTGGATGTGGCCAAGCCCCGCTTCTAAGCCTGAGCTTTTAAAGGTGTTGAGGTTTCACTTGCCTCTGTGGTTCTGCCATCCTCGTGGGAGGTACCTGCCCAAGCCGCCCTCTGGTCTCAGACGGAGGGAGAGAGACGCAGGGAGCGGCGCTGCCCCTCTTAAGGCTGAGCGAGAGGAGCCACCTGCAGCCGTGTGAGCGGCAGTCAGCAGGTGTGGTTACACAGCGGTGGTTGACTGATACCCCTGCTGCCTTTGCATCACAGAGACCTGCTTGGGAAGAAAGAAACTGCTGCTTCTCACATGGCCAAAGGCACCCCAGAGTCATTTCGCTTCTTCTTTAAGGCTCAGCTCAGAGTTCTGCCTGTTCCCTAAAGCCTTCCCTGATTAGTCTGGTTCTGAGGGATTTCTCTTACCTCTCATCTCCATAGCTCTTTGTACTCTCAACCAAGAATTTATCTGGGTTCTGCTTTATGAGCTTGTGAAGGACCTTTGCACTTCTGTTCCTCTTGCCCTGGATCTTGGCATGATGGGCTCCTTACTATCAAATCGGTTTAGATGTCATCTCCTCAGAGAGACCTCTTCTGAACACCATGCCACCCCCCAATCTAAGGTAGCCCCTCCATTCCCTCTCTACTGTATCTCTTTGCTTAAGACACCCATCACTTTCTGGAATCATCTGCATTTTTCCATGGATGTGCTTGTTAAATGTGCTGGTTGTGAACTCCTGGATGGCCTGGACTCCGCTGAAGTGGTTCCCACTGTATCCCCAGCACTTAGAGCAAATGGGCATCTTAGCAGGGCCACTTTACTGAATGAATGAGTGGTGAGCAAAGCTTTCATGCCTGTCTGCTGCCCGCCAGCTGCCTTTCTCTAGAGGACTGATCGTGTCTTCAAATAAAAAAGGACCAGACTCATACTGTTTTACACTTAGGGCTTGACCACTGATCTCTCTGTCTGTCCTCTCAACATGCTGCTTCCCAGCCTCCTCCTTGCATGGAACATTTAGTTTCTCCCGTCTTCATCCTGATGCCTCCTCTCCTCCTTCTCTCCCTTATAATTGAGAAATAATCCACTTATCAAAAATTCATCCATTTAAAGCATACTATTCAATGATCATAGTAAATTTATAGAGATGTCCAACCATCACCACAATCACAGTTAACAACATTTCATCACCAAAAATAACTCCCCCCCTCCCATGAGCAATCACATACTCTTAACCAGAGGCAGCCACCGATCTGCTTTCTGTCTCTGTAGATAGGCCTCGTCTGGGCATTCCTTATGAATGGAATCATACAGCGTGTGGTTTTGTGACGGGTTTCTTTTACTAAGCCTCAGGTTTGTAAGGCAATCACATACTCTTAACTGTAGGCAGCCACGGGTCTGCTTTCTGTCTCTGTAGATAGGCCTCGTCTGGGCATTCCCTATGAATGCAATCATACAGCATGTGGTTTTGTGACGGGCTTCTTTCATTAAGCCTCAGGTTTGCAAGGTCCATCCTCACCGAAACTTGAGTCAGGGCTTCATTCTGCCTTAGTGCTGGATAGAGTGTTCCTTTGCAAGGATAGACCACGTTTTGTTTATCCAGTCACCACTCGATAGCCATTTGGGCTGTTTCCACTTTCAGGCTACAGTGAGACAGCCTGATTGAGGTATTTTTTGTGGTGGAAAGTTTTCATCTCTTGGGTGAGGGCCAGGTCTCTAGCCCTGCACCCTATCCTGACTTTTGCCTTCACCTCTTCTGCTAGCGTTTACTTATGAATCCATCACAACGATGCTGCCAATAGTGATGACAATGATGATGATGATAGCAGTCATCAGCTCTTTCTCAGCACTTGCTGTGTGCCAGACACCCTTTAAAGCAGCTTACACATGTTCATTGGTTCATCAGAACAACTCAGTGCTCATTGTTCCTGTTCACTCGCTAAGTCGTGTCTTTGCGACCCCACGGACTGCAGCACACCAGGCTCCCTGGTCCTACATTATCTCCCGGAGTTGGCTCAGATTCAGGTCAGTGCTTATAGTTGGGTTGCTATTCCCATTTCCCAGATGACAAAACTGAGGCACAAAGTTGCTAAGCCATCAGCCCAGGGTCACAGTGCTAGGATGTGTCAGACTCTGGTTGACTCTGGCTCAGTACAGGAATCTACCACCATCAGAGGTGATGCCCCTTGTTTGACCTGGCCCTGGGAACCTTGACCTCTTCTGCACCTGCCCCTGTGGACGGCTCTCCAGGCACCCTGTCCCAGCCTGATATGACATCTCCTTGCTCTGAAAGTGAGCTCTTGAGGGCAGGAACGGGGTCTTTTTCATGTCTGTGTTCCTGTACATTTTTCACACTGCCTGGCACATAAGTAGAGATTTGAAAAATAATCATTTAATTGAAAATAATTCAATTAAATGCATAAAACATTCCTCAGTGTAAGCCATGTATTAATATTTGCTGACTCAGGAGAGACAAGTACAAATGACGGGGATGAGATCTTTCCAGATGGGAGGGGAGGGGTCCTGGACATGGATTCTGGGGCTAACTGAGGATGGAAATTGCTTCCTCTTTTC
This sequence comes from Cephalophus harveyi, assembly GCA_006410635.1. Taxonomy (NCBI): domain Eukaryota; kingdom Metazoa; phylum Chordata; class Mammalia; order Artiodactyla; family Bovidae; genus Cephalophus; species Cephalophus harveyi. The sequence goes on from SJYT01011626.1 coordinate 218,230, forward strand.
TCCCTCCCCCTCTTTTTTTATGGTTTTCAATAACTCTGAATTCTGCTATAGTTATTTCCCTTAAACCCCCAATACGAGTCACACACAAAAATAAAACATTTGATTTCACATACAAATGAATGCCCAAATCAATGAGGTTACCCTCACCAGTCTTACACATGGTAAAAAAAAAAATGAATTAGGGAAAGAACACTTGGAAAAAGAAATATTAAGATCCTCTGTCAGTGACATCGGCAAATTCTAACTCCATCTCCTGGCTCAATCCCTGTCCCCTATATGTCCAGAATGGTAATAATGTCGGATAATAACTGACATTGTGCAGAGCCCTGTAGCCCCAGAGTTTACAAAATCCTCTTATTGAAATAATCATCTCCCAGATCCTCTAAAGCTCGTCTTTATCACCTTCCCATTTCTGAGGCTGAATTCCTCTAGGAGGGCTGAACTGCTCACAGGATCCTCTGCAGGTTTCATTCTCTCTGGCCCCTAGATTGCTGTGCCTGCTGGGACTGCTGGCCTCGCAGGTTCATTTCCCTTTGTGCCTATCAGTCCTCCATTTTAGCTTAGTCAACCCTTCCTCCAGGAAGCCTTCCTTGACACCTCCATAGAGGTTCGTGTCCCTCTGTGCTCACCAAGCTCCTTGTAGCCTCTGTCCACCATCAACACTGTTCTATGACCATTTTCACCACTAGACTGTGCACTTCTGAATACAGAGACCGTTTGCACATGAAACAGAATTGTTGTTGTTCAGTCACTCAGTCGTGTCTGACTCTTGGCACCCCCATGGACTGCTGCATGCCAGGGTTCCCTGTTCTTCAGTATCTCCCAGAGTATGCTCAAACTCATGTCCATTGAGTCGATAGTGCCATCCAACTATCTCATCCTCTGCCACTCCCTTCTACTCCAGCCCTCAATCTTTCCCAGAGCCAGACTCTTTTCCAATGAGTTGGCTCTTTGGATCAGGTGGCCAAAGAATTGGAGCTTCAGCATCAGTCCTTCCAATGAATATTCAGCGTTGATTTCCTTTAGGATTGACTGGTTTGATCTTGCAGTCCAAGGGACCTTCAAGAGTTTTCTCCAGCACCATAGTTGGAAAGCATCAATTCTTTAGCGCTCAACCTTCTTTATGGCCCAACTCTCACATCTGTACATGACTACTGGAAAAACCAGACCTTTGACTAAATGGACTATAGAACAGAATAGATGTCCAATAAAAGAGCATTTAGTGAATGACCGGATGACAAAACCACACAGCATGACTCTAACACAGCTCTCTGGACAGGTGAAGAAAGGAAGGTACAGAAAGGGCAGGGCATCGGGAGCTTTGCAGATTCTCTCCAGGATGGCTTTAGCTCAAGAATTAGGATTTTTTTTTTCTTTGCTATCTGTTTGGGCAGCTGGGCTGACCCTCTCAGGCCACAGTTGTCTCTCAGAGGCTCATTTGAGTTGCCGCGATGGGATCCACCCAAAGAATCTCCGATTCCTTTAAGCTTCTGTGGGCGTGGAGACCATGTACCAAATTGAAATACACATTAAAAGAATTTTGTGGGTTGAGCCAATCACGGAAAAAACTACTGTACAAATACTGTCAAATGGGGCATGTATTTAAAAGGTTAGACAAAATATCTCCTTGCCTTTTTTCTTTAGTTCTCTTTTTATAGTCCACTGCAAAACAACAATGGATAAAAGGGTGCAGAGAATGCATGTATATTTTCTTTTCTTTTTTTTTTTTTTTACCTTTCCCTAAGGAGCTTCTGTGCTACCCACACTAATTGTAGGTTTTTCTGAAAATGCAGCATGAATCATTTATAAATAAAGAGACTTTAAAATCCCTAAAAGACTCCCCGAGGTATTCAGTATTTCAGCATAAAATAACTGTTAAATGGAGTTATTCTGAATTAGCTTTTACTGGAAAATGGTGAAAATAAAGTTTTCTTTTCACTGTGACTGTAGCAGTAATTCTTTTACACAGCCACCCGGGGTAATTGACAAGCCATTTCCATAATTCGGGTTTTAGCCCAGCCATCCCCTGAAACGGCTAGTCTCAGAGAAATGGGGGTTTCCATGAAAGAGACCTCTCACACTGGCCAAAGAGGAAGCCAGCTCAGGGTCCTTGCGGGGAGACCTGAAACAGCTGTCAAAACTCAAGTCCAGTTGCAGACATTGTCTCTTGTGGGTAGGGAAAGAGAAACACGTTCAGATTTCAAAGCACTAGTGTTCTAAGCCCAGCTCTGTCTCTTATAGGCTGTGTGAGCTTGGGGGAGTTGCTTAACCTATCTATTATTAAGATAATAATAATTCTTATTCTGTGGAGTTGTTATGGAAATTTGAAGCAAAATTTATAAATGCCTAGAACAAAATAGAAGATGAAAGCGGCAACTATAATTAGTTAATAACAAGGTTGCCACTGCTTGTACACTGAGTGGTCCTTGAACACATGTGCTGAAGGGCCATCTCAGGGCCTTGCCTCCTCTCTGCCTTGCTGGTTGTCTGAATGCCCTCAAGCCTTCAGCCTTCTCTCTGTCCACTCTCTCATCCATTGGTTGACTGCTTAGCTTGCTCTGCAAATATTTTCAACATATGATCTTATGCCATGCGTTGTGTACAAAGGCAGCGGGGTCTGAAAGTGAATTAGATTACGGGGCAGGAATTTAGTCTAAGGAGGAAAAGGTGAAGCTGTCCAAGACAGTGACAAGGGTGAGCCAGTGACAGTTAGGTTCTGGATACAGTGACGGTGCAAAGGAAACAGAGGCCATTCCACCAGGAAAAGGTGGGGTGGGGGGTTCAGGTCAGGGATGGTTTCACAGGGGGAGGGTAGGTCCTAGAGCTGACCCTTGAGTGTGAGGGTTTTCCAGATGAGAAGGAGGCGGGGCAAGGCGGCCACCATCCTGTAGGATGGATGTTCTCTGAGGTCAGGGACTATGTCCGTCTGATTGTCCCCCATCCCTATCCTTGTCACATACCTGAGTCAGAGCAGGCTTTCCACGTGTGTTTTGTTGAGGGGATCAGTGAGTTCCAGGCACCGGCACAGAGGAAGCCAGGACTTGGAGACGGAAGAACTGGTGGGGCAGCTGGTGTGTCTGGGGATGGTCTTTAGCCGAGTAAGGTGGAGAGGGGTGTAAGAGCAGGAGCGACGGAGATGGGCCAGGTCCAGGTGAGAAAGGGCCTTTGCTGTCCAGCTGAGAGCAGGGAGAAGGCACCGAAGGGTGTGACCAAGCAGAGCCACATGCATGAACTCTCCTGCCTTTGGGCGAATCCTCTTCAGTAAACTGGCAGGAGGAGGGCTCAGAGGCTGGAAATAGGCGAGGATTTGACAGGCGCCACTGGAGCCATCCTTTTGCTGTCCTGGCTCGGCACCCAGGCAGAGGTCAGTTTTGATCCCGGGTATAAAATTATGCAGAGAAGATTCCAGTACTACTCAGCAATTGCTTGACAAATTGTCCTGTCACTCAAACACTTCTCCCACTTATCATAAAGAGGCAAAGAAAATTATCTGTTCAGTGCATACAGGAAAGAAAGCGCGCTCATTAACCTCTGGATGCTGAGATCGGAAACGTGCGGCTTCAAGGAATAGAGATCCTTCAAGGAAGATGCGAGGAGGAAGCCAGGGAGCAGGTATGTGCGTGCTTGTGTGTACACATTACTCTCTCTATTTATATGCACATGTGGCCCACACATCTGGTCTCCACGATCCACTGCAGAAACACACAAACCTAAACACACACCCCCACACCCCCACGCTCACCAGCATGCATATATCTTGCAAAGGGTGTAGCTACTGCATAAGTTTTCACCTCCAAAGAGTGTGTACACATAAAGACAGATGCTTGCGTACCAGTGTTTTACAATGGGAGCTGGCTGCCAGCTGTTGGAACTCGGGACCCATCTGAAAACATTGCGCTTTTTGGAGAGCTTTGTAAAGAATCCATCTATTTTCGGATTCCTCTTGAAGACAGCTCAGATTTTTCTCAATAGAGGCGTTGGTCAGGAAGGAAACCTCAGATGGCAAAAGTCCCCAGTGACAGATAGACAGATGCCATCATGGTATGCTTAGTCAGGGTTCTCCAGAGAAACAGAACCCATAGAACCTGTGTGTATCTCTCTCTAGCGATGTATGTTTGTTTTCAGTTGCTAAGTTGCGTCCGACTCTTTGCAACCCCATGGACTGCAGCACACCAGACTCCTCTGTCCTTCACAATCTTGTGGAGTTTGCACAAACTCATGTGCGTTGAGTCAGTGATGCTGTTGAACTATCGCATCTGCTGCTGCCCTCTTTTCCTTTTGCCATCAATCTTTCCCATCATCAGCGTCTTTTCCAGTGAGTCAGCTCTTCTCATCATGTGACCAAAGTTTTGGAGCTTCAGCTTCAGCATCAGTCCTTTCAATGAATATTCAGGACTAATTTCCTTTTGGGTTGACTGGTTTGATATTGCTATCCACGGGACTCTCAGGAGTCTTCTCCAAAACCACAACTCAACAGTGTCATTTCTTCAGTGCTCAGCCTGCTTTATGATCCGACTCTTACATCCATATGTGACTACTGGAAAAACCATAGCTTTGACTATATGGACCTTTGTAAGCAAAGTGATGTCTCTGTTTTAATAAGCTGTCTATGTTTGTCATGGCTTTCCTTCCAAGGAACAAGAGTCTTTCAATTTCATGGCTGCAATCACTGTCCGTAGTGATTTTGGAGCCCAAGAAACTCTGTCACTGCTTCCATTTCCCTCCATCTACTTGCCATGAAGTGATGGGACTGGATGCCATGATCTTAGTTTTTTGAATGTTAAGCTTTAAGCCAGTTTTTTCACTCTCTTCTTTCACCTTCATCAAGAAGTTCTTCTTCATTTATTCTGCCAGTAGAGTGCATCTCCCTTGAAAGATATCTATTATGAAGTTTTGCCTAAGGTGATTCAGTTCAGTTCAGTCGCTCAGTCGTGTCCGACTCTTTGCGACCCCATGAATTGCAGCACGCCAGGCCTCCCTGTCCATCACCAACTCCCGGAGTTCACTCAGACTCACATCCATCGAGTCCGTGATGCCATCCAGCCATCTCNCTCTTTCAGAATTTTCCACAGTTTATTGTGATCCACACAGTCAAAGGCTTTGGCATAGTCAACAAAGCAGAAATAGATGTTTTTCTGGAACTCTCTTGCTTTTTCCATGATCCAGCGGATGTTGGCAATTTGATCTCTGGTTCCTCTGCCTTTTCTAAAACCAGCTTGAACATCAGGAAGTTCACGGTTCACGTATTGCTGAAGCCTGGCTTGGAGAATTTTGAGCATTACTTTACTAGCGTGTGAGATGAGTGCAATTGTGTTGAGCATTCTTTGGCATTGCCTTTCTTTGGTGATAGAAGCAAGGTCCGATGCTGTAAAGAGCAATATTGCATAGGAACCTAAGGTGATTAGATAACTGAAAAGTCCCACCACCTGCCATCTGAGAGCTGGGGAGTCAGGAAAGCTGGTAGTCAAGTTTTAAGGCCTGAGGGCTGGAAGGTCTATGCTGGAAACTCCAGGGCGGGTCTGAGAGCAAACCCCATCTCCACCTCCTTTCTGTTCTGCTCAGGCCCCCAGCGGGTTGGACGAGGCCCACCCACATTGGCAGAGGGTCCTCTGCTTTACCTGACCACTCATTCAATTCTTATCTCTTTTAGAAATACCCTCACAAACACATCTGTGTTCTGGGTGTCCTGTGGCCCAGTCAAGCTGAGACAGAAACCACCATGCTTACAAAGTCACAATACCTGCTCGTTCCTCTTGACCACATGCCCTGTGCTGACATCAGGCTTGGGCCCTTTACATGCATCCTCCAGAACCCCAATGATAAACTTCATGAAATACATATTGTCTCATTTTACAGGTTAGAGACTGAGGCTTGGAAAGATAGCCTTGTGACTTGGCCAAGGTCACAGAGGGAGAAAGTAGCTGGGATCCATAGGCTTCCTCCACCATAAAAATCTATCTATAGTGCCCTTTTGCTCTCTGTTTTTTATTGTTAAGTACTTAAAATTCTGGAAGAAGCACAAGCTGGAATCAAGATTGATGGGAGAAATATCAATAACCTCAGATATGCAGATGACACCACCCTTATGGCAGAAAGTGAAGAGGAACTAAAAAGCCTCTTGATGAAAGTGAAAGAGGAGAGTGAAAAAGTTGGCTTAAAGCTCAACATTCAGAAATCGAAGATCATGGTATCTGGTCCCATCACTACATGGGAAACAGATGGGGAAACAGTGGAAACAGTGTCAGACCTTATTTTGGGGGGCTCCAAAATCACTGCAGATGGTGACTGCAGCCATGAAATTAAAAGATGCTTACTTCTTGGAAGAAAAGTTATAACCAACTTACATAGCATATTCAAAAGTAGAGACATTACTTTGCCAACAAAGGTCCGTCTAGTCAAGGCTATGGTTTTTCCAGTGGTCATGTATGGATGTAAGAGTTGGACTGTGAAGAAAGCTGAGAGCCGAAGAATTGATGCTTTTGAACTGTGGTGTTGGAGAAGACGCTTGAGAGTCCCTTGGACTGCAAGGAGATCCAACCAGTCCATTCTGAAGGAGATCAGCCCTGGGATTTCTTTGGAAGGAACGATGCTAAAGCTGAAGCTCCAGTACTTTGGCCACCTCATGCGACAAGTTGACTCATTGGAAAAGACTCTGATGCTGGGAGGGATTGGGGGCAGGAAGAGAAGGGGACGACAGAAGATGAGATGGCTGGAAGGCATCACCGACTCGTTGGACATGAGTTTGAGTGAACTCTGGGAGATGGTGATGGACAGGGAGGCCTGGTATGCTGCAATTCATGGGGTTGCAAAGAGTCGTACCTGACTGAGGGACTGAACTGAACTGAACTGAACTTAAACTTCTATTAGCACATTTCACCCTCATATGAGTAATGGGAGGTAGGCCTTAGTCATTCAGTTAAGTTCAGTTCAGTCGCACAATCGTGTCCTTTGTGACCCCATGGACTGCAGCATGACAGGCCTCCTCATCCATCACAAACTCTTGGAGCTTGCTCAAACTCATGTCCATTGAGTTGGTGATGCCATCCAACCATCTCATCCTCTGTCATCCCCTTTTCCTCCTGCCTTCAATCTTTCCCAGCATCAGGGTCTTTTCAAATGAGTCATTAGGTGGCCAAAGTATTGGAGTTTCAGCTTCAACATCAGTTCTTCCAAAGAATATTCAGGACTGATTTCCTTTAGGATGGACTGGCTGGATCTTCTTGCTGTCTTTTATTCAAATATTTACTGAACCAGGCACTGTGTTGGTTTGGGGAATCAGCCAATGAGCAGAGGAGACTGAACGCCAGACTCAATCTAATAGGAGACTACAGAGCATGAGCAATTTAGGAAGAAGTCCTGCAGATGATAATATATGGGATGGAGAAGAAGAAAGAACAGCTAGAGGTAAGAATATGTCCTGGGATTGCTTTTTGATGGCGGGGAGGCTAGTCAGAAAAAAACCTTGCTGATGAGATGACTTTGTTGTTGGTGTTTAGTCGATTAGTCGTGTCTGACTCTTTGTAACCCTATGGACGGTAGCCTGCCAGGTTCCTCTGTCCATGGGATTTTTCAGGCAAAAATACTGGAGTGGGTTGCCACTTCCTTCTCCAGGGGATCTTGCCCACCCAGGGATCAAACTTGCATCTCTTACACTGACCCACAGTTTCTTTATTGCTGAGCCATGTGGGAAGCTCCTGATGAAGTGATAGTTAAGTTGAAAATTCAGAGGAAGGAAGAGAATTGCAAATGAGGAAAAGAACGTTTGGAGAGAACTGACCCAACCATGATCACACGGCCCCTTAGCACTGGGGTTGGTCTCAGAACAAAGTCTTAACTCTCACCAGCACAGCTGCCTCTTTCAAGCACTGGTACACAGAGCTCATAGAATTCTCTGCTTGCTCTGTGCTGCTGGGACAGATAGAAGGACAGCTGTTTTCCTGAGATGGGCCATGCATCCTCAGGTCCCAGTGACAGGCTCAGAGAGTTTTTCTTGGGGTGACACATTCTCATCTTTTCTTCCCATCTGATCTTGGTCATCTCCCTCTCAACCTCTGGTTGCAAAAGATGGCAGAGTTTAGGCCACCCTACCAGCTTCCCTGGTGGCTCAGTGGTAAACAATCTGCCTGCTAATGCAGGAGATGAGTGTTTGATCCATGGGTCAGGAAGATCTCCTGAGGAAAGAAATGGCAACCCATTCCAGTATTCTTGCCTGAGAATTGCCATGGACAGGGGAGCTTGGCAGGCTATAGTCTATGAGGTCGCAAGAGAGTCAGACATGACTTAGCTACCAAATAACAACAACAGGTCTGAATAGGAATGAATGGGTCCTACTACCCTCCCTTCTGTCCCCAAAGCCCACTATTTAAAATATGTCTTTCTGCCAGTGGCTGAGTAGGTTGAAATCTTTGAAACCCTGAGTGTTCTGTAAGATCCAAATAATTCCCTGTAAATCAAAGTACTTGGCATGCTGGCTGCAAAGCCTGCAGCTTTTTTTTTCCTAAGGTAATCTCTAGAAAGTAGTTTGTACTCATGTTTCCACAGTGATTAAATATGCAAAGTAATTTCCACGATTTTCACCGCGTTCTGAACCAAATCAGATTCCGTTCTGCTCCTCTTTGTACAAAGCCACTTATTGGATCAGATTCCAAAACAAATCCCCCGAATTTGGCGGATCATCATTTTAAAAGGGGGCTTGTTAAGGTAATCATTAAATTAAACCACCCCTTTAAGAATATTTAGATCTGGTCTGCCAAGCGGAACGGTCTAATGGTTTTTAAATTAGAAGCTGCAGAATGCTGGTGAATTTTCTTTTGTGGGTCAAGTGGGTATTAACAAATGCTAAGACTGTTCTCTCTTTTATCATCACCTTGAAATCTATAAAGAAAAGCAAAGAGTGGGAAGGACCGGAGGAGACAGGCAGGGTGGGGACTGAACATCTGCTTGCTGGTACCCAGGGTGGGTCAGTTGCAGAATGAGGCAAGAGCAAGCATGAGACGATGCTACTAGCCATCTCTTTACACCTGATCTTGAGAGAGACCGAAGCCTGAATCCACTGGGAAGAGCAGATACTCAGGGCATGCCCTGACTCCTGCAGGCTTCAGCCACTCATCGTCAGACCTTCCGACCACAGTGCCTGGGCTGATGCCTGTGGCCAGGAGACTTTTTAAAAAGCCGATCACTGTCTGTCTTTCCAGGGAGGTTGACACAGAGTCCCGAAGAATGCAGAAGCAGGAGCGCCTTGTCATCACATCTGAAAGATACTCAGGGAGCTGTGACTCTCATCCCCGTGTTTCACTTGCTCTTTCCAGGGCTCTTGGCTTCCTGGTAGCGCCTGGATCCCAGGTTAACATGACCCAGGACCGGGGCCCAAGAGCATCACACTGGGTTTACCTGTGGCTAATTCAAGTGAACTCTGAGCTGGGATTTAGGGGTCACTGAGGGAGACTTTCATGCACCTTCCTTGTGAGCCCACCTCCAAGAGTCTGAATTCATCTGGGGTGGGGCCCAGCGCTGCTTTTGCTTTTTTTAAAAAAACTTTCCAGATAATTATAATGTGCGCCCAGGGTTGAAAACTATTCAATTGAGAAAAAAGGCAATTCTCACACAGAACGCTAAACAGATCGGGGTCCTGTGCGGATGGGAGCTTCAGTTCAACCAGGGGGCTGGTGACCTAAGGCCGCGGGGCCAGGTGTACCCTGTGCTGGTCACCAGTTCTGTGTGACTCTGGTGGCTCAGTGGTAAGAACAGAGCTTTCCCACATCAAGAAATACACGCACCTTCTGAATTTCTTCCCATCCACTTAAAAATGTACAAACCAGGGTTTCCCAGGTGGCTCAGTGGTACAGAATCTGCCTGTCAAGCAGGAGACATGGATTCTGTGGGGTGGCAGAGTGAGACATGACTTACTGACTAAATAGCAGCAGCAGAGCTAAGAACAGTTTGTGCACTTTTATTTGTTTATTTTATTAATTTTTAAAAATAGTTATATTTATTAATTTTTGGCTGCGCTGGGTCTTCAGTGCTGTGCGGGCATTTCGTCGTGAGCAGAGCTGCTCTTTAGCTTCAGCATGGTGACTTCTGGTTTTGGTGGCTTCTCTTGTTGCAGAGCATGGGCTCTGGGCATATGAGCTTCATAGAGTCGCGCGGGTTCAGTAGTTGTGGCTCCCAGACTCCAGAGCACAGGCTCAATAGTTGAGGTGCATGGGCTTAGTTGCTCTGCAACACGTGGGATCTTCCTGGATCAGGGATTAAACCAGTGTCAGTCCTGGGTGTTCACTGGAAGGACTGATGTTGAAGCTGAAACTGCAATACTTTGGCCACCTGATGAGAAGAGCTGACTCATTGGAAAAGACTCTGATGCTGGGAGGGATTGAAGGCAGGAGGAGAAGGGGACGACAGAGGATGAGACGGCTGGATGGCATCACTGGCTCGATGGACATGGGTTTGGGTGGACTCCGGGAGTTGGTGATGGACAGGGAGGCCTGGTGTGCTGCGGTTCATGGGGTCGCAAAGAGTTGGACACGACTGAGCGACTGAACAGAACTGAACTCCTCCATTGGCAGGTGAATTCTTTGCCACAGAGCCACCAGGGAAACCCTAGTTTGTACATTTTTTAATGGATGGAAAGAAATTCAAAAGATGAATATATTTCTTGATATGGGAAAGTTCTATGAAATTCAAGTTTCAGTGTCCATAAGTAAAGTTTCATGGGCCCTGCTCATTTGTCTACATATTGTCAATGGGCTGCTTTTGTACCAGGATGTCTGAGTTGAGTTTAGTTGCAGCAGAGATCATATGCACTGCAAAATCTAAAATATTTACCATCTGGCCCTTACAGAAAAAAAAAAAAATTGCAGACCTTTGAATTAAATCATAGGAGAAAAGAGCCATTGAAAAGAAGCTTCTTTTTAACTGAAACCATGTAAAATACAACCTCCTTAAAATCAGTAAGTCCAAAGAAATAAAGAAAAAAAAGATGAAATTCCATATTGCTATGGATATTGGGGGAAGAACAGTTCCACACACAGCCCATGGGGGTGCTAGTACATTCTTTCTGTTCTGTTAGTACATATCAAGGACTTTAACAATGTTCCTATGCTTTCCCCAGTCCATTGTTTCTAGAAATGAATGTTATGGAAACTCCCAATTATATGTGTGGTTTTATCTATCAGATTTTATTGCAAAGTTGTAATATGAAATCAGCAAAAATAACCACCCCCAAAACTATGTCCAATAATAGGAGATGTTTTATCTACAGATGAATAGATAAAGAAGATATAGTATGTATAAACAATGGAATATGATGCAGCTGTGAAAAAGAATGAAATAATGCTATTTGCAGCAACATGGATGGACTAAAGATGATTAGACTAAGTGAAGTAAGTCAGATAGAAGAAGACAAATGTCATAGGATAGTGCTTATATGTGGAATCCAAAAAACGATAGAAATGAACTTATTTACAGAGTAGGATAGACTCACAGATGAAGAAAACAAACTTATGGTTACCAAAGAGGGAAGTGGGAGGGGGGATTAATTAAGAGTTTGGAATTAACAAATACACACTGCTGCTGCTGCTGCTAAGTCGCTTCAGTCGTGTCCGACTCTGTGCGACCCCACAGACGGCAGCCCACCAGCCTCCCCCATCCCTGGGATTCTCCAGGCAAGAACACTGGAGTGGGTTGCCATTTCCTTCTCCAATGGATGAAAGTGAAAAGTGAAAGTGAAGTTGTTCAGTTGTGCCTGACTGTTAGTGACCCCATGGACTGCAGCCTACCAGGCTCCTCTGTCCATGGGATTTTCCAGGCAAGAGTACTGGAGTGGGTTGCCATTGCCTTCTCCAATATATAAAATAGATAAACAACAAGAACCTACTGTATAGCATGAGACTATATTCAATATCTTGTAATAATCTGCAAAAAAGGCCTTAATGACCCAGATAACCACGATGGTGTGGTCACTCACTGAGAGCCAGACATCCTCGAGTGTGAAGTCAAGTGGGCCTTAGGAAGGATGGCTATGAATAAAGCTAGGGGAAGTGATGGGATTCTAGCTGAGCTATTTCAAATCCTAAAAGATGATACTGTTAAAGTGCTGCACTCATTATGCCAGCAAATTTGGAAAACTCAGCAGTGGCTACAGGACTGGAAAATGTCAGTTTTTATTCCAATCCAAAGAGTAATGTCAAAAAATATTCAAACTACTGCACAATTGCACTCATTTCACGTGCTAGCAAAGTAAGCTCAAAATCATCCAAGCTAGGCTTCAACAGTACATGAACCAAGAACTTCCAGATTTATAAGCTGGATTTAGAAAAGACAGAGGAACCAGAGATCAAATTGCCAACATCTGTTGGATCATCAAAAAATGAAAAGGCAAGAGAATTCCAGAAAAACATCTACTTCTGACTATGTGGATCACAGCAAACTGTGGAAAATTCTTAAAGAGATGGGAATACAAGACCACCTTACCTGCCTTCAGAGAGGTCAAGAAACAACAGTTTGAACTGGACATGGAACAATGGATTAGTTCCAAATTGGGAAAGGAGTACGTCAAGGCTGAATATTGTCACCCTGCCTATTTAACTTATATGCAGAGTACATCATGTGAAATGCCAGGCTGGATGAAGCACAAGCTGGAATCAAGATTGCCAGGAGAAATATCAACAACCTCAGATATGCAGATAATACCATCATAATGGCAGAAAGTGAAGGGGAACTAGAGAGCTCCTTGATAAAGGTGAAAGAGGAGAGTAGAAAAGTTGGCTTAAAAATCAACATTCAAAAAACTAAGATCATAGCATCCAGTCCTGTCACTTTATGGCAAATAGATGGGGTAAAAATGAAAATAGTGACTGACTTTATTTTCTTGGGCTCCAAAATCACTACAGATGGTAACTGCAGCCATGAAATGAAAAGATGCTTGCTCCTTGGAAGAAAAGCTATGACCAACCTAGACAGCATATTGAAAAGCTGAGACATCACTTTGCTGACTAAGGTCCATTTAGTCAAAGCTATGGTTTCTTCAGTAGTCATGTAAGGATGTGAAAGCTGGACAATAAAGAAGGCTGAGCCCTGAAGAACTGATGCTTTCAAAATTTGGTGTTGAGAAGAGTTCCTTGGACAGCAAAGAGGTCAAACCAGTCAATTCTAAAGAATCAACCATACTTTGGCCACCTGATGTGAAGAGCTGACTCATTGGAATAGAGCTTGATTTGGGGAAAGATTGAAGGCAGGAAGAGAAGAGGACAACAGAGGATGAGATGATTGGATGGCATCACCAACTCAGCGGACAGGAGTTGAGCAAAATCCATGAGACAGTAAAGGACAGGGAAGCCTGGCATGCTGCAGTCCACGGGGTCGCAAAGAGTCAGACATGCCTTAGCGACCAGACAACAACCCAGGGGTGATAACAAATGCTTTATAGGATTTATTTAGTCATTAGAAAATGCAGACAGGAAAGTACAATCGTCCTCATTTAACATAAGGAAATGGACTCAACTTGCCTCTAATCATTCGTAGGTGATGGAACTCCATCTACACCCAGATTTCCCTTGTTTTCTTCTATAGCACAGCTACATGCTTTTTAAACGTAGGACAGACTGCTGGCTATGTCTCTATTTTTTGAAGCCACCAAGTCTGTGGCTGGTTCAAGACTGCCCCATAAAACACAGGCCTGGGAACCAGAAGCAGAGCTGCCCAGAGACAGTCTGCAAACTGGAGGGTTCCTGAAGGACTCGAGCTGCAGGATAACTCCAGGAACTCACTGGAGTGTGCTTTCAAGTTTACATGCAGCGTTTCCGATCCTAAGTCTTCTCTAATCCCCTGGATATTAGTATAATTTTTATTCCCCAAGAAACTGAGGATTAAAAAGCTTAAGAGGTTTACCCAAGGCAGGTAAATCAGACGAGTGAGGCTATAAACCCAGAATGGCAATGCCGCAGAAAGCACAGTTCAGGTAAGTCCAACATGCGCTGATTAAGAGTTGCCTACATACTAGGTACAAAGGCAAGGAAGACTGAGCCAGGCCCTTTCCTACAGGAGACGGCAGTTTAGTGGTATAGACAGATATGAAAGCCGACAAGCTCCTTGCAGGGGATACATTTGAAGTGGAGGAAAGGTATGGATGCCTGCTCCAGCCTTGGGGGTTCAGCTGGGAGGAGGCAACTCCCCATCCTGGCTTGGGAAGAGACTAAGAGTTAGGCGGGTGGAGGAACTTCCCTGGTGGTCCAGTGATTAAGAATTTGCCTTCTAATGCAGAGGATACAGGTTTGATCCCTGGTCCGGGAACTAAGATCCTGTATTCCACAGGATAACTAAGCCAGTGAGCTCCAGCTAGAGGGAGCCCGCTCGTCCCAAAGAAGAGCCCGGTGCAGCCCCCCAAAAAGTTAGGCAGGTGGAGATGGAGGCATGAGTGGTCCTGGCCAGGAGTTCTCAAACTGTTTGGTGCTAAGACTCCTTTACACACTTTCAAATTACTGTGGACCCCAAAGAGCTTTTGCCATGTGAATTATAGTATATTAGAAATTAAAACTGAGAAATTGTAAACATATTTAGAAATTTATTGAAAGGAAAACTAATAAACCCATTAAGCATGAACATAAAGAACACCTAATTTTAGTGAAAAGCAAGCTATTTCAAAAAAAAAACTGTAGGCTATAGAAAAGTGGCCTTGTTTGACATTGTTGCGCATCTCCTCAGTGTCCAGCTATCTGGCTTATCAGGTAGCTCAGCGGTAAAGAATCCACCTGCCAGTGAAGGAGGCACAGGAGACATGGCTTCGATCCCGGGGTCGGGAAGATCCCCTGCAGGAGGCGTGGCAGCCCACTCCGGTGCTCTTGCCTGGAGATTCCTATGGACAGAGGAGCCTGGCGGGCTACAGTCCATGGGGCGCAGAGTCGGACACGACTGAGTGACTGAGCACGCACACATCTGGCTCATCAGCTGGGTCTTTCGATCCGGCTCCACAGTCAACCCGCTGTGATATGTGGCTTTGACTTATATCTATGGAGAAGACATTTGACCTCACACACACAGTAAGCGGGACAAGGATGACCTCGGGGACCCTCTGGGGGGCTCTGGTGGATCCTCATCCAGATCCAGTTCCCCTCCCAGGTAAAACTCACTCGCCAAACATGCCGTGCTGTGGTCTGCCTTCTGGCCTCAGGTCAGGAGCAGAGGAAACAGCCTGACCCGAGGCCAGGAGGCAGACCGGAGCATGGCGTGTTTGGCGAATGAGTTATACACAGCTCTGCATAACCAGACAACATCCTGGGAAAGACCCCAGATGGCAAGAATGGCCCTTGAAGTGGTGGATGGGGGAGCGTATGGACGCGTGGTGCTCCACGCTTCAGCCAGCAGTGATGGAAGGCAGTCCACGTGGGGTTTTAGCCAAGGAGAGGCCCCAAGCTACTGGCCTCGGGAAAGAGAACTCCAGCTGCTCAGGAGGGAAGGGTTTGTGGGGCAGGAGAGGCCAGAAAGGGCAAGCCTGAAAGCTGACGCAATGGTCCAGCCAATGGATGGCCAGCCTCTGGAAGATCCTGGGAGGTGTTATCACTGGGTTACATCACAGTAAAAGCTGCAGCTCACACTGATGGCCCCGAGCCAACGAGACAGGGTTAATCACACTGAACAGGCTGTTTTAAGAACAGGGGAAATGTTTCCATTAAAATAATTAAAATCTTAAAACGTTTGGGGGCTCAAAGGTATAGGTTTCAGTTACCTGGAAAATCGACTTCATTTTCTCAGCATCCCAGAGAAAGAAGACACTACCGTATTTCTTCTACACAGTGGGACTGGTGGGGGAAAAGGATTGTGTAAGGCAAACAGACGGGGGTCCTGACTCTCCAGAGTCGCCCCCACTCAGTAACTCTGTGACTCTCGGTGCAGGAATCAGGCTCTCCGTGCCTACATTTTCTCCATCTATAAGAAGGTGACAACGATTCCTACTGCAGAGATGAAATGAGATCCTGATCTATTGAGCTTTGGTCAGCATCATTTCCTGTCCTTTTGCTTGCCCGTGTCAGTTTCCCAGACAGCACCCTGGAAAGTGTTTGTTCTGTCAGGGTCTGATTGACAGCATTTAGAGTGAAGTTCCCAACCCAGCTGCAAAAGCTCTTGCTCTGTATAACTGGCGTTTTCCTTCAAAACATCCTTTTCTATGATTGCCCATAAATCTCATATGGCATAGAACTGGGGATTTTGCATCTTGAAAGCACATGTACGAGAAGGCAATGAACATCAACAGAGTTTAGATGGATTTGGGAACTCCCCTCTCTCCTCCATCCCTCGTGGTTCCCCCAGATGACTCTTATGCCCAAGGACAAAGTGGAGAGCCAGGATGGGCCACCGGAGGCCTGGAGGAGGGTGGGTGGGGGTGCTCAGGGAAGGCTGCAGGGGGCTCCAGAGTCCCAGACCCCCCACCCCACTTCAGCCATTGCAATGTGTCTGACGTTCTCCTCTGTGGGGATTCCACAGGAGTTTGACTGACAAGATGGGACCTACAAAGCACACACGCATGTGCACACACAGGTTTGCAATTTTAAGACCAGTTAGATTAGCATGAGGAAACTGGTGAGTCCCCCTGGAGTTTCTCCCTAGGCCACCTGCTACAAGAGGGGTGGAGTGGTTTCATGTCTCGGGCTTGAAAGTCCTCTGGACCCCTCTTTGTCCAGACTTCTCCTCCCAGATCTCCTTTGATCTGGGAACTGCTCCTGGCTCCGGGACATACTCCAGAGCACATGGAGAGCAACGTGAGGTTGCTAGCCCGACCTCAGTCTCAGTGGGAGAGGCAAGTGCAGGGCAAAGAGTGGGACCCGGGCTCTAATCTGCAACTGCTGTTCTCCAGGCTCCTGTAGAACTAAGATTGTTAGTTGAGATTGTTGGGATTGTAAACGAGACTTGGGAAGCAGAAGCATCCACGATATAGTAGATGCTCAGTGAAAGTCAGCTTCCCTGGTGGCTCAGATGGTAAGGAACCCACCTGCCAATGCAGGAGATGCAAGAGAAAAGGGTTCAATCCCTGGGTCAGGAAGATCTCCTGGAGAAGGAAACGGCAACCTGTTCCAGTACTCTTGCCTGGAAAATTCCACAGACAGACAAGCTTCATGCGCTACATGCAGTCCATGGGGTCACAAAGAGCCTGCACACACACACAATAAAAGCCAGCTGAATACTTCGGAGATTCCTAAGATAGATGGAATAGCTTTAAGTGAAGTGTGTGTGTGTGTGTGTGTGTGTGTGTGTTGGGATGGTACCAAGTGAAGGATCTAGGTGTGCAGCATATCTTTTTTTTTTTTTTGCTTGCTTGCTTGCAAGCTCAGTCCCTCAGTTGTGCCCACTCTTTGCAATCCTGTGGACTGTAGCCCACCAGGCTCCTCTGTCCATAGGATTTCCCAGGCAGGAATACTGAAGTGGGTTGCCAATTCCTACTCCAGGGGGTCTTCCCGACCCAGGGATCGAACCCATGTCTCCTGCTTGGCAAGCAGATTCTTTACCACTGGGCTCCCTGGGAAGCCTCATCCTTTTTTTTTCCTTCTTCTTTATGGGAAGGAATTCTATCCAGCTTTCAGGAGGATCAGAAACTGTCAGACACTCAGCCCAGCTCACCCCTGCCATCCTTCTATTTTGCCCTTCTGCATTGGAGTATGACTGGTTATTAAAATGAAAAATCCTCTCTTCTTCACCCACAGCAGCTGTTTCATTATGTTTTGCATTTCTCTCCATCTCAGTGTTAGCTCTAGTCCTGGACAAGGACTTTCATAATTTCTTTAATGTATATATCTCTATTGACATTATGATGGATGATAACAGACTCCCGCTGAGGAATGAAGCGGCTTTATAGGGCCAGTCTGACCTATTGGGGAAAGAGAAAGGATTAAATAACCAATTATAAATGGATATTTACCTGATAGATTAGGATGGAGGCTTTAGAGCAGCCTTGCTCTATTAGGTAAATGATCTATGCTCTTCAAAAGTTTATAAATATGTATTTCACCAAAAGACTCAAGTCCTGACAATAATTAACATGCATTTCATTGCATTCCATTAAAAACCGAGCCCTCCTCTCGATTTTTCCAAAGAAAATGAGGTTAAGATAAAGCTGCAGGAAGTCAGTAGCTGGTCTTCTGAGTAACTCTGGAATGGGCCACTGTTACATCAACTCATCCGAAACTGTTCTGTCTCACCTGTACCTCCTCCTGGGTCCCTTCTTATCACAGGTTACTGCAGCATCTTAGTGACAAAGTTAGAACTTCTCACCCTCATTGGATCCTCACTCCTTACCTGAAATTGATCCAGTCCCCACTCCTCCCTTTCAATATTTTCCTGCTGCCAGCCTTAGGCTTCTATGTTAAAAATCTACATACATTATTGCTCTTGTCAAAAACCTTCCACAGGAATCATTATGCTGTACACTTGAAACTAATAAAATGTTACATGTCAATTATACATCAATAAAAAACACAAACAAACAAACAAACACAAACACACCACAGCTCTGTGTTGTTTCAGTAGCATTTCCCCAATGTACGTGCCTTGGAATACCAATTCTATGAGATAATGCTTTAAATTTTTTTTAGATGAGGTTATAATGAAAACATTTGAGAAACATTGTATCTTTCATTGTCCCTCTTGGAAGTTCCAATGTGTATGTAAATTTTTTTGTATGTGTCTGTGTTCTCTTTGCTTGGTTTTGGTAGTATTAGGGTGATGGTGGCCTTATAGGATGAGTTCAGAAGTGTTATTTCCTCTGCAATTTTTAAGAATTGTTTTAGAAGGATAGGTGTTAATTGTTCTCTAAATGTTTGGTAGATCTAACTCCCTTGTGAAGCTTTCTGGTCCTGGACTTCTGTCTGTGGGGAGTTTTTTAAGCACGGATTCAATTTCAGTACTTGTAAATGGTCTGTCTGTATTTTCTATTTCTTGGAAGTTCCAAGGTGTATGAAAGTATTGAAGGCTCTGAGAAGTACAGCAGTCTTTCAGTTCAGTTCAGTTCAGTTCAGTCGCTCAGTCGTGTCCGACTCTTTGCGACCCCATGAATCACAGCACGTCAGGCCTCCCTGTTCATCACCATCTCTCGGAGTTCAATCAGACTCACGTCCATCGAGTCCGTGATGCCATCCAGCCATCTCATCCTCGGTCGTCCCCTTCTCCTCCTGCCCCCAATCCCTCCCAGCATCAGAGTCTTTTCCAATGAGTCAACTCTTCACATGAGGTGGCCAAAGTACTGGAGTTTCAGCTTTAGCATCATTCCTTCCAAAGAAATCCCAGGGTTGATCTCCTTCACAATGGACTGGTTGGATCTCCCTGCAGTCCAAGGGACTCTCAAGAGTCTTCTCCAACACTACAGTTCAAAAGCAGCAATTCTTCGGTGCTCAGCCTTCTTCACAGTCCAACTCTCACATCCATAAGGCAAGTCAGGTGGTCTGGTATTCCCATCTCTTTCAAAATTTTCCACAGTTTATTGTGATCCACACAGTCAAAGGCTTTACCAGCAGTCTTTACCATGGTGTTTTCCAAGCTTATTTTTGTAATACCTATTACCATCTTATGGAACTCTTGTTTCATGGAGCATACATTGATAAGTCCTGGCTCACGAGATAAAGTCACCGTCGTGTAGCCCCCCAGCCAATGAAGCCCTTCACAACTCACCTCCAGGCTACCTTTCCAAATTCCTCTCTGGCTCATCCCTCCCCATTACAGGCCATTATTCACGCTCAGAATGTACATGATCAACTCTTCTCTTTCCATGGAAATTCTTCCTTACTTTTCCTCCTTCCTTGTCTTGCCAACTCTTAAGCTTTAAAAACCAACTCAAGCATCGCTTACACCGAACCATCAGTTCTGCACTCCCTTAACTTCTTCATCATGTTAGCATTTTTATGCACCTCTGCTATTTTTCGTTTAGCTCTTTCTATATGAGAGTTGGGCTTCCCAGGTGGCTCAATGATAAAAAAAAAAAAATTCACCTGCCAGTAAAGGAGACGCAGGAGACGTGGGTTCCATCTCTGGGTCAGGAAGATCCCCTGGAGAAAGAAATTGCAATCTGCTTCAGTATTCTTGCATGAAGAATCCCATGGACAGAGGAGCCTGGCAGGCTATAGTCCATGAGGTTGGTGCAAAAAGTCGGAGACGACTGAGTGGGTACACAAATATGAGAGTTACTTTTTTACTTCCCTATTTCACCAGAAAGAGTGGTGGACAGAAGCTTTATCTTGGGTCTCTCTGCCTCTGCAGCCTAGACATTTCCTGGCACTTAATTCACATGTAATGAGTATTTATTTGCTGAAGGGACTTAGAGACCAAATTACCCAAAATACATTATTCTTCTTTTTATATTTTGAGCTTTTTTGTACGACCATATGAATTATTTAAGCAACAGAACCTTGGAGAAGAGAGGGAGGCTTGGTTTGGTCCAGCCTCATCACCACAAAAAGTGCTTCAAAGGAAGGTAGAAAACTCAGCCCTTCCTTGCTGCCCATCTCTGCTCCGCCATCGATGAATGAGGCTAGTTGATTCATGGCTTGAGGAGCATCAATGTGATACACTCGTTTGAAAGAGCCGCTGGATATTATTTTAACAGAGATATTAACATTATGCTCCCGTTGTAGTTCTTCTGATTTCTTATGTCTGAGAAAGTGCTTTTAGCTTTGACTCAATGGCAGTGATATTGGAATGAATGCACTTCCAATGGTATTTGGACCCCCGTGAATATAAGATGCTTTGTCTCTGGAGACCATCCAGGCAAGCCATGCTTTAAATAAATAAAATGAATGTTCTCATCATCCAGGATGCCTATGAGCCAAGCCTTTTCAGTGTTATAATGTGGATACAAAGCATGATTATGGATATGGGCAAGAGGGAGGGTAATATAATACAGACAGGAGGCCATCGCTCTGCATCAAAGTAATAGAGCTTCTTAATGGGAGCCTGGACAGGGTGATGACTTAACTCTATAATCCCATCAGTTTTATTGTCCAAATGCCATTTGTACATTTATGGAGGAGCTTCTTTAACGGGAGGGAAATACTAATTGTAACATTTAAAAATATGGACTAGCCAGGCACCAAGTCCAGTTCTCTCTCTCTCTTTTTCTCTTTCATTTGAGTGTGTTTGGGTGTGATGTGTGAATGTGTGTGGATGTGTGTAACTGTGTGACTTGTGTCTTGGGGTGCATGATCCCCAACCAATGGCAGTGATGGGCTGCACTGGAGGGAACTGGTGACATAGACCTCTCATCATCCTGAACTAAGAGAAGGGGGTGTATTCAGGTTGCCCTCTTGGTTCTAATACTTCCTTTTTCATCAGCTATTTCTATTTCCTGGCAAAGGGCTGTCCAGCTTCTTTCACAATTGATTTTTTACTGGAATGCAGCTGTGCCCCTGGGCTTATATCTGGTCACGCGGCTTTCACAGCACAATGGCCGCGTTGAGGAGTTACCTCAATGATGGTGGACCCTGAAAGTGCAAGACGCTTACTCCTTGGCCCAGTACAGAGAAAGTCTGTGGGTGCCCAGGTAGTGCTGGTGGTAAAGAACCCACCTGTCAATGCAGAAGCCACAGGGGACGGGGGTTCAATCCCCGGGTCAGGACGATCTCCTGAAGGAGGGCGCGACAACCCACTCCAGTATTCTTGCCTGGAGAACCCCATGAACAGAGGAGCCTGGCGGGCTACTGGCCACAGGGTCGCACAGAGTCGGACACGACTGAAGCGACTTGGCATGCAGCGTGGTCTAGATCACGAGCCTGAGTTGGGCAGGTCCTCCAAGGTGTGCTCACTGGCTCTTGGCTGATACTGGAGACCCAGCTGGGCCTTCCTCTGCAGCTGTCTGAGCAGCTCCCGTGATGGATGACAGCACCGGGCTGGGAAGCAGAGTGAGTTTGATGTTTCCTTTCAGATCTCTGGCTTCTCACATCTCCCAAGGTCTTGGAGTCCCAGAAGATTCCTTACAGTGGACTTTCACTGCTTCTTTCCATGTAGCTATTTTACCCAGTGGGGAGTACTATTTCTTTTTTTTAAATTTAATTTTTCCATACCCAACTCAACACTAAGAAATGCAAACTCTCGCTCCTGGAAAGTCTGCTTTCAAATGAACCCAAACACCTCCATGGAGCATCCCTACACAGTCTGAGTGTTGGCTGGTGAGCCTTTGGCTTCTCCTCTCCTTGAGCATCCTTCATGTGTTTGCTAGCCATCTGTATATCTTCTGCAGAGAAATGTCTCTTTAGGCTTTCCGTCCATTTTTTGATTGGGTTGTTTGTTATTCTGCTATTGAGCTGCATGAGATGCCCTCTGGTGATGTGGAAAGAGCGTAGCGGTAGAGCCCAAACCTGGGCTTGAAGGGTCAGCCGATGACTCAGCTATTATTTACTGAGCCTACTTGACCCCAGTGACACCAACAGTTTTACAAGGAATCTTCACTCTATTTAACAGTTTAACACTGCACAAAGAAAATGAAATTTCTTCTTGGCATATTTGGAGCAAAACCCACATGTATTAGTTTCCTGTGGATGGTGTAGAAAAATGGTAATTATTCTTCTGAAGCTCTGGAAGCTCAAAGTCCGAAATCAAATTGTCAGTGGGGCCGGGCTCCCTCTAAAGGTTCTGAGAGAGAGTACTCCTTGGCCTCTTTCAGCTTCCTGATGCTTCAGACAGCATCCCTCAAATCTCTGCCTCCATCTTCAATGGCCATCTTCCCACTGTGTCGTCACATGATCTTCTCCCCTCCGTGAGTGTCTGTCTCCAGATTATCCTGTTTAGAAAGACACCAGTCCTGTTGGAGTGGCTAATGACCTCATTCCATCTTGATTCCACCTGAAAACACTATTTCTAATAAGGTCATATTCACAAGTACGAGGGATTAAGACTTCAATACACATTTTGGGAGGACATAATTTGACCCATATCATCACCCATTACAATTTTCTATTATTTTCTTTAGAAGAAGTTTTATAATATCTATGTACCATATTTAAAATAGTCAAAGAACTTCATGATACCTTTAAATTATTTTTATATACCTTTAAAACATGAAAGTGTGTGTGTGTGTGTGTGTGTGTGTGTGTGTGTGTGTGTGTTGGGGGGATGCTTATTTAAAATGCAGACTATAGGTTCACCTGAGACTACTGGAATCAGGATCTGAGGGACGGGGTCCAGGGCTCTGGATTGTTAACATGTCTCCCTGGAGATGTGTATACACATATAAGCTTGACGATCTCTTACCTGGATCCTTTGCCAGTATTGTTAGTCACCTGATGACTGATACCTGAATGAAGGAGGAAAATAGAGGCTCAGCTTCAAAACCCTGAACCTAGCTCACAGCACCCATCTTGTGATTCCAAACGGGGCGCCCCAAGGACCCTCTGCTCCTCTCCTGCATCAATACATTGGGAGGATTCCCGGAGGGCTTGTTTTTGGACTGCAGACAGTGCTCTCGGAAACAGGTCCTGTTCCCGTCTCCTCTACTCATATTAACACCCCCTCCTCCATGAGAGCCCAGTCAGCCTAAGTCTTCAGTGAATTTTCTGGGGTCCAGCTATGCGGACCCCGGGAACAAATGCAGGGAAGGCAAGGTGAGGGCTGGCATGCAGCTTGCCTGCTGCCTAAGGCAGCCAAATAAAATACAGAACACCTCGCAAAATTTGCATTTTAGGTAAACAGTACATAATATTTCAGTATAACCATGTCCCAAATATTGCAGGGGACGTAGTTAGCCGAAAAAAAATTCAGATTTCACCAGGCATCTTGTATTTTTTACTCACCGAATCTGGTAGCCCTATATCCTGACCGTTCTCTGGGTGAAGTGAGCCCTCCAGATTTAAGTCCCCACTGCCACAGTCCTGGAGAGACAAAGTCGTGACAGACTTTTGCTGCAAAAGAATTAGCCAAGGCCAGGTTCTCTTGGGAGTTGAGGAGTTTTCATGTTTTTAAAATATCTGGTTTCAAACTGTGGTAGTAATGGCTCCAAAATCACTGCAGAGGGTGATGGCAGCCATGAAATTAAAAGATTCTTACTCCTTGGAAGGGAAGTTATGACCAACCTAGATGGCATAAAAGCAGAGACATTATTTTGTCAACAAAGCTCTGTCTAGTCAAGGCTATGGTTTTTCCTGTGGTCATGTATGGATGTGAGAGTTGGACTGTGAAGAAAGCTGAGCGCCGAAGAATTGATGCTTTTGAACTGTGGTGTTGGAGAAGACTCTTGAGAGTCACTTGGACTGCAAGGAGATCCAACCAGTCCATCCTAAAGGAGACCAGTCCTGGGTATTCATTGGAAGGACTGATGTTGAAACTGAAACTCCAATGCTTTGGCCACCTGATGCGAAGAGCTGACTCATTTGAAAAGCCCCTGATGCCGGGAAGGATTGAAGGCAGGAGAAGGGGATGACAGAGGATGAGATGATTGGATGGCATCACTGGCTCTATGGGCCTGAGTTTGGGTGGACTCCGGGAGCTGGTGATTGACAGGGAGGCCTGGTGTGCTACGGTTCATGGAGTCGCAGAGTCGGACACGACTGAGTGACGTGACTGAACTGAACTGAAATAATGTACAAGTTGATAGTTGCCACTAGATTTCTATGATCTGAAGGTCTTTGTGTTTGTTCTAAATATCTCTACTTTGATGTCCCAAAAGATGCCTTAAGCGTTGCATTTTTGGCCATGCTGAGAGACATGCAGGATCTTCTAGAACCAGGGATCAAACCTGCGGCCCTGCAGTGGAAGTGCGGAGTCTTAACCACTGGACCGCCAGGGAAATCCTGTCTGTAGGTCTTTGAGTGATTTGGACAGAAACAATTTTTATAGCTTCTACTCCCACCCCCTTCCCTGATCCTTTCATGACAGTTTCAAGCTTCACTCATGGAAGGCTAATTCGTGATTGATCATTTACCCCTCCTGTCTCTTATACACATCTTAATATGTCTAAGAATATTGAACATATATTATTATATGTAAGAATATGACACATAGAAAATATAGGAAATTACCCTTTCAAGTGAAGCTTACATTTTTGTAAGTCACTACTTTCTTTTTCCATTCTAAAATTCTGCAATTATTTTTATCTTATAATTTCCCATTATAATCCTAAAATTCTATAATTATATGCATCTTCCAAGCACAGAAGTAATGTATACTCCTATAATTAAGCTAATATAAATAGTATAAACAGTTCCACTTGGTCCTCATTGTGGGGACAATTATATTAGGTTTAAGAAGCAAAAATACAGACAGAGATTTCTCGAAGAATGAGTCATTTGTAGAAGCATTGCATTTCACTCTGATTTTTGCATCATGTTGTTAAAAGGGAAACTAACTGTAATCATATTGTGAAATGCCAAATGAATGAGTGACATGATCTTTGGAGAAAATGCTTTTAATATAAATAATTAAAAAAAAAAACAAACACGTCTTTTTCAGTCTGTGTTTAGGGAGAGCCTAAAATCTAGGTCAGTGTTTTTCAGAGAATCTGCCTATATCTGGATTCCTTGGTCTGCGTGCATGTGTGTGTGTGTGTGTGTGTGTGTGTGTGTGTGTGTGTGTGTGTTGGGGGGATGCTTATTTAAAATGCAGACTATAGGTTCACCTGAGACTACTGGAATCAGGATCTGAGGGACGGGGTCCAGGGCTCTGGATTGTTAACATGTCTCCCTGGAGATGTGTATACACATATAAGCTTGACGATCTCTTACCTGGATCCTTTGCCAGTATTGTTAGTCACCTGATGACTGATACCTGAATGAAGGAGGAAAATAGAGGCTCAGCTTCAAAACCCTGAACCTAGCTCACAGCACCCATCTTGTGATTCCAAACGGGGCGCCCCAAGGACCCTCTGCTCCTCTCCTGCATCAATACATTGGGAGGATTCCCGGAGGGCTTGTTTTTGGACTGCAGACAGTGCTCTCGGAAACAGGTCCTGTTCCCGTCTCCTCTACTCATATTAACACCCCCTCCTCCATGAGAGCCCAGTCAGCCTAAGTCTTCAGTGAATTTTCTGGGGTCCAGCTATGCGGACCCCGGGAACAAATGCAGGGAAGGCAAGGTGAGGGCTGGCATGCAGCTTGCCTGCTGCCTAAGGCAGCCAAATAAAATACAGAACACCTCGCAAAATTTGCATTTTAGGTAAACAGTACATAATATTTCAGTATAACCATGTCCCAAATATTGCAGGGGACGTAGTTAGCCGAAAAAAAATTCAGATTTCACCAGGCATCTTGTATTTTTTACTCACCGAATCTGGTAGCCCTATATCCTGACCGTTCTCTGGGTGAAGTGAGCCCTCCAGATTTAAGTCCCCACTGCCACAGTCCTGGAGAGACAAAGTCGTGACAGACTTTTGCTGCAAAAGAATTAGCCAAGGCCAGGTTCTCTTGGGAGTTGAGGAGTTTTCATGTTTTTAAAATATCTGGTTTCAAACTGTGGTAGTAATGGCTCCAAAATCACTGCAGAGGGTGATGGCAGCCATGAAATTAAAAGATTCTTACTCCTTGGAAGGGAAGTTATGACCAACCTAGATGGCATAAAAGCAGAGACATTATTTTGTCAACAAAGCTCTGTCTAGTCAAGGCTATGGTTTTTCCTGTGGTCATGTATGGATGTGAGAGTTGGACTGTGAAGAAAGCTGAGCGCCGAAGAATTGATGCTTTTGAACTGTGGTGTTGGAGAAGACTCTTGAGAGTCACTTGGACTGCAAGGAGATCCAACCAGTCCATCCTAAAGGAGACCAGTCCTGGGTATTCATTGGAAGGACTGATGTTGAAACTGAAACTCCAATGCTTTGGCCACCTGATGCGAAGAGCTGACTCATTTGAAAAGCCCCTGATGCCGGGAAGGATTGAAGGCAGGAGAAGGGGATGACAGAGGATGAGATGATTGGATGGCATCACTGGCTCTATGGGCCTGAGTTTGGGTGGACTCCGGGAGCTGGTGATTGACAGGGAGGCCTGGTGTGCTACGGTTCATGGAGTCGCAGAGTCGGACACGACTGAGTGACGTGACTGAACTGAACTGAAATAATGTACAAGTTGATAGTTGCCACTAGATTTCTATGATCTGAAGGTCTTTGTGTTTGTTCTAAATATCTCTACTTTGATGTCCCAAAAGATGCCTTAAGCGTTGCATTTTTGGCCATGCTGAGAGACATGCAGGATCTTCTAGAACCAGGGATCAAACCTGCGGCCCTGCAGTGGAAGTGCGGAGTCTTAACCACTGGACCGCCAGGGAAATCCTGTCTGTAGGTCTTTGAGTGATTTGGACAGAAACAATTTTTATAGCTTCTACTCCCACCCCCTTCCCTGATCCTTTCATGACAGTTTCAAGCTTCACTCATGGAAGGCTAATTCGTGATTGATCATTTACCCCTCTGAGGGTGACATAGAAGCTAGAGGGCTGAAGTGGGTCAGTACCACATTTTGAGTCGCAGCCAACTCTTCAATTAGAACGTGGAGGTAAGTGAGCTGTTACCCAGGCGTGCTCTCTCTCTCTCTCTCGGTCACTTATCCCATCTCTCAAGAATATGCCACTTGGCATTGCTGCAAACCTCCTCCTTGTGTTTCACCACGATGTTCCTTTCTCCAGATCCATTTCAATCGGCGTGATGTCTAAGCCATTCTGAAAAGTTCCCCTAAGTTCACCACCATTCGGAAAACTCAGAGGGGAAGGACTGAATGTCATAAACAAGCAGAACAGTAAGCATCATCATCATCTCAGGAAAAAGAAATAGAGGCAGTTAAAACATTATAATCCAAACAACGCTGTGGGTAATTTTCCCTTCATAACCTAAAGACCAAAAACTTTATGACTCTTTAAACTTCAATATGCGCCAATTAAATTTCAGCTTAGGAATCCGAGCTTCTGGTCTGCATTCCATTAAAAAATGTAGCCTGTTTCTGTTCCCTGAAAAATCATAGGACTAACTTTTTATTCTTCCTAATCGCTCTTATTTTTCGCAATTAAAGAGGATGAGAAGAATACTAACTGCGTATGCTAACTCATGTGTTCTCGATCACATCTGAAACAATGCTATTTTCTTACAGAAAGTGGGAACGATGGCAAACTCCGAGGCTTTTTTTTTTTCTTGTCGCATTTAACTTTTCTACCTCACAGCCCAGATAGCTTTTTTTAATCAAAGCAGGTAATGGAAGAACAGTCTGTACCCTCAAATGCAATCATATTTAATCATTTTTAATATCCTTATTTCTCAGCTGATCAAACTTTAAAATTTTGAATGCTTTGGTTTGATTTACAACTCTGCAGAACTTTAACTAATAAAGAAGTACATTCCTTTGTTGTGTGGATTGAGGAGTGTGCTCGGGAGAGGCCTGGGCTGCGGGTCTGAATTCCAGGTACTGGGCAGGGTTCCGGTGGTGATTTGACTCCGTGCCTCTGTTCTCCCACCTGTCAAAGGGGTGGGTTAGTGTATGTGTCCACTTACACTTCTCCATCCTCTGAAATGGTTAATGCTGGTGTGTGGCTCTCATTGCCGGAGTACAGGGTGCAAACAGCACCCCTTTGGATTGCTCCTGCTTTGCACGGTGCTTGCATACAGCAGACACTTCATAAATGTGTGCGGAGTGGGGACTGGACTGAGTGTTATGCTTGTTGTTCAGTTACTGACTCATGTGCAACTCTGCGATCCCATGGACTGCAGCATGCCAGGCTCCTCTGTCCTACACTGTCTTCAGGAGTTTGCTCAAATTCATGTCCATTGAGTCAGTGATGCTATCTAGCCATCTCATCCTCTGTTGCCCCCTTCTCCTTTTGCCTTCAGTCTTTCCCAGCATCAGGATCTTTTCCAGTGAGTCAGCTCTTCCCATCAGGTGGCCGATGTATTGGAGCTTCAGCTTTATCATGAGTCATTCCGGTGAATACTCAGGGTACAATCATTGAAAATGTTAAGTAGGATTAGTGTATAAATATATAAAATTGAATCACTTTGCTGTATATGTGAAACTAACACAACACTGTCAATCAACTATAATCCAATAAAATTTTTTAAAAATTATAAAAAGGATTTGCTTTGTTGAAAAATGGACACTGATGGATGGAATAGTGAGGGGAAAGTTGACCCCCTAAATACGTTTTGTGCATGATTCCAGGGAGTTTAAATGTTTCTCTTTTTCGACAACAGAGTGTGCTTGGACTTGGGCTCAGCAGAGGGGCTGCAGTGTGAATGCACAGAGCCCCTTCTGCCAGCAGCTCACGGAAAGAGGGGGCAGGTGTAGCAGCTCTGTGCGTGGGAACTGAGGAGTCCCGGGATGGGCGGGGAGGGCTGAGGAGACCCCCAAAGGGCAGGCTGAAGACAGAGCAGGCTTTCATCAAGTGAAAGGGGAGAAACGGCAATGCCCAGGTGAAGGGACTGGAATGCGGAAAAGCTAAAAGGGAACGGGAGAGCATGAAGATGGCTCTTGTGATGAGTAGTGAAACTGAATTTCTAATTTTTTAAATATTGTTTTGAAGAAGAATTTTTAACAGAAAAAGATTACCACTAGAAATGTCAATAGAAAAAAAAGATGTTTCCCAAGAAAAAGTCGTGGGCTAGAGAGAATCCAGAAAGTCCTGTCCTGACAGTCAGGTTTGATGGGGGTTTGAAGATCCTGGGCGTTTCCTCATCTCCCCTCCAGGGTGACTCTGCTTTGTGCCAGGCTGAAGTTGCCTGCCTGTCCATCTTTTACCCTTTCCAGCTCTGATTCCTGCATCTCTTTCTGCTGGGTTTTCCTCCTTTTTCTGCCAGCTAGCCACTTTCAGGATGCCCCCAGCATCTGTAGCTCAGCCCCAGAAAGGCATGTAAGAGAGACTTTTTCTCCTTGCTGTCTTTGGTGACTTTAAAGTCCATTCTAATTAATCACCCCTCCCCCCACGCCATCATTACTTTCCGAAATCACAGTGCCTGGCTTCCAGTCATGTTGTTACGAGGGGAATTGCACACTGGCCATGTTGTGGGGATTTCTGATGTGTGGTGACTGGGTGCCTTTTTCTCAAAGCTGATAATAGATATCACACCAGAGTAGGGGGCATTCAGGGCATTATGGACTCATAAAACTTACATAGTCACCTCAGAGTGTGTGCCATGAGCCTTTAGCCAGGACAGAAGATGGTTTCAAGGGACCTGAGTCCTGGCCGTTGGTCCAGGATGGGACTGCTAGACCCAAAGGGCAAGTCAGAAACAAAGAGTTCTAGGTCTTTGAAACCAATACATTTAATTTTAAAATACTTTTAATTATTCATGCATGTTCATTAGAGAAAACTTTGAGATTATTTTCATATGTGTATATCTGTAATGCACACACACATAGGTTTGCATAAAGGGTTTTCATCTTGATTTTTTCACTCTGTTTCATGGCATGAACATAAAGCTCTTTTCTGAAGCTCTTAAGATGTCTTTGAGAGGGTGATTTCTCTTAAATGGCAGTAGAAGTGTTGGTGATGGTTGGTGTAGGTGGTTCATTGAACTCCATTTCCCTTGTATTTGGACATTTAGGTGGTTATCTGGGACCACCGATACGGATAACAGTAAACACCAGGTGCCTTGTTCCCACCATGTCCCCTGTTCCCACCACGTGCCCTGTTCCCACCACGTCCCCTGTTCCCACCACGTCCCCTGTTCCCACCACGTCCCCTGTTCCCACCAGGTGCCCTGTTTCCACCACGTCCCCTGTTCCCACCAGGTGCCCTGTTCCCACCACGTCCCCTGTTCCCACCACGTCCCCTGTTCCCACCAGGTGCCCTGTTCCCACCACGTCCCCTGTTCCCACCACGTCCCCTGTTCCCACCAGGTGCCCTGTTCCCACCACGTCCCCTGTTCCCACCACGTCCCCTGTTCCCACCACGTCCCCTGTTCCCACCACGTCCCCTGTTCCCACCACGTGCCCTGTTCCCACCACGTCCCCTGTTCCCACCAGGTGCCCTGTTCCCACCAGGTGCCCTGTTCCCACCACGTCCCCTGTTCCCACCACGTCCCAGCTCCGTCTGTTTAATCCGAGAACTGAGCTTCCCTCTTGGCTCCTTTGGTGGAACTTTTCTCTGATCCATCATCACCTTGGAACCGAAATCTGAGTTGGGACCAAAGCTGCCTCCAGCCCAGTCAGCCCCATTGTGTGAATTAGGAAAAGGTGAGATGCCCCTTCCCCCAAAGCCCTTGGCTTTCCTTTGTCAGAAGATTTTGGTAGAGGGTACTGTCATTATCTGGAGTGGGAACAATGCCCACTCAGCCCTGGCTCCCCTGTGCCGTGCACACCCTTGAACAGTTCTTAGCGGTGGCCCGGGAGGGCTGGCCCCTGCTCTCCAGGACGGGCCTGTTTCTGCCCGCCCCGTCTCTGTGTCTCTCCCCGCCTTGCTCATCTGTTCCCGGGCCCTGCCAGTGGTAACCTATCCTCTTCCTGATTAATTGCAACAGTTCATTTTTGTCTCATGCCTTTGTACTCATCTACTTACTATTATTTGGTTTCTTTTAAAAATCACTTTAACTCTTCCTCTAGTCAGAAGGCCCAGTGAAATGGGTTTTGGAGTCAGATGGTCCTTGATCAAACAGAGGCCCCATCACTTATTAGTCGGGGACCTTGGACAACTGACTTTGCTGGGCTAATCCTTTTTTCTCAATGACAAAATGGAATGAGATTATCCAACATATGAAACACTTACTTGTGTGAATCAAAGGAAAAAGCCCAGGCTCACCGTCCATGAGTTTCTTTCTTTCTCCCTCCTTGAGGCCAGAGACTGTTTGTGTAACTTCCTCTGTCCCTGCGGCCAGTACAGTACTGGGATATGCCAGGAACCCCTGGGGTTGGTTTGAATAAGTAAATGGGGGCTGAGAAGGAGAAAGAGAGGACTCTTGCTTTCATTGAGTCATTTTATAAGGGGATGTTAACTGAACCCCTGCTATGTGCTAGGGAACAGAGATGCAAGGAGAGACACACAGCCCCTTGCTTCAAAAGACTTACTACTCTGTGTCCACTCCATACCCCAGAGGAAAGGGTAAGCCAAAGGCTTGAGAGTAAGACCTATGCACATTTGACACCATAATCTACTCCATGCTGGAAGCTGGGAGCCAGAAATTAGTCTGTCCTGGTCCTTCCTTTCAAGTCTTCCTAAAGTATAGGACTTCTAAGTGTTGAAGGATGCATAGGAGTTCTCCACTCAATCAAGTAATTTCAGGTATGCCTGCTATTTGCTGTCCTCAGGGACCTTTCGGAGGAGATGACATAAGCCACTGGATAAAGAATTGCTTGCACCAGACGACGTCACCAAGAGGCACTGAGAAACAGCCTGGGTTGCAAGAGGATTGTGCTGGGCTGGAAGAGACAAGGAGGGCTTCCCAGAGAAGGTGATATATGGGGGGAGCAAAGGGCCTCAAGCAGGAGTGTTGTCTGGTAGCTTGGGTGGTGTCACCTCAGGGGATCAGGAGCATTTAGCATCCATATGTCCCTGATTTTTCTCATCTCAGTGGATGCAGAGGTTGATGGCAAAGTCCTGCCCCTTCTCCATTTGGGAGGTGTCTCATTTCCTTGAGGCTTGGTGGACATCCCCATTAACCTCTCACCTTTGATGAATATGCCCAGGTAGAGGTGAAAGTGTTAGTTGCTCAGTTGTCTGACCTCTTTGTGACCCCACGGACTGTAGCCTACCAGGCTTCTCTGTCCATGGAATTCTCCAGACAAGAATACTGGAGTGGGTAGCCATTCCCTTCTCCAGAGAAATCTTCCCAACCCACCGACTGAACCCAGGTCTCCTGCTTTGCAGGCATATCCTTCTTTACCATCTGAGTCACCAGGGAATTTGCCTCTAAAACTCCAGGACTTCCCAGGAGAGGGAGACACTGAGCTGGTTGGAGCTATATGAAGGCTTTGCCCATGAAACAATTACATGGAGTCAGGGAAACACCCAGGCCTGGGGACAAATGGCTGTGTATCCAGAGCTAAGACAGGTGGTGACCTGGACCTCATTTCTCTCCCCTGCCTTCCTAAAAAGTTCACTCTCATGAGCTCAGCTAGGAGCCTGCTGTGGGAAAAATTTACAAAAATGTAAAAACAGAGGCTGCACTATGAACATTATCCCAGGTAATAATGTTCACGGAGTATTTTAGTGATGATATGAATGACTAACGAGTAAATGTCAGCCCAGGACTTGGCTTCAAAGCCCAATAGGGCAGTACTATCTGACCTCAGGCAAGTTATTGAATTTTCTGGGCCTCAGTTTTCTCACCTGTAAAATGGGAACAATATAACAGATTTGTAGGTTTGCTATGATCTATTATTGTTGCATGTGGGTGAATGAGCATGGAAACAATAATGGTGAAAGCTGAAGCTGATTGGCTGTTTACACTAAGCCAGGAACTGTGAAAATTCCCATTTTTATCACTTAACTCTCAAAACCTCCCTCAGAGGCTTGGGCTATTGCTTCCTTTGCACTGTTGCTACCAGGCACCAGGAAAGATGGCTGTGGCTATCATTTTCCCTGTTTCCTTGTCTGCTGCTCCTGCGCAGGTCGAACAGCTCCAGGGCCAACTCTTCTCCTCATTGGTGGCCTTTGGGGCTGATCCATAGTCAGTTCTCTGTGAGGATGGCCCCTGGCTGAATTAGATGCTGGATGTGGGTGCTGGTTCTCAGGGGAGAACCTGAGAGGAGAATCTGCTTGGCCAAGGGGAGCAGAGACATGTGGTCTTCCCACAGTGGAGGAGGAGTCGCTGGAAGGCACAGACCCTGGAATCTCCCTCGTTGGGTAATGCTGATTTGTCAGGGCGATTGTTTGGGTGTATGCCCATAGACCACTCCCCATGCTGACTTCTGACCATGCTACTTACCTGCCCCTTCTTTTTGGCAAGTCATGCATCT
The DNA here is from genome assembly GCA_006410635.1 of Cephalophus harveyi. Classification (NCBI taxonomy): domain Eukaryota; kingdom Metazoa; phylum Chordata; class Mammalia; order Artiodactyla; family Bovidae; genus Cephalophus; species Cephalophus harveyi. The sequence goes on from SJYT01011626.1 coordinate 252,048, forward strand.
GGGCTTGGGTTTCCCTAGAGATAGAACCCTGGGAGGTCCAGGAACACATGCAGAGTGGTGAAGAGGGGACACGGGAAAGGGGAGACGTGAGGCGTCACAGTTATCCCATGGGTCGGGAGTATGAGATGCTCACATTCATAGATGGATCCCCTGTGGGAGAGTGAGTCAGTGGGGACGGGCATGCATGTAAGTCGCTTCAGTCGTGTTCAACTCTTTTGCGACCCCATGGACGATAGCCCGCCAGGCTTCTCTGTCCATGGGATTTCTCAGGCAAGAATATTGGAATGGCTGCCATTTCCTTCTCCAGGAGATCGTCCCGCCCCAGGGGCCAAACCCGAGTCTCTTATGTTTCCTGCATTGGCAGGCAGGTTCTCTACCACTAGCGCCACCTGGGACGCCCAGTGGGGTGAGAGAGAGCACTAACTCCAGCCCGTAATCCTTGATGCTCAGCTATCTGGGCTGTGACGGCAGCACTCTCAGCTGAGAGCCAGGACCCTGGCTGTTGTAAGTCTGCCCGAAGTCTCATCCTGAACTACAAGGGCCAAGGGGTGTGCAGCCACTGACAGATTACATCTGCCGGTCATGTGACCTGCCAAACCTGTTTCCTCTCCTTGCAAATCGGCTGGCCGCCCTTGTCTTTGCAGTGGGTGATTGTGGCAGCACCCACTGCCACGGTGGGTCACAGAGGGTCAGACAGAAGCGGTGAGGCAGCGCCACGTCTGTCCTGCAGGAGACCCGGGAGAAGATGCAGTCACAGACTAGATGAAGATGCACTAAGCGGGCGGTTGGATGCATATTCGAGAAGGTATCCACACCAGCTCTTTCCCTCGGGCCACAGCTGGGGTGGGTGGGGACTGGTGGAGCCTTGACCAACCTGAGGAGCTGAGGAGAGAGGATTCTGATGCCTGATGTCCGGCGGGCATCCTGGGAGGTGGCCCCTGCCTGGCTTTCTGCTCACAGCCCCGTGGTGGAGTTTGGTCCTGTGCCTCTTCAGCTCTGCAGACATCTTTTCTGGACAGTGTTTTGTTTGCCTTTGTGGGCCAGGTGCCTGCAGAGAGCTCATGCTCTGGGTTCTTGGGGACCCAGACACGTGCAAGGGGGAGACTCTCTCACTCAAGGGAGGGAGAAGGACACCTAGATGCCAGAGACTGCATTTTCCAGCTTCCCTTGCAGCTAGGTCAGGTCATGTGACTCAGTGTATTAGCTTTCTACTGCTGCTAAACAAACTACTACAGACTTCATGGCTTAAAGCAATTAAAGTATTCTCTTAAAGTTCTGGAGGTCAGAAGTGTGACATGGATTTCACTGGGTTAACGTCAAGGTGTCAGCAGGGTTATGTTCCTTGTGGAGGCTCCAGGGGACAATCCATTTTCACATCCCTTCCAGCATCCAGAGGGGGCTTGCATTCCTGGGCTCATGGCTTCCCTCTTCCATCCTCCATCCTCAGAGCCAGCATCTTTCTCACCCTCTCTCTGTTGTGAGAGTTTTCTGAGTGGCTAAAGACAAGAAGGATCTTCTGCTCTTAAGAGTTCACACAGTTACTTCCAGCCATCCTGGATAATCCAGGATATTGCTTAACCTTAATCACACCCTAACATTCTTCCTGCTATAGAAGGCAGCATGTTCACAGATTTCAGACATGAAGATGTGGACATTGAAGGGGGCCATTATGCTGCCCTTTACCCATGGATAACAGGCTGTAAGGATAAACACAGGCAACTTCTGTTTCTTGAACTTAAAAAGAAGCCACATGCTTTTCATCTTTCACCAACCCTCTAAGACCCAAGACTGAAGGCATTTGGGGGACCCAACCTAGACCCAGAGATGGAAGCTGCATGTTGAGCATGGTGGAGACATCTATGTGCTCTGGCTCCCTGTGGGAAGACCCAGAGCATCCTTCACTGCTCTGGACGGGCGTGTGAGTTAGATGGAAAATTTTCCCTTATTCAAAGCAGTACCTGGGGGACTCTATGTCCTGGTACTGATCTTCCACTTACTTTTACTAACACAGAGAGATGATTAATTTATTTTATGAGAATGCATTCTTTTTAAAAAAATTATTTATTTTTGACTGTGTTGGGTCTTCATTGCTCCGAGGACTTCCTCTCTAGTGGCAGTGAACGGGGCTACTCTCCAGTTGTGGTACTTGGGTTTCTCAATTCAGTGGCTTCTCTTGTTGCAGAGCATGGGCTCTGGGCAGCTGGGGTTCAGCAGTTCCAGCATGTCGGCTGAGGAGCTGTGGCACAGGAGCTTAGTTGCTCCACGGCATAGGGAATCTTCCTGGACAAGGGATCGAACCCATGTCTTGTGCATTGACGGGTGGATGTGTTTTTTTTTTTTTTTTACCACTGAGCCACCAGAGAAGCCCCAGATAGATGATTCTATTAGAGATGGAGCTGAGTTACAGAGAGCCAGCCTGGCTTGCCTGGGACTTGGAGAAGTGCTTCCCAGGGGTGGATATTTCATCAAAGCATTAGCCCACCAGATAGGGATGGAAGGGGCAAGGATGCTGACTCTCTCCACTAAGCTGGTCTGCCTGGGAAGTTGCTCTCTCTTTCTCATACCTTTTGCTTTACCTTCAGGCCCGTTTTCCTCAGGCCTACAAACAGGAGTGACTTGGCACTGAAATTGGACTTGCCTCGGGCTGGCAGGCACAGGTTAATTTCCAGGGCTAGAGTACACTGTACATCCAGGGGATAGAGTTAGAAGGGGTCCAAATTCGGGGCCCAGCTTCTGGCTCCAGCGTGGGCTAAACTCTCTAACTCATGGATCTGCAGGGCCCCCTTCCTGGGGGTCCCTTATATGACATACCTGGTGACTGATGATCTGGCATTGGCTTGCACACCACCAGTGACAGGGAACTCAATTTCCACTCCCAGATCTGTTTCCACTATCTCTATGGTTTCAACAAAGGGGAGCAAGTTGGTGCTGGGAGACCTCAGAGGCTAAGAACCAAGATCAGGATGAGCTCAGGGCAGGATAAGATAGAGTAACTGACATCTTAAATCAGTGAGCCTGGGATCAGACAGACCCAAGTACCCTGGGTATCTCAAGGAGGGAGATATAGAATACCCAGGGTATTCTAATATCTGGTTTGCAAGAGCTGGCCTTGCAAAGATCAGGGAAGCTGCTGCTGGAGCTTAAGAGCTCAGAGATGCAGAGAGGACAGACGTGGCTGGCAGGAAGCTGAGCTGAAATTGGGGGCTGCCCAGAGGCTAGGCAGTGGTGAGACCTCGTGCCAACTGCCTGCAGAAGCCGGGGTGCCTGATGTTCCTGCAGGGGCAGTGGAGTCTCCTTTTGATCTCCCACTTTCCAGGTCTCCATCCCCGAGTGCCTCTCATCTCAGGGAACTACCAGACATCCTGTGGCTGAGAAAGGCAGCTTCTGGGCTTCTAGCCCCTGCCTTGGGGGAAGGGGCAGAGAAGGGAGCATGGCAGAGGAGTGGGCTGGGTGAGAGGAAGGGGAGGCAAGAGGCTGTTCAGCACCTGTGGTCTGGTTCAGACACCTGCCCCACCTTTCCTAGCATTTTCATGTGAAGAGCAGTCGACTAAGCACATGCTGGCTTAGAAACGGCCCCGTGGGTGAGTTTTTTGGAAGCTGCACAAGCTGAAGAGGAGGTGACCCCCAATATAAGGTCATTTCTTATTTTCTCCATGGAAAGATCCCCCCCCGAAGTGTTTGGACTTCTTGGAAAATCAACTTGGGATAACCAATTTATTCATCCACTAACCACAGACATCATGAGAAACGCTGGGCTGGAAGAAGCACAAGCTGGAATCAATATTGCTGGGAGAAATATCAATAACCTCAGATATGCAGATGACACCACCCTTATGGCAGAAAGTGAAGAGGAACTAAAAAGCCTCTTGATGAAAGTGAAAGAGGAGAGTGAAAAAGTTGGCTTAAAGCTCAACATTCAGAAAACAAAGATCATGGCATCTGGTCCCGTCACTTCATGGGAAATAGATGGGGAAACAGTGGAAACAGTGTCAGACTTTATTTTTTGGGGGCTCCAAAATCACTGCAGATGGTGACTGCAGCCATGAAATTAAAAGACGCTTACTCCTTGGAAGGAAAGTTATGACCAACCTAGATAGCATATTCAAAAGCAGAGACAATACTTTGCCAACAAAGGTCTGTCTAGTCAAGGCTATGGTTTTTCCAGTGGTTATGTATGGATATGAGAGTTGGACTGTGAAAGCTGAGTGCCAAAGAATTGATGCTTTTGAAGTGTGGTGTTGGAGAAGACTCTTGAGAGTCCCTTGGACTGCCAGGAGATCCAACCAGTCCATTCTGAAGGGGATCAGTCCTGGGTGTTCTTTGCAAGGAATGATGCTAAAGCGGAAACTCCAGTACTTTGGCCACCTCACGCAAAGAGTTGACTCATTGGAAAAGACTTTGATGCTGGGAGGGATTGGGGGCAGGAGCAGAAGGGGACGACAGAGGATGAGATGGCTGGATGGCATCACTGACTTGATGGATGTGAGTCTGAGTGAACTGTGGGAGTTGGTGATGGACAGGGAGGCCTGGCGTGCTGCGATTCATGGGGTCGCAAAAAATCAGACACGACTGAGCGACTGAACTGAACTGAACTGACCTGAACCCTTTGGGGCCTCCCTGGTGCCTCAGTGGCAAAGAATCTGCCTTCCAATACAGTAGACGCGGGTTAGATTCTTGGGTTGGGAAGATCCCCTGGAGAAGGAAATGGCAACCCACTCCAGTATTCTTGCCTGGAGAATCCTATGGACAGAGGAGCCTAGCGGGCTACACTCCATGGGGTCGCAAAAAAGTCAAACACGACTTAGCATCTAAACAATAACAAACCTATACTTAAGGTCACATGCAGTATAAAATGATGATTTTAAAAAATATCCTTTTGCTGTTTAGCATTTCATGAAAGTTTGTGTACTATTGGCATGTGATAATTGCCTGTTACTTACATATGTTACATTGATATCAGCAGGCATGATCATCTCAGTTGTTTGAGATACAGCACCCTTGAGACCCATGTTTCTCTGAAAGTTGTATTCCAAGCCACAGGGTTCATTCATGTAACATTATGACAGTTTACACAAAAGATCCTGGAAGTATACATCTGTGATCTGGGTGGCTCTTGACGTGGTCTTAAACAGGCTTCTTTAGAATGACATGCAGCCCTTAGGGCTGTGAGCGCCTCTGACCCGTAGAAGGATGACTAACTCCCTGGGCATTTCTCTGTCTCCTTCATAGGCGACCTCTCTCAACATCCCCAGCTAGCCTTGATTGAGGTCATTTCAGTCTCTGCCTCAGCTTCAGACACAGCCTTACCTTGTATTCGGGCTTGTGAAGAAAACAAGGGAGTGAACACACAGCTCCTCTGTGTGTGTGTGTTTATGTTTGTATAGTGTTTACAGAAAGTTCTTTCATGGGCTTCGTTCATTCATTCATATTCATTCATTGACTCATTCACATCATCTCCATCCTGAAACCCTTGAGTGGATTTCCACTGCCCTTAGGATAAAAGCCACGCTTATCTCCCAGGCCCGAGGATCTCAGCCTCCCCTGAAGCCCATCTGGACTCCTCCTCCTCCTCTCCCTTCTCACTCAGTCCCCAGGGGTGCCCCCTGCGCTGGTCCTCAGCCCGCCCTGCCTGCTGGGGCCCCATCACCTGCTGTCTCTCTGCCAGGCATGCTGGTCCCTCACTTCTGTGCCTGGAGAATTCCTCTCTCTTCCTCCAGGTCTGTGTTCAGTGAGGTCTGTGTTCAGCAAGGCTGATTGTCCTCCTTCCTGCCGAAGTAGCTCCCCATTGCCATCACTCTTGGGGGGCGGTCTTCCCGTTCGACCCTCTTCTGACCCTTACACTATCTGGCAGGGTCTGGCTCGGCTCTGCTTGCTCGCCTGTGGTCTGGGTCCTCCCCTTGGCATCTGCTCTGGGGGTTGAGGGCAGGAACTCAGAGTGGGGGAAGAGCCCCCCACCACTGGAGCTTTTGGATGACCTGAGTTGGCCGGCTTTGTGACATCAGCTCCAGCAGAGCCTGGGGCTCACCGCTGGGTGTACGGAGTCGCCGTGGCCTGAGATTACGTCAGAGGGAATGGAGCTCAGAGTGGTCAAGGGACATTTCCAAGACCAGACAGCGGATAAGCCAGGGGGCTGGGAGTGAGCCTGTGCGCATTCACAGCTTGCTCTTGAGCGTGGGCGAAACCACCCTCTCTCTGCCCTCCCCACTGACCTGCACGCACTGACATGTTTCACGTCTGAAAAACTGACTTACATTAGGAAAATTAGAGCATCAAGAGTCTAATCTTTTCCCATCCCCGACAAGACATCAGCCTGGGAAAAATCTCACCCAGGCCTCGTGTAACTTGATGGAAATAGGTAATGGGACAGCACCGGTTCCCTTGTTGAAAGAAGTGACGTCCTTTGCTTGGCGTCACGGGTGGAATGATTGGACTAGAGAATCCATTTCGGCTGGAGAACAGTGGGTGCAGATGAAGTGATGGGCCTGCTGCAGATTTTAAGATGAAATATTTAAACAAGCGGAACCTCATGTGGGTAATGTATGAAATTCTCCTGAGATGTAAATTGCACGATTTGTAAGCGCCCTTTAACAAACTCAATTATGTTACCTGAGCTTATTAGAGACGAGGGTCCCTTATTCTTACACTCTCCCATTTCTCTCTGGTACTTCTGCCAAGCCAAAGACCTCTCTCCAGAAGCGAGATATTATTTAAAATCCTTCAATATGGTTCTATAAATTGGATGGAATCTTTTAAAAATCTGAAGAACGCATGCCTTATTGACAATGTTGGTGAGGAGCAGCACTTTGGCAGATGCATAGCAGGAAACATCTTCTGTATTCCTGAAATCACCTCTATTAGATTATGTAGATATGATCTATGAAAATACTCCCAAACTTAATCTGTCGAGACTTGGGAGAGTGTATAAGCAAATGCTTAGATTTGCATTAGAGTCTTGACTTTGAAATCCATTACTGTAAATTCCTTGCTGACTTTGAGGGGCAATCTTTAGCACAGGAGCGGGGCAGGAGGGGCCACATTTGTATTTAGAGGCTGGCTGGCCCCCTGGATGGTTTTTTAAGGTCCTTTAAATCTCTTTTGAAGGTCAATTCCATCTTTTTCATTAGGGAATTAGTATCAGCCAAGCAAAGCAAGCCTGTGTCAAAGCTGACTTCAGCTTGATGGCTTTCTGAGATCATTTTTAGAATATTTGTTTTATTATGTTTTTGTTCCATTTTAACTTATTTTAAAAAGTTGAAATTTGTTGCATTTGATTTTTTTTTAAACCACTTCCTCTTTCTGAACCACTTTTTGTATTCTCTGGCAGAAGTATGTTTTTTAAAAAGCCAAATGTAGAGTAAAAAATAATGATAGATATTATTTAAACAAATTGATATTTTTAAATAGATATTTTAAATAAATAATAATTTTAAAAAATAATAAAAGAATGTCTGATAGCATTTTAATGATACAAGGCTTTTTCTCTCCCTTTTTGTTAGGGGGCAGTGCACAAATTCTTTCTGTTCACATTTTACTTTGTGTTATTCAATTATTGGGCTTCCCAGGAGGCACAGGGGTAAAGAATCCACCTGCCAATGCAGGAGACACAAGAGATTCAGGTTTCATCCCTGATCCCCTGGAGAAGGAAATGGCAACCCCCTTCAGTATTCTTGTCTCGAAAATTCCATGGAGAGAGGAGCCTAGCAGGCCACAGTCCATGGGGTCACAAAGAGTCGGACATGACTATGTGACTGAGCATGCACGCACGCATTCAGCTATTAGATACTTTAAATAAGTTGACTTTACTATATCAGAAGTCAGCAAACTCTTTGTGTAAAAGGCCAGAAAGTAAATATTTTAGGTTTTATGGGGCTGTTTGTTCTCTGTCAAAGCCACTCAACTCTGCCTTCTAAGCATGGACGCAGCTGTAGACAAAATGTCGATGAATAGGTTTATCCAGTCAAATTTTATGGACACTGAAATGAAATGTGAAATGTGAATTTCATGTAATTTTCAGGTTTTCCCCAATATTATTATTGTTTCAATTTTTTGAACCACTTTAAGAGGCTGGGGGTGGGCTGGACTTAACCCCTGGACCATAGATTGCTGATTCTGTTCTATATAGTAGCTGAAGATAATTGCCTTTCCTTAAAAATTAAAGGTTGATATGAGGCTCTCAAGGAATTTTGTTTCAAAATAAAAATACAGGAGGAGTTTTGCAAGTGAAGACTGGCCATTAAGAAGCTAATAATATTTGGACTCTAGTAGGAATTGATTAATCCGTCATCTACTTACTGAACACCTGCTCTGCGCCTGGTTCTCTACCTGGGGAGGGACATGGTGCCACAAAATGACCTGGGGTTGTGATTACTGTCAAAAGTAGGGAGGGGCTCGCTGAATAATTTTTGTCATTCTGAGGATATTTTGGAAAAGATGTTAAAGTGATGTAAGAGTGTCTATTTTTTCTTAACTTAATCCCTGGTGACTTTCCATTTCCAGTCTCTAGAAGAGGAAGGAGAAATTGCTCGTGAGAAGTTTAAGCCTCTGTACATCTTGGACCTGGGCATGGGCTCAGCTGTTCCTAATTCACCTCTGGTCAAAGGTCACCTGTAGGGCTGTTGAACTCATCCCTGACAAGTCACTTGGCTGACCTGGCTGTGTAAATCCTTCTAGGTGGACAAGTATCAGTGGACTTCTAAAAAGAAAGTTCTAGTCATTATACCAGTAATCACCATCACTCAAATGAGACTATGCATACAACTCAACCTAGAATAAATGAAACCAAGAGGGTCCTATTACTGCTGCTGCTGCTAAGTCGCTTCAGTCGTGTCCGGCTCTGTGAGACCCCATAGACGGCAGCCTACAAGGCTCCCCCATCCCTGGGATTCTCCAGGCAAGAACACTGGAGTGGGCTGCCATTTCCTTCTCCAATGCATGAAAGTGAAAAGTGAAAGTGAAGACAGTCGTGTCCAACTCTTAGGGACCCCATGGACTGCAGCCCACCAGGCTCCTCCGTCCATGGGATTTTCCAGGCAAGAGTACTGGAGTGGGTTGCCATTGCCTTCTCAGGTCCTATTACATCCAACCCTAAAGATTTATTAATAAGTCATCCTAACACTCCACGTGGACCTATCTGGGCTGACTGGGGATGCTCATCTGTGACTTTGGAACAACAACTCAGCACACAAAACTTTAAGACCCCTTGAGATATTTCTGTCTCTTGACTGTAATTAAATTTCTAGACAACTTTCCTACCTAGAGAAGTTATATATAAATATGGTTAATGCAATAGTATTTGTAATATGAAATCAGTGAAAGTCATATTCATTTCCAATAATAGCCAAATGTGAAAAATCATCATATATATACCCATATTTTAATGCCTGCTAACATTTTTTTTTCTAAGAGGAAGATTTAAAAAATATTTATTGATAAAGTCAAGACTCCAGAAACCCTACTGAATTGTCCCAACCCTAGAGACATAAAGTGGGCAATCTTGGACAACATTAGCAGTGCCTTTCTGACAAGTGAGCTCAGGGGCTGTGTATCGAGTTATGGCCCTTGGGAAAAATGAAACGTCCCAGGGAACCTTCTTCTGTGTCTGTGCTTTCCTCTAGGGAAGTGGTTCCCGGTGAAGCCAAGGCGGTGCTTGCCTGGAACTCGAAAGGCACTCGCTCAGATTAATAAACCCATGGACGAAACCTAGTTTAATGGGCTGAGGAGGATCCCATCGTGGTAGCATGACAGTTAGATGGTCCAGTCCTGAAGTTGAGATCTCATTACCTGGATGTCTTAGGAAACTTACAGAACTCCCCTGATGCGCTCAGTTATGTCCGACTGTTTGCGACCCCATGGGCTGTAGCCTGCCAGCCTCCTCTGTCCATGGGATTATCCAGGCAAGAATACTGGAGATTCAATCTTTAAGCACATTCATAAATGGGTACAGCACCTGCTTCTCAGGTGATGTGAAGATTGAAGGAGATGATTGATGCTGGTGATGTACTTGACTGGGGTGTGCCCTTAATGGGTTCCCAGAGAAGGCAATGGCAACCCACTCCAGTACTCTTGCCTGGAAAATCCCATGGACGGAGGAGCCTGGTGGGCTGCAGTCCATGGGGTTGCTAAGAGTCGGGCACGACTGAGCGACTTCACTTTCACTTTTCACTTTCATGCATTGGAGAAGGAAATGGCAACCCACTCCAGTGTTCCTCCCTGGAGAATCCCAGGGACGGAGGAGCCTGGTGGGCTGCCGTCTATGGGGTCGCAGAGTCAGACACGACTGAAGCAATTTAGCAGCCGCAGCCATAAAGGTCAGCTTTAGTTCATATGCTATTGTGAAAGACATTGAAAGTATTAGTCACTCAGTCATGTCCAACTCTTTGCGACCGCATGGACTGTAGCCCATCAGGCTCCTCTGTACATGGAGTTCTAAAGTCAAGAATATCTTCCTGATCCAGGGCCTGAACTCAGGTCTCCTGCCTTACAGGCAGATTCTTTAACAGCTGAGCCACCAGGGAAGCCTGTGAAAGACGCTGGCCCACTTAAAAATAAGTTCAAATATTTAACTGAGCAAAATAATTTCTTCATGGGCATCTTGTTTAATTGTTTATATCTCACACTTCAATATTTACAATTTCTTTTGAGGCACTGTTCTACATTCTTTTCAATAAATTGTGATTTTTAAAAAAGTAATAATGCCTCCATGGTTTCTGCTAACATTAAAAAATTCCATGATATACACATTGGTTTTCATTTGGTCTATTTCTGAGCTTTCAATAATGTGTGTGTGTGTGTGTGTGTGAGTGATGTGTTTCCCTGAAGGCCCAATAATTTATTTTATGTCTAACCTGGGTCAGTTTGTAAGGCAGGAAAACAGTATTTAAAATCCTATTAATGAAATAGTTGGATGCTTTCAGATATTTCTGCAGCACACAGGGCTCTTGCTGCATACATTACATATTTTATCATTAATTTCTAGTGACTCATCAACACCGAGGGCTCTCAGACACCTTCCAGCTGAGTGCCCGACATGCTTGCTGTGCTGATGCCACCAGATCCTGACCTCCCAGCTGACTGCTCCCAGCCCATCATGGAAATCTTAGGACCCTGGAAATGGTCCAGTCATGGGTGGGCTTAGGATAAAGCAAACCAACGGTTCCTGCCCAATACAACCAGAGAGACAAATCTAGATCTTTGTGGAGATAAACATCCTTATTCTTTGGAGAAACCCATGGGGAGATGATGCTGAAGCTGCAATAGTTTGATGCGAAGAGCTGACTCATTGGAAAAGACCCTGATGCTGGGAAAGATTGAGGGCAGGAGGAGAAGGGGACGACAGAGGATGAGTTGGTTGGATGGCATCACCAACTCAATGGACATGCGTCTGAGCAAACTCCAGAAAATAGTGAAGGACAAGGAAGCCTGGTGTGCTGCAGTCCATGGGGTCACAAAGAGTTGGACACGACTGAGATATTGAACAACAATAACAGTGGAGAGCTAGTTCCTCTTGGGCCTCTAAATGTGAATGAGAAAGCCCTGGGGCTGTTGACAGCTATCCTGTCTTGATGGATATTGAAACAGGAAGCCAGAGTCAATGAAACGAAGCAGGAAAAGGGCTGGACCCAGGGGCTGAGAACACTCGTTGTTGGTTAAGCCAGGTCAGGCTTATTTCTGTTCCTTGCAGCCCAGAGCACCTTCCCGGATTCACTTGGCCCTGGCTAATCACCCTGGGAAAAGGGCTCGTTGTACCTATATCACGGGTGAGCATCAGTACTGAATGCTGGTGCAGGGCAAGGCCCAGGGTGGGCCCGAGAGCTCGGGACGGCTCCTCCCACCTGACATTCCCTTAGCCCCTTGACCCTTGAGGGAACAATGGATGGAGTGATTCCCTAGAAAACAGTCTGCCCAAGGATGTTTGGGCTCCTCGTCAAATTGAACTGTAACTATTTCCCTTGTCCTGGGTAACCTATTTCTATCTTTTTCATGAAGATTAAACATGATTGTGTTCTTGTGCCATGAGAGTTTCATCCTGAGTCCTCTGATGGCCATTGAACTAAACTGAAATCCAAGGGAAACAACAAGATCACATGTGAATGTTCAAATCTGATTGAGTTGTTTGAAAATATGATGTTAAAATGTCAGTGGTATTTGGTGACCCTGGTTTACAATGTATGTATATATGAAAACTAATTTTTGTGTGTGGGGGGGGGAGAGAGAGAGAGAGAGGAGGGGGAGGAAGAGGAGGAAAGGAAGGAGGAGAAAAGGGAGGAGAGGAAGAAGAAAGGGAAGCGAGGAGAAGGAGGGGGAAGGGGGAGGAGGGAGAGGACCAATACCCACGGGCATCCAAGGAAAAGCAAGTCTCCCTTCAACCTCCAGCCGCAAGCCTCTCAGGTTCAGACTTACTTGAACATCTCAATGACTGTTCCACTTAATGAATTAGGAAGCTCTTTATAGAGAGGCACCCTTTCTGAAAGCATCAGAAGGTCACTGTTATATTAAGTCCTCAAGTCTGGCTTTTAAAGATTTCTGATGTTACAGAGGTCAGAAGCAGACCTTTATCTGACGACTTCTGCTCCCAGGGAGTCGCAGGACACAGAATTACAGCCAAATGCGGCGTGCCTGACATTCTCCCTTGGGTTCTGAAGCACGAGGAACTAGGCATTCCCCTCCTAGGTGGAGTCCTCTTGGAAATTGGCCTTCTCAACCCCAGACCCTTATCTCAGCATGGGGGCCCTACCCATCTGAACTTGACTTGTCTTCCCCACTTCATCCCTCACCTCTGCTTTTCTCACCTCCACTCTCCACACACCCTGCCCCTCCATCAGGGTGGCCTTGCCCCATCCTAGTGTCTGTCCAGCCCAGGCCTGGACTTTACCTGTTGGGAAGGTGCTCACCCAATTGAAGAGGTTCGTGGAACACTACAACCTTCTCCGTTCAAGTGTCTCTCGAGGGTCCGTCTTTAGTCGACTGGGATGCTGTCCTTTCACTCCTTTTGGTGTCGGGACATGGAGGGGTGGTCAGACTGGGTGGACTGGTCCAAGGCCAACAGTAAAGATCTCAGAGGGATCGAAACTCCGGGTCGGAGTCTAGCCTGGCCACGTCTGGCTGGGTGGCCCTGGGGAGTCACTGTCACATCCACTCTCTGGACACCTCCTTTGGGGAAACGTCCACTCCTCCTGCCCAAGCCAAGGTCACTGCCCATCCCTGTCCTGAGGGCTGCCTGTAGGTCCAGGGTCCTACCTAGAAGCTCCCCCCAGACAGACCCTGTTTGACTTCTGAATCTACATGGAAAGAATCACAATCAAATATGTCAACAATCTCAACAGCTCAAGTAACAAAAATGGCTCTCATTCTTGAACTTGCATCTCTTGCAAAATGTTGAAAATGATCCAACTCATGTCCCCCCACCTTCCCAGTGGCTCCGAGGTTCCTTTCCCTCCCTTCCCTAACTCCATCGTCCCCCACACTTCTTCAGAGCCTGCGTTTTGCTAGCCCACTGCTGCAAAAGTGTCCACCCATCCTCCCTACCCCAGCCCACCAAGGCTAGCTTCTGCCCGCCCCCCCCATACCTCTCCCCTTCAACCCACCAGAAAGTCATCTCCTCCATCCTCAGCATCTCTGGGACTTCCTCAGTCTACTTCCTGAGTCTACATCATGAGTCCAGAATCTACCTTCTAGAAACAGGTGTACTAGAGAGTGGAAGAGAGGATCCATCAACTGGGAAGTGCAAACCCCACCTCGCTGGGCAGTGGGGGATGTGGGAGCCTTCCCCCACCAGCCATGTCCCTTCTGCACAGTCTCTTGGGTCAGCTATAGACTGCTAACTGTTAGCATCTCCTCCACATGCAAGCATGTGTGAGTGCTCAATCCTGTCCAACTCTCTTGCAACCCCATGGACTGTAGCCCACCAGGCTCCTCTGTCCATGGGGTTTTCCCAGGCAAGAATACTGGAGTGGGTTGCCATTTTCTCCTCCAGGGGAACTTCCCAACCCAGGGATTGAACCCAGGTCTCTTGTGGCTCCTGCATTGACAGGCATATCCTTTAACAGCTGGGAAGCCCCTGTCTCCTCCACAACCCCTCCTAAAACTGGATAATGTCCCAAATGGGAAGAGCAGAGGTCTGAAAGGGATGGAGCCTATTTTAAAGGGATGCTGACTTGTTTAGACTGAGAACTCAGGGCAGCTGACAGTCCATCATGCTGGTCTAGAAAGAGCACGTGAGATTCTGTGTGAGCTTTTCCACTCATTTTAAGTGTGCTCATCTCCTTTCCACTGGCTCTTATAAATTACACTTCACCCACCAGTCTTATCCTCATTCACGGCAAGCATTCCAAGAAAGAAGACCCGAGGCATCGTGGAGCTCAGGGGTTGCTAGATTCAGGGACTGTTCTTGTCCAGATTGCGAAAAGGCTCCAACAGGTGTGAGGTTCAGGGCGGGCTGAACTGGTCTCCATACCTGAAGTACGGTGAGATAGAGAAGACCAGAGCCTTAGTGGCAGGAGCCCAGAATCCAAATGTAGATTCCTCTCACCTGTGTGAAATTCCATGTCATATACACGTCTGATTTTTCTCATGTGTTTAAAGTCCAAGGGAGAAAGGCCACCGGTTTCTGGAATGTCACCCATTTGGGCAAAGATCTCACAGTTGTTCACGCTCAGCCCAGTACCTGGCTCCAAGGGTGCACTGCCAGTATCTCCCTTGAATGCCTGGATGGATGCTTAACTCATTTCCTGAAAAATAGCCTGTGGCTTAGCAGGACTTTTAAAAGTACCACCTCCATGGCTGTGATTGTAGGATGTGATTTCCACAACAGTTAAGCCCGAGGAGGAAGCCAGGTTATCTGCAGCCCGGCAGTTACCCAGGGGGTCCACCTTTCCCTGCTCCGAATATGACAGCAGTAATCCATTCGCTGTCTGACCAGATCACTAGGAAACGCCATTCATAATCGTCCCCTCTATTGATCCTGGCCGGTAGGTATTGGCAGCTTAAAAAGATTATGTTTTAATTGGGAGCCAGATAGATGGCGTTTTAAGGTTTTGAGTTTCGTTTCATGCCATGCGATGGATTATTTGAGAGTTCGCTCAACACCAGAAGGACAAAGATTAATGTGTTGTCCTTTTCTTGGGGTGACCCTGGGTGCAAGTGTAGCTTGGGCTAAAGTGACTGAAAATCTTTTGCTATCACAGGGCTGAAAAGGTTGACTGTGAATTCATTAGTGTTATCTTTGTTTAGGGTATGAAATCTACGCATTAAACAGCTTCAGTGGGACACACATTTTCTCAAGGATACACAAGCCTCAAGTGACTGGAGAAAAAAATGAGGATCTCTGAGTTGTTTTGGGGGTGCAACGATGTGTGGGGCATTGGCCCAGGCCTCTCGGAAGCTGCTGTTTCCATAGTTTTGCAGTGGGGGAGGATAAGAAGTGAGCTGGGGACAAGATGCTGGGGAAGACTCGACAGTGGCTGCAAAGGTAACTAAAGAATAAAGACATAACAGCCACTGACTGCGGAGTATTTTCTAGGGACCAGACTCTGGCCCGAGACCTGATGTACAATATCTCACCTAATGGTGGGGGCAAGAGGCAGCCTCTGAGCTCTTACATTATCCCTGTTCTAGAGATGAGGAAATTGAAGGCCAGAGAGATGAAGTCACTCGCTCAGAGTAACACACTGAGGGTCTCTCCCTGCAGCTCTGGGTCTTGTCCCCACCTAGTTGATGCTCTAAAGGTGTAACCATCATGGCCCCCATTGGTATGGCCTTGCTGTAATCATCCTCTTCCTCCTCACACCAGTTTCCAGGGCTACCCTAATGAAGTACCACACTGAACAACGTCAACGACAGAAGCTTATTGTCTCAAAATTCTGGAGACTAGAAGTCAGAGATCAGTGTGTCAGCAGCTGTGAGCTCTGTGGGTGCTTCTGAGCGCTGTGGGTGCTTCTGAGCGCTGTGGGTTGTGAAGTCTTCTCCAGGCCTCTCCCCGAGCTCCTGGTGGTTTGCTGACAATCGTTGGTGTTCCTTGGTTGGTAGATTCGATTCATCATCGTGATTTTTGCTTTTACCTCCACACGATCTTCTCCTGTGTGTCTCTGTCCAAGTTTCCCTTTTTTTATAAAGGACATCATCATATCAGATTAGGGCTCACCCTAATGATCTCAATTTAATAATATACAGAAGATCCATGACTTCTCTGGCGGTCCAGTGGTTGAGACTCTGCACTTCCAGTGCAGGGGATGTGGGTTTGATCCCTGGTTGGGAAACTGAAAGCCCACATGCTGAAGGCCACATGCCATTTGGCAGGGCCAAAAAGTTTTTTAAAAAAAAAAAAAAAAACAAACACCCAAGATACTCAGGATTAGGACTCTGACAGACTGTTTTTCAGGGCAGGGAAAGGGGGCAATTCAACCCATAAGAATCATCACTGGTTGATAAGAAGTGAATCTGGTAAGTCATTGCACCTGCCTTTGTCTGCTTGGGTTGCTATAAAAATACCATAGCCTGGGTGGTTTAAACAACAGACATTTATTTCTCAGAGTTCTTTCTGGTATCTGGAAAGCCCAAGATCAAGGTGCCAGCAGATTCTGTCCATGATGGGGCCCTCTTCCTAGACACGTACGTCTGCATTCTCCCTTTATCCTTACCTGGTGGAATACTCTTCTTTTTCTTAAGAGGATGCTAAATCCCATCATGGGGCCTCCTCCTCAAGTTGTCACTGTTTAGTCGCTCAGCCGTGTCCAACTCTGTGATCCCATGGACTGTAGCCCGCCAGGCTCCTCTGTTCACGGAATTAACTACTCGAGAATACTGGAGTGGGTTGCCGTTCCCCTCTCCAGGGATCTTCCCAACCCAGAGACTGAACCCAGGTCTCTTGCATCCCCTGCTTTGGCAGGTGGGTTCTTTACCACTGAACCACCTGGAAAGCCCCACATCCTCAGAGCCTCATCTAAATCAAAGTACCTGCCAGAGGCCCACATCAGTGGGACACAAACATTCCTTTACCTTCCCGGAGAGACAGTTAACTGTGTAATTAGATCAGTTATTTGACTGAGAGTTTCTGAGAGTGTCCAGAAAACCAGGTACCTATTCACCTTGGTTGATCACTTCTCAACTAATAAATCTGACATGCAGTCACAGTCAGAGACTGCCCCTCTTAGGTTAGCCTCTGACCTTTCTCAGCTCCGGGGAAAATTTCGAAAGATGTCATATTCCATGCTAAATAGACAGTAAATGCTCAAGGACACTCACAGAGCCAAGGTCAATGTGCAGACTGAGAGCTTGTGGGTGACCTCAGGTCATTTCCCTGACCCCACTGGCAGCCCACTTCCTTCCTCAAAGAGTCTTGTAAGATCTAGAGACGCACCTGCCTGGTTCAGCTTCCCCAGCTCTCCAAGTTTTCTTGGCATCCACTGAGTCTTACAAGGGTGAGAGAATTCTCTTTGATATCTCTCAGTCAGCACAGGCTCCTGCATCCTCACAGCCTCTAATTGCACCAGCTTTCTAAATATCAGGGAATCTCACCGAGTTCAAGGCTGTCCGGGAGGCACACAGGTTTACCAGGACCTCTCTAAGAGCATCAGAAGAAGCCGCCCTTGGATATGTGTTGCGAGTGGTCCTCATCTTATGTCTCTTTCCGGCCTCTCTGCTGTGTCCTCTAGTCCCCCGCCTTCCCCGTGCACCCCTCTGTATGGTCCTGTTACCGTAGCATGCTTCTCGGACACATTCATGTGAATTCAAAAGACTTGGCACTTTGGCCTCTTCTGAAATCTTCCCTTGAAGTACCCGCTGCTTTGCCCCTGCAGTGGATAAGACCTATGCAAAAATCGACAAAGAAGAGGCGGGTGTGAGATAGAAATAATTTTCCAGAAGACAAACCTTGTACTTCAAGAAACAGCTAAGCATAGCAAGTTATTTATTCATGATTATCTGTAGTCATGGTTTGTTTCTACCCTTTCAGAGTTTATATGACATTTATATAATGTGCATAATATAATTATATATTTACATGAATTTCTCTTGTTTGTATTCATATATTTATTGTGAGCCCTGCAATATGCATCTGATTAATTTAAAAAATAACATTCATGGAAATTCTTTGGCAACAGGAGGCCCTGTTAGACATTCCATGTTGGATTATTTCTATCCTTTTTCATAATTTCTAAGGGGCTTATAAACTCCATCCATTTGGAAACTGTCTGTTAGAACTGAAAGGTCGCTTATACATTTCTCAGGGCAGACTTTGTATTTCTGAGACAGGGCAGATGAAATCCCCCAAGAAGAGAAGGGATTTGCTCATGGTGTGTTGGGAATCAGATCTCATGGTGTCCAGTACAGCCCAGATACACACATGTGCAGCTCCACCTCCAGTGTTCATGGCCAGAGGTTTGTGTTAACAGCAGGCCTAGTCTATAAGCCTCTGTCTAGCCATTCCATCTTTGCTCATATTTCAGCACCAACTTTATGTTACAGAATTCTTTGCAATTTGGTTCATCCATTGTTGCATAGTCTAACAGTATCACCACTATCATCAACACCATCATCGTTACTGACATCACCAATATCACCATGACCACCATCACCATCATCAGGACCACCATCACCATCATCACCATCACTGTCCACCATCACCATCATCACCATCACTGTCCACCATTACCGTCATCATCATTATCACCATCATAAAAGGACTTCATTGAGGGACTATTGGCACTTAGAACGGAAAAGAACATGGTTGAGAAAGGGCGCATGAGCCTTTAGAATCAGGGAGTAAGGACTCAAGCGTCCCTTGGCTTGGCTCATCAGGACACATCACTGAGGCTCTTCCATGGTGAGCTAACTTGTCTACCGCTTTCTTTCCAGCCTGATGCTCTGCTGTGTCGAGCTGTAGGCTTCGAGCCTGTAGGAAGAGGAGCGAGAGATGGAGTCAGAGCCCGGCTCTCTGAAGATAATTGATTTTAATTTGCAGATTAACTTCCTTAGCACTGTGAAATCTTTGTTACGAAGATGTCCCTGCTAAGCACCGACACAATTACACTCCTGACCACCAGCTCCACCATCACCTCTCCATTGGAACGCTGCGACTCTTAAGCCTTATTCATGAAAATCAACAAGCCCAACAACAGTGACACGCTGCCTTTTCAAAACTGAAGTGCAGTTGACTTACCATGTTGTGTTAATTTCAGGGGTTCAGAAAAGTGATTCAGGTAAGCAGTGTGTATATATCTATTCTTTTCAGATTCTTCTTCCATGATAGGTTATTATAAGATATTGAACATAATACCCTGTGCTATTTTACAGTGGGTCCTTATTGTCTATCTTTTTTTTATTATATAGCAGTGTGTTTTCTGTTAATCTCAAATTCCTAATTTATGCCCCTCCCCCGCATCTTTCCCCTTTCTTAAGCGTAAGTTTGTTTTCTATTAAACACCTTTTATATGCTGTGCCCTGTGCCAGTATAGCCCTCTTCATTTACAGACTGAGGACATCTTGAGGGCAGGAAACCGTCTGACCTGGCCCCACTTATTGTGTCCTAAGGAGGAGCCTTGCAAATTGCGTTCCCTGGAGGAGAGTTTACAGATGGGATTACAGCTGGGAAAGCTGAGGCTCAGGAGGGGGTGGGCCTTGAGCGAGGCCACGCTGCACATCACTGCAGACTGCTCCATGCCCACCCAGAATGGTCAAGACAGCACGGTGTCTGTGGCAATGAAGAGGCCACACCTCCCTCTTTTCATTTCTGGTTTGCATTTCAAACTTAACTCTAATTCGGCAGAACCAGGTTATAGATGCTAAGGAGGCAGAACCATGACTCACTGCTGTGTTCCTGCAGGACGAGTTTGAAAACATGGTAGGAACTCCGTGCACGTCTGATGAATGATCTCTTTGCAGGTCTAGAATCAGACTGCCTGGGCTCAGATTCTGGTTTCATCACTCATGAGTCCTATAAACAAATCACTCAGCCTCTCTAAGCCTCCACTTGATCATCTCTGCTGCTGCTGCTAAGTCACTTCAGTCATGTCCGACTCTGTGCGACCCCATAGACGGCAGCCCACCAGGCTCCGCTGTCCCTGGGGTTCTCCAGGCAAGAATACTGGAGTGGGTTGCCATTTCCTTCTCCAGTGATCATCTCTAAAATGGGGCAAATAGTATCTCATTTGTAGTGAACTCCGGGAGTTGGTGATGGACAGGGAGGCCTGGTGTGCTGCGATTCATGGGGTCACAAAGAGTCAGACACGACTGAGCGACTGAACTGAACTGAACTGCAGGGATTTAAGGAAGCCCCCGATACATTGTCATGTAATCAGCATTCAAGAAAAGTTAGCTCCTACTATACTTTCTAGTGTTATTAATGTTATGGCCTCCCATTTTGAAATGGAAAAGGCCTGAAAATTTTGTTCTCTTTTATGTTCTCTCTACTATTTAAAAGTGAATCAAAGTCTGTATTCCTTGATCTAAGTTTTAAATTTGGATGCAATCAATTATCGAAGATCTATTATCAGCCTATTACAGTCTAACCTTTAGGATAATCATATCCCAAATGAGCTTATTCAAGTCCACTCCTCGGTTACTTTCCGTGATTCAATAGCCAGCTTCCATGCTGTGCCAGGTATAGCAGTTAGACCTAGCTCTCAGAGATGGAGGAGTGAGCTGAGGGCTGGACCAGCGAAGTTCAAGCGTGCCTGGGATGGCAGGGGAGGGGAGCGTCAACTTAGCCCTCCCACGTGGGGCACTACTTTCTCAAAGTTCTTTTTCATTAGCCTGAGGCCTGGCGTGTTTGAAAACACAGGTTCGCCCATTCCAAATTACTTTCTCTCTTATCTCCACTGTTTCTACACTGAAGACCCCAGAGAGAAAGGAGAGAGTGAAGAGACGTGAGTAACAGAGGATGAGGTGTAGGTGAAGGTGCTTATTCTCCTTCTCTAAGCAGGATGACTGGCTGAGAGTTTCATCTCATGGGACCTTGTGACAGGAGAGAAACAGCAGAGGGCCTTAAAGGACACATGGGAAAGCTGGCCTTCGTGGGATCCTGCAAAACCGCACTTTGCTCTAAGAGCTGGAGGAAGAGAGGAGATACCCTCAACAGTGATGCTTCCCACAATATATACAATAAAAATCAAAGTAATGAGCATTATCAAGCTCCCATTATGAGACCTCTTTACACTTTATCTCAGTTGTCTCTTAAATCTTATAAACTCTGTACTGTTACTGTGCCCATTTCACAGATGGAGAAAATGATTCTTTGTGAGGCTGAGTTAAGCTTGGAAATGATAGAGCCAGGATTTGAAGCTCAGCATTCTGGCTGAAGAACCTGCAGTCCCCTCCTCTCCCCAGACTCTGGATGTTGAGGTTTCCCTGGCTGGGGTCAGAGCTCCATGGACCAGGCCACAGTTGGGGTGTACACCACAGAACAGTCTGTGTAAGACACAGCTTTAAGAACCTCTAAGATATAAGAGGTTCTTAAAGGCCATTTGCTAAGTGGGAGGAACACAAGTGTGTTCTTCATTTCCTCTCAGGTCAGGTTTACAAAGACTTTTTCTTCCATTGCCTTTTGGTGTTTGGTCATATGCTAAGGTCTACACAGGGGGAGAAAGCGGGAGTGAGGGAGAGAGTCTAAATCTCTGGAAATTATCCTGCTGCTCAGGGAGTCTGGAAGTATTCTCAGGGGCAGCACCTGAACTAACAATTTTTCACAACCACAGATAGGTATGAATTTTTATACCCAACAGATAAAAATACAGACTAAAATGATAAACAGATTTATAGACTAAGAGATGTGGATTGCATCAGATAAAAAGCACTTAATTGCTTCTGGAGATAAAGAGGGACAGTGTGATCAGGAAATATTCCCCAAGTGGCAGGGCGTTTGAGTTAGGGTTTGGAGGGATGAATAGAGGTTTGCCAAGCAGAGACCGTGGCAGGAGGAATACCCTCCATGCTGGCAGAGTGTCCTAAGCTGACGCTGCAGAGTGTTCTCTAAGGCACCAAGGTACTACGTTGTTTTATTCTTTTTAATGATGTACTTCATAACAGGCTTCCCAGGTGGTGCTAGTGGCAAAGAACTCACGTGCCAATGCAGGAGACATAAGAGATGCAGGGTTCTATCCCTGGGTTGGAAAGATCCCTTGCAGGGGGGCATGGCAACCCATTCCAGTATTCTTGTCTGGAGAATGTTGTGGACAGAGGAGCCTGGTAGGCTACAGTCCATAGGGTCCCAAAGAGTCAGAAATGACTGAAGTAACTTAGCATGCACGTACTTTATGAAACAGCCTGTGGAAGTTAAAGTGAGTGCTCTGAAAATCCGAAATATTTCTCTCCTTGTGTTGCCTGTTTGGTCCTTGAAACACAATCTCTTTTTAGCAATATGAAGAAGCCAATTCTAATCGATCTAGAATTTCCCAACTGCAGATGGGGAATGAAGATTAAAAAGTGGAAAACAAAATTTGAAGAAATCAGGCATCTTTAGCACTGCATTTTCCCAAAGGTCTGGCATGTGAGGGTTTATTTTCCAGAACTGAGGCCACATCATGTGTGAACATTGGAGGCTCCATATTTAGCATGCAAAGGCAGCTGTGTAGGCTGCTGGGAGTGTGGGCTGGCTTGAAACACTGTAGCTTTAGCGAGAGTTTCTGAGGCTTTAGACCCTCCATCCTGCTAATAGCAGGCCCTGGATGTGCTGGGAAGAGTGCCTTGTGAAAAAAAATGGCCTCCATGCTCAGTAACACTGGAGAAGATGCTCACTTTCAGACTTGTCCACAGAACTTTCCAGAACATTCTTTAGGTCCAAATGAGAAGAAGCCCTGTTTTTGCTGTGGGTGTCTGTGAGTGGCATTTCCGGCGACTACACCTTCGCACAAGGGATATTCTGAACCTAGCTGCTGGGCTCCGTCCTATCAGCAGACCCGGGCCTGCCCTGGATCACCTCTGTGTCTAGCATTTTCTTCCCAGCTCTGAGTGGAAAGCACTAGAAGACCTCTGTTAAGAGGTTTATCGATACTTGCCCAGGTGATCAAGGGAGGAGACCATGGATGGAAGAGAGGATCCATGTGTATTTTCACTTGCAACTGAAAAACTGCACCTTCTGGGGATGTTCAAGACCTGAGGGTGAGGCTCTGGTTGCCCCTGGTTACCTGGCACGTCTCCAGGCAGGCCTGAAAGGCGTTCACGCAGCGCTCAGCATTTGCACTAGGACTGCCAGGTCCCACCGGTGCTTGGTCAGCTGCTGGGCATCAGTGGCCTCGGTGTCTCCAGGGGGTGGAGCATCAACACAGGGACCCCATCTCAGCATGCCCGGGCTCAGGGGACTCACACACTTGCTGCATCCTTGGGGGCTCATGGAGGGGCCCTTTATCTGGCCTCCCCGAAGTGGGTCCAGGCTGACTTGGGGTTTCTCTGTGACCTGGGGTTTCTCCGCATCCAAGAGATGCAGCTACAGAAATCTCATTGCCGCTCTCACATTCCTCATGGGTGATCTTGTATCAGCTCACCCTCGGATCGATCTCCATTTGTCTGCTCTGCCCACTTTGGTTCCCTAGAGCCCTGGCTGCCCTGGGGCTGAGCCTGGGGGAGTCATAGCCCATTTACAGAAAATAGCACCCCCAAGCTCAGACCCCTGACACCAGCAGGGACAAGGAGGGTGGCATTGGTACAGAAAGGAAGTGGATGTTGAAAATATCCAGTGTGTCTGGTGTATGAAAACAGGTCTGGCTGGTGTCTCTGGGGAATCGCTCTCTGCAATCTCACTGTAATTTCCTAGCACAGCTGGGCTGCTCACCACCCTCACGTGGGCTGGTCCCTGGTCCGGAATCCTTTCTCCACCTCGTTCTCCACCCTGGACCCTTCTGATAGCCACATGGCCCTTCCTCATAGAACCCCATGTGACAAGGCAAAGCTCCTCTCGCTGAAAAGTTCAGCAAATTCCAGAATTCTTTTGTCCGCATACTAGGCTTCTTTCCCACCTTAGATCTACACAAAAATCAACCAATGATCGTCTGACTAGACACAGACCCATGAGGGTGCGGGTGATGGGCGGATGGAGAACAGCGCCACGCTTGGGACCGGGAGAGCAGCTGGGCCCATGGTGACAGTTGTTGCAAATCTGCCAGTGGTTGGCGGGAAAAGCCAAGAGCAGCCTGGTGCAGACGGTGGGTTCCCTGGAAACCTCGGGGCTTAGGGGCACCACATCTGAAAGGGAAAGGTGACAAGAAACTGAAAACAGTCTAGTGGAGGATGCAGGAAGGACTCAGAGGTGGGCAGAGGCGCTTTTGGTTTTCTTTTTTTAGCTCTTCTGGCCGTGCTGAGTCTCCATGGCTAGGCTCTGGCTTTCTCTAGCTGCCGTGAGCGTGGGCTGCTCTGGTTGCGGTTCTCGGGCTTCTCAATGCGGTGGCGCCTCTTGTTGCAGAGCGTGGACTCTAGGCTCAGGGGCTTCAGTAGTTGCAGCACGCAGGCCCTAGAATACAGACTCAGTGGTTGTAGCATACGGGCTTAGGTGCTCCGCAGCACACGAAATCTTCCCAGACCAGGGGTCAAAGCCCTGTCCCCTGCACGGGCAGGTGGATTCTTATCCACAGAGCCCACAGGGAAGTCCCTCTGTGGTCTTTGAGAAACATAAGCAGAGCATCCATAGGTCAGAGGACCCGGAAGACACTGTGAATAAAAGGATAAGAAAGTGAGATTTTCCAAACAAAGGCTGAGAGCCCAGTCTTCCCTGAGCAGGACCCCGGACTCTGCCTGCCCTCCGGGTGGGAGTTTGGAGGACTCTTTTCTGGGAAACCTGACCCGCCCCCAAGAGACCTGAAGGTACTGATGTCGGGGATTTCCTGAGGAAATTTTCCAGCCAGGCACGCAGAAGCAGAGCTTTCAGCAGAATCTGGGGCACAGCCTTTCAGAGTGAGTGCCCAGCAGGCCTTTGGGGAAGGGATGGGGTGTGGAAAACGGCTGGCTGAGAAAGGGCCTGCTGTGAAAGGCAGATGCTGTTGATGTCAGAACTCCTGCCTCTGACTCTGTGGACTTGGTGTCTGTGGAGCTAGTGCACCAGGACCCCAAGGGCGATGTTCCCTAGGGATGCAAGGAGGACCCCACCCAGCTGGCAGCCATGACAACCAGCTGGCCCCTCTCAGACCTTCACTCAGAAGGCCAGAGATGGGTGCTTTTCCAAACATTGACTGCTAAAAAGTTCTCTGTTTGCTTCTGATTACAGAAAGCATACACAGACAATAAAAATCTCTCCAAAGTCCCCCAGTCTTGACATTTTAGCGGATTACTTGTCAATCTGTTTTCTGTCAAGTCTATTTTTCTTAACCCAAATATGGATCATAATTTATTTGCTATCATAGAAATGCTCTCGATTAGTAATAGATCATTAATTCCTTCTAGAGCTATTAGCTATTCTTCTACAATTTGGCTTTTTTTAAAAAATGGCAATATGTTACTTTATTATATGAGTGAGCTCTGATGCAATTGTATAGTAATTTCTCAAATGGCATAAATAAATATAGGCTTAATGCTACAGATTTGGAAAATGTTTGTTGTTCAATCGTTAAGTCATGTCTGACTCTTTGCAATCCCATGGATGTGGCTTGCCAGGCTCCTGTTTCCATGGGGTACACCTGGCAGGAATACTGGAGTGGGTTGCCATTTCCTTCTCCGGGGGATCTTCTAGGACCAGGGATCGAACCTGCATGCCCTACATTGGCAGGCAGATTCTTTACCGCTGAGCCACTAGGGAAGCTCCTGGAAAACATAGACAATCACAAAAAGAAAAGTAATTTATAGGCTTACTATCCAGTGACCTTGGCTAATATTTTGGTATTTTGAAAAACATGTAGCTTTTCAAAGATTATATGCTATTGTATATATGGTCATGTATGGATGTGAGAGTTGGACCATAAAGAAGGCTGAATGCTGAAAAATTGAGGCTTTTGAACAGTGGTGCTGGAGAAGACTCTTGAGAGTCCCTTGGACTACAAGGAGACCAAACCAGTCCATCCAAAGGAGATCAGTCCTGAATATTCATTGGAAGGACTGATGATGAAGCTGAAATTCCAATACTTTGGCCACCTGAGGTGAAGAGCCAGCTCATTAGAAAAGACCCTGATCCTGGGAAAGACTGAAGGCAAGAAGAGAAGGGGATGACAGAGGACGGGATGGTTGGCTGGTATCACTGACTCAGTGGACATGAGTTTGAGCAAGCTCCAGGAGATGGTGAAGAACAGGGAAGCCTGGTGTGCTGCAGTCCATGGGGTTGTAAAGAATCAGACAGGACTGAGCAATTGAACAAGAACAACAGTAGCCTTTAAGCTAATATATCCTAGACATTTTCCCATAAAATAAGCTCTTTCGTAAAGTGATTTTAATGGCTGCATAGTATTGTACATTACAGCTGTACCTAATTTATCAGCAATTGCACATCCTGCAATGAAACGGATTTCAAAATATCACTATAATTGGGACCTCCCTGGTCGCCCTGTGGTTAAGACTCCATGATCCGGCTGCTGGGGGTACGAGTTTGATCCCTGGCTGGGGAACTAAGATCCCATGTGTTGTGGTGTACAGGCAAAAAAAAAAATTCACTATGATAAATTATGCCATTATAGACATCATCAAATATATATATTATGTTTCTAAATATATATCTTAGGTTTCTATAAATTTCTAGTAGTAGGATAAATTGCTAGAGCGGAAATTTTTTGGGTGGGAAGGATATTCTTGTTTTAGTTTTTACAGCTGCTGTAATGAATTACCATAATTTTAATGCCTGAAAAGAACATAAACATATTATAGTTAGGAAGATCAGATGCTTAAAATAGATTGTATTGGGCTGAAATCAGGGTGTAGAAGGCTATTGTCCCTGCTCAGGTTCTAGGGGGTAATTCACTTTCCTGGCTTTTTAGCTACTTCTAGAGACTGCTACCTTCTTCCAAGTCATCAGTGACTGTCCTCAGTGAGCCATCCTCAGACACTGATCCTTAGTCACCGGCTTCCACATCTAAAGACCTTGTGATTACACTCGTTGTTGTTGTTCAGTTGCTAAGTCATGTCCGACTCTTTGCGACCCCATGGACTGCAGCATGCCAGGCTTCCCTGTCCTTCACTACCGGAGTTTGCTTGGACTCATGGCCATTGAGTCAGTGATGCCATCCAACCATTTCATCTTCTGTTGTCCTCTTCTCCTTTTGCCTTCAATCTTTCCCAGCATCAGGGTCTTTTTCAAAGAGTTCATTCTTTACATCAGGTGGCCAAACCATTGGAGCTTCAGCTTCAGCATCACTCCTTCCAATGAATATTCAGGGTTGATTGCCTTTAGTGATTACTTTGGGCTCACCCAATGGGCTAATCCAGAATGGCTCCTTATATCAAGGTCAGCTATTTAGCAACCTTAATTCCTCTTTTTGAATAATATAACATATTTATGGTTTTGGTGATTAGAATGTAGGCATCTTTGGATGGCTATTATTCTGTTTACCACATGCATGAACATAAAAATGAAGCTTTTAGTAAAAACTGGCCTTCAAGATTCATGTGAGTATTTACAATCTCCCTAGTATAGCGTATAATTGTTTATGTTCCCCCGTATATACCAATATTGAGTGTTATTATAAAAAAATCATAGCCAGCTTGAACAGCTGAAACATCATATCTCATTGCTTTGTTAACTCTTATTTTTTTGATTACATGATATATAGTTTTTCCCCAAAAGATTATCAGTCATTAGATTTCTCCTTTTGTAAACTGCCTGTTCATGTCATTGCCTCACTTTTCATGTGTGTGGAGAATCGGTCATCATCTTTTATAAAAGCTCTTTTTCCCTTAAAGCTCTTAACTCTGTTTATATCTTTGTCAAGTACATTTTGTCCTGGTTCGAGATTGCTCTTTAATCTTATTCTTGTATTTGATTTCCAGAATCTTAAAAAAATTTCCCTGTAGATTATATTAGTATTTTCTCTTACGGTTTCTTCCTTGGTTTTATGGGTAGTAAAATAATAATAATAATAATAATAATGGTTGCTAAGGTTTTCCTTGCCTCTGATTACATAAATATTTACCAACGTTTTTGCAGCTTTCTATTTATACCTTTTAGAATTTATTTTAGTTGTAGCAGGAAGTGAACTATCTTCCCACTTGTCCTTTTTCCAATTACTCTGATTGTGTGCGTTGAGACTCTTGATGTTCAACCGTCTGTAGCAGCTGATCTGGGTATACAGCGTTGTAATTTTTTTTTTTTTTTAATCACAAAGGTGAAGTGTCTGCTGCCAAGATTGTTGCCATTTTAACACAGGTGTTGCTATCCTCCAGGTTTCCGGGGCCAAGAAGTGTAATCCACATGGTAGAAATTGAGCACAGCCATCCAGATACACCGCGAGTGAGAGGAGAACCTGGGCTCCGGTGCCAGCCTCGTGAGGCCACGGGTGGCTGTGGGACCATTAAGCTCTTTCTGGAAGCTGCCAGTCGTTTGTTTCCAGGTTCTAGCCTTGTGGGGACAGCTGGGAGAGCCAGCCTTGTGTTTGTGAGCCTGTGCGGTGTGTGATCCTGGAGGAGACCTCCTACCTGTAACACGCAACGCAGGCACAAGGGCGAGATGCTGTTTCCCACCATCCCTGCCTTTGGTACCCACCGCGTCCACACTGCTTTTGTTCAGAGTGTGGCAGAACCAAAGACAGAAAGAGAGGACCTTTGTTTGCTCAACTGCTGCCTGGCGGGCCCAATGCTGCCCCCAGCTCTCCCTCCCTAGCCCTGGCTACCGTGCCTGGTGCTGCAACCCTGTGCCCAGACAAGATGCTGTCACGAAGGCTGGGGCTCCTCCTTTGTTCCCATATCCATTCTGTGAATTTTCATAGGCAGAGGAATCATGGAGAATAATATGGGGAAGACTGGTAGCTATAGGTACTTCAGGAAATTGAGAGAAGAAAATAGAGACCAAAAATAGAAATAAGTTGGGGACTTCCCTGGGGGCCCAGGGGTTAAAGAATCTGTCTGGCAATGCAGAGGACACAGGTTCAATCCTCGATCCAGGAAGATGCCAGCGGCCATGGAGCAACGAAGCCCGTGAGCCACAACTACTGAGCCCGAGAGCCCGTGCCCTGCAACAGGAGAAACCATGGCGACGAGAAGCCTGGCGGGCAGGGCGACCAGGGAGGAGCCCATGCAGCAAAGACCCAGCGCAGCCAGTAGAAGAAATAATTTTTTTTTTTTTAAAGAAACAAGCCAGAGAACAGCGGCATATTGTGATGAATGTGTTGGAGAAGTCAAGCACGAGGTTTGGATGGAGAGGCAGGGGTTGGAGAGAACCTTCTTTGGGCGGCAGCTGTGGGAAAGCCTTTACCCTTCCTTATCTGCTCCTGCCCAGCTGGTACCCAAGAACAATGGCAACCTCTGAGATCCTCCGACACAGTCAGGCCTCTCCTTTCTGGCCTCTGCCTGGACTGTTTTGCCCAGGGTCTAGACCTGGCTGCTTCCAGATTGCAGCTCAGTCTGTCTGTCTGTGCATGCTCCGTCTGTCTGACTTTTTGCGACCCCCTTCAGCCCATCAGGCTTCTCTGTCCGTGGAATTATCCAGGCAACAGTACTGGAGTGGGTTGCCGTTTCCTCCTCCAGGGGAATCTTCCCAATGCAGGTACTGAACCCCAGTCTCCTGTGTCTCCTGCATTGGCAGGTGGATTCATTTACCACTGAGCCGCCTCAGAGGCCTCAGTTCAAATGTTATGGAGCAGGACACCTCTGTGACAGTGCCCCCCTCAGGAAGCTGCTCCACTGTCTACTGACGGAGAGAATTCCTCTCCAGGGCATTGTTCAGTTCAGTTCAGTCGCTCAGTTGTGTCCGACTCTTTGCGACCCCATGGACTGCAGCACGCCAGGCTTCCCTGTCCATCACCAACTCATGGAGCTTGTTCAAACTCATGTCCATCCAGTCGGTGATACCATCCAACCATCTCATTCTCTGTCGGCCCTTCAGTGAGTCAGTTGTTCGCATCAGGTGGCCAAAATATTGGACCTCCAGCTTCAGCATCAGTCTTTCCAATGAATATTCAGGACTGATTTCCTTTAGGATGGACTGGTTTGATCTCCTTGCAGTCCAAGAGACTCTCAAGCATCTTCTCCAACACCACAGTTCAACAGCATCAATTCTTTGGTGTCATCTTTATAGTCCAACTCTTACATCCATACATGACTACTGGAAAAACCATAGCTTTGACTAGACAGACCTTTGTTGGCAAAGTAATGTCTCTGCTTTTTAATATGCTGTCTAGGTTGGTCATAACTTTTCTTCCAAGGAGCATCATTGGTCCATTTCATTTGGAGAACTCATCCCCCTGAAGTGTCTCCAACAGTAACTTATTATGAGGTTATAGTCCATCTACCCACTAGGATCAGAAGCTCCATGTGAGCAAAGCTATGCCTGTCTGATTTACCACCATTGCTTGGCCAATAGCTTAAGGCCTGGTCATAGAAGATGCTTAGTGATTATTGGTTTGGTAGGTGAAAGGACAAAGGGTCCATGGGAGGAATAAAATGAGTCAAGAGGGGCCTATAGGGTCAGATCCATCAAACCTATATAGGGGTGTGTCCTGGGGCTGCGGGTCATTGCCTCCCGTCCTCACCTTTCTCTAAAACAATCCCTCCCAGAGGCTGTGGCAGAAAAGGGTCCAGGAAGCCTTCTTTTTATCAGGCGAGCTTCTTCCCTTAGGCCGACGGGTCCTGTCAGCTGGGTGTCTGGGAGGAAGACATGTAAATGCTGGCTCCGTTAGCTGTTGGGGACCCTATTAAGAGGCTGTGGGTGGACTGGGTGGGGTTAGGTCCTGCAACAGGCTAGGACTAGATTTGCTGAAGTTACAGGGGAGCAGAACCAAGAGGTGAGGAGAGGAAGCGGGGTGGATGTGCAGGGCTGGAGCTGGGGGGAAGGGTGTGCAGAGGGCGGAACATAAATCTGAATGAGAGACGGAGGCAGAGAGGGAGGCGAGAGGCCAGACTACCTGGCCTCGCTCTCACCCAGCGGTCAGCACAGCTCTGAAGCCACTGTTGGTTCTGAATTCTGGCTCTACCCCTTCTGCTGCAGGACTAAGGGAAAATTCCTCAACCTCTCTGAGCGTCAGATTCCTCATCTGTGAAATGGGTACAGGGCCTCCGGGAGGGTTAGACCTCACAGTTTGATGAATGCTCACACTCTGTCCCCACCTCTGCTTTGGGAGGATGTAGTCGGGGGATGGAATGTGGGCCCAGGGGGTCCCCGAGTGCAGCGGTTGTTCCCAGAAGCCAAGGTACCAATCTCGGGAGAGTCCGGGACCCTACTCGAGGGAGTTTGCACACAACTATGAGGTGGGGGCTGCCTGGGATCCACTTCCTCCTGCCAACCCCGTGGACCCCATCAGATCCACCTGCAAAGCCACGAGATCCTCCATCAGGAGCTTTGCCAAGCCCACTCTGGGGTGGATCCCTGGATCCTGGCCTCCAAGTCGCTCACCAGGAAGCCACAAAGTGTCCAGTGATGCAGAAGTCTGCTGTGTGGGCCTGGGTGGGGCCAAGCTGCCATCCAGCTGTGGGGCTACCCCGGGCTGGTCCCTCGGGCCCCTGGAGACCACTGTACTCTGGAAACTCCTGCACGGCCATGCAGTGTCCCTGTGCTGGCCAGTGAGGATTACAGCCTCAACAGCTTCCTCCTGGTGGAAAACTTGCCCTTTGAGAAATGCAGAGAGAGAGCGAGTGAGCATATTGCATCTTTGAAGGTGTGTTAGATTTTTTTTTTCTGGCTCCATACAGGAAGGACTGATGTTGAAGCTGAAACTCCAATACTTTGGCCACCTGATGTGAAGAGCTGACTCATTGGAAAAGATCCTGATGCTGGGAAAGACTGAAGGCAGGAAGAGAAGGGGACAACAGAGGATGAGATGGTTGGATGACATCACCGACTCCATGGACGCGAGTTTAAGTAAACTCTAGAAGTTGATGATGGACAAGGAGGTCTGGCATGCTGCAGTCCACGGGGTTGCAAAGAGTCAGACACAACTGAGAGACTGAACTGAACTCAACTGAACTGACAGTGGTCACTGGATCATGTTGGCCTGGACCTGATCTAATTGGATTGAATGGGGTGGTCTCCAGGGCCCCTCTCTTTGTTCACTGGAGGTCCCCGAGGCAGGTGACACTTGCTTCCTACCCAAACTCAAACAATTACTGAATCTCAGGCTAGGTGACTCTTAAGTCATCGAATGCAGACTCTTCCTCCAGGTCGCCCAGTATTGAGGGCTGAGTCACGATCAGGACCCAACCTACTTTTGATCTCCTCTAGGGGCAGGGAGCTCACTACACCTAAGGCAGCTCATTTGACAAAGATTACTTGGCGATCTACTTGGGAGGTTCTTCTTTATATGGAAGCAGAATCTCTCCTCTCCAAACATCAATGACTTGGATCCTTGCCCCTCCAGACCCCAAACTCCCTGCTCCTTTAGCTCCTGGATGGAGCCCAGGAAGCCCCCACCACCAGCCCCTTCAGCATGGCCTGGTCGGCTGACTGCTGCCTCAGTGGATGGACTAGGCCCAGCTGCGCGAACAGCTGACCCCAAAGCCTCCATGTGCTGCAGAAACAAAGGCTGATTTCAGCTCGGGCTGCACCTCTGGGGGTGTGGGGGAGGGTAGCAGCTCTTTCCCATTGGACTTTGTCTCCAGGATTCAGGCTAAGTGAGGCCCTGGACCTGGGTTTTGCCAGTCCTTCCGACAAGAGGAAAAAGAGGACATGGTGAGCTATGTGATGGTCTTGGAGCTTCTGTTAGGAATCAGGCAACCCCATTTCTGCTCACATTTCCTTGATCAAAGCAAGTCACACGGCTATGCCTGAAATCAGCCTGGTGAAGGATGGATGGTCCTCTCTCGTCTGCCAGATCTCTATTCCTTTAATAGGAAGAGACCAAAGAAAGCAGGACTAGAAGGAACATACCTCAACATAATAAAAGCTATATATGACAAACCCACAGCAAACATTATCCTCAATGGTGAAAAACTGAAAGCATTTCCCCTAAAGTCAGGAACAAGACAAGGGTGCCCACTTTCACCGCTACTATTCAACATAGTTCTGGAAGTTTTGGCCACAGCAATCAGGGCAGAAAAAGAAATAAAAGGAATCCAAATTGGAAAAGAAGAAGTAAAACTCTCACTGTTTGCAGATGACATGATCCTCTACATAGAAAACCCTAAAGACTCCACCAGAAAATTATTAGAGCTAATCAATGAATACAGTAAAGTTGTGGGATATAAAATCAACACACAGAAATCCCTTGCATTCCTATGCACTAATAATGAGAAAGTAGAAAAAGAAATTAAAGAAACAATTCCATTCACCATTGAAATGAAAAGAATAAAATACTTGGGAATATATCTACCTAAAGAAACTAAAGACCTATATATAGAAAACTATAAAAAACTGATGAAAGAAATCAAAGAGGACACTAATAGATGGAGAAATATACCNAAAAAGAAATTAAGGAAACAATTCCATTCACCATTGCAATGAAAA
Source organism: Cephalophus harveyi (assembly GCA_006410635.1). NCBI lineage: Eukaryota > Metazoa > Chordata > Mammalia > Artiodactyla > Bovidae > Cephalophus > Cephalophus harveyi. The sequence goes on from SJYT01011626.1 coordinate 285,535, forward strand.
GAATAAAATACTTAGGAATATATCTACCTAAAGAAACTAAAGACCTATATATAGAAAACTATAAAACACTGGTGAAAGAAATCAAAGAGGACACTAATAGATGGAGAAATATACCATGTTCATGGATCAGAAGAATCAATATATTGAAAATGAGTATACTACCCAAAGCAATCTACAGATTCAATGCAATCCCTATCAAGCTACCAGCAGTATTTTTCACAGAGCTAGAACAAATAATTTCACAATTTGTATGGAAATACAAAAAAACCTCAAACAGCCAAAGCAATCTTGAGAAAGAAGAATGGAACTGGAGGAATCAACTTGCCTGACTTCAGGCTCTACTACAAACCCACAGTCATCAGGAGAGTATGGTACTGGCACAAAGACAGAAATATAGATCAATGGAACAAAATAGAAAGCCTAGAGATAAATCCACACACCTACAGACACCTTATCTTTGACAAAGGAGGTAAGAATATACAATGGATTAAAGACAATCTCTTTAACAAGTGGTGCTGGGAAAACTAGTCAACCACTTGCAAAAGAATGAAACTAGAACACTTTCTAACACCATTCACAAAAATAAACTCAAAATGGATTAAAGATCTAAACGTAAGACTAGAAACTATAAAACTCCTAGAGGAGAACATAGGCAAAACACTCTCCGACATAAGTCACAGCAGGATCCTCTATGATCCACCTCCTGGAATATTGGAAATAAAAGCAAAAATAAACAAATGGGATCTAATTAAAATTAAAAGCTTCTGCACAACAAGGGAAGCTAGAAGAAAGGTGAAAAGACAGCCTTCTGAATGGGAGAAAACAATAGCAAATGCAGCAAGCAACTGACAAACAACTAATCTCAAAAATATGCAAGCAACTCCTGCAGCTCAATTCCAGAAAAATAAACGACCCAATCAAAAAATGGGCCAAAGAACTAAACAGACGTTTCTCCAAAGAAGACATACAGATGGCTAACAAACACATGAAAAGATGCTCAGCATCATTCATTATCAGAGAAATGCAAATCAAGACCACAATGAGATACCATTTCACACCAGTTAGAATGGCTGCGATTCAAAAGCCTGCAAGCAATCAATGCTGGAGAGGGTGTGGATAAAAGGGAACCCTCTTACACTGTTGGTGGGAATGCAAACTAGTACAGCCACTATGCAGAACAGTGTGGTGATTCCTTAAAAAACTGGAAATTGAACTGCCTTATGACCCAGCAATCCCACTGCCGGGCATACACACCAAGGAAACCAGAATTGAAAGAGACACCTGTACCCCACTGTTCATCACAGCACTATTTATAATAGCCAAGACATGGAAGTAACCTAGATGTCCATCAGCAGATGAATGGATAAGAAAGCTGTGGTACATATACACAATGGAGTATTACTCAGCCATTAAAAAGAATACATTTGAATCCGTTCTAACGAGGTGGATGAAACTGGAGCCGATTATACAGAGTGAAGTAAGCCAGAAAGAAAAACACCAGTACAGTATACTAACACATATATATGGAATTTAGTAAGATGGTAATGATAACCCTGTATGCGAGACAGCAAAAGAGACACAGATGTATACAACAATCTTGCAGACTCTGTGGGAGAGGGAGAGGGTGGGATGATTTGGGAGAATGGCATTGAAACATGTATACTATCATGTAAGAAATGAATCGCCAGTCTAGGTTCAATACAGGATACAGGATGCTTGGGGCTGGTGCACTGGAATGACCCAGAGAGATGATATGGGGAGAGAAGTGGGAGGGGGGTTCAGGATTGGGAACTCATGTACACCCATGGCAGATNATGGCATTGAAACATGTATACTATCATGTAAGAAATGAATCGCCAGTCTAGGTTCAATACAGGATACAGGATGCTTGGGGCTGGTGCACTGGAATGACCCAGAGAGATGATATGGGGAGAGAAGTGGGAGGGGGGTTCAGGATTGGGAACTCATGTACACCCATGGCAGATTCATATTGATGTATGGCAAAACCATTACAGTATTGTAAAGTAAAATAAAAAATAAATTTAAAAAAATTAAAAAAATAAAGCACAGTAAATGTGGAGAAAGTAAATGAAAACAAGAGGTGTAATGATGGTTTTTTAAAAAAAGCAATTCATATTTGACTTTATATAACATTTTGTCACTTTATAATATTAAAATCTGTCTCTTATACACAAGATGTGTATAAGAGACAGGCTCAGCCCACCCCAGTACAGTCACTCAGTCGTGTCCGA